>VZSV01000062.1:2126751-2139313 GCA_013398735.1 Nothocercus julius | reverse complement strand
AAAACCTCTAAAACCCAATTCTTATTGAAATTTGTATAGTCACTTTATGTCCCTCAGCAATTCACCAGATCTCCCCCTAATAATTGCTACTTACTTGTGCTTGGTTCACAGCTTATGAATTAGCTTCCTTTTGGTTGAAATGGAACTAGATGTTCTTCAAGAACAGGTCTAATGCACTTGAACCACTAATTGGTGTTCACTTCATAGACCCACAAAAAAAGCCCACCAGAAACACATGGCCACTGTTGAAATGGGGTCTTCTGAACTACTTGATGCCACGGGCGTGAAATTGCACTGCATTACTCTCCAATTCAGACAGGGCTGTTCCTGTATTGTGGCTTTGGAGGTGTAGTATGGGATCAGGATCAGATCCAAAGCCTTGGTACTTTCTCAGCCTCTTGTGTCTGTCTGCCTTTTTGTGCCTGCCTCTGTTTCCACCCTTTCTAAAGAAAGGATAACACTTTTCCTTCTAAAAGACTTTGTGGTCTGAAATTGCCATGCATCATTTAACAACCAAGTGTTTGTGTTACAATTTGAACAGAGGAAAAAGAAAGTATTTTAGGTTATATTTTTACGTTTTATGCATCTCTTAAAAAGGAGGTTATACGTATGTTAGCGTCATACTGATGCATCCTAGTTGCCGCCTTCTTAGTAAAGCTAGGAGCTGTAAAGACTTTATTTTTGGTAAATAGTGCCAGTTTTATGACAATTTACATGACACTGTCTCTTGCCTGGTTGGTAGCTCAGTAAATTTCTGTCTTAGTCTGCTCTCTGTTACTTAGGCTGCTGGTGGCTTTCAGTCAGCCTCTTTATGTAGCCATACTTTTCCATTTTTTTTCTATCTGCTATGTGGTTTTTGTCTCTTCAGATTTTAAGCTCTCCATGGTGTGAATTAAATTTGTGTTATTGTGCTTGTATGGTGTTCTGAAAAATGGGAATTGATCTAGCCACTACTACTTTTAAAAAAACAAACAAACAAAAAAAAAACAACAAAAAAAACACCGCTTTAGGGTTCCAATCATCCCTTACCCCTGTAGGAAAGGGAATAAGAAAATGCAAAGATTTGGTGTTATAAGCAATCACTTCTTTCTGGGCTTGTCCCTTGCACTCATCTCTGTAGCATGTGGGCAGTGCCCCGCTGATTGTGCTGGAGGAGAGAGCAGCAGTTCAGATGGGGCATCTTGACGCTTGTCATGCGCCCGTGGCTCGCGGGTAGCCCATGTCGTGGACTGGAAGGCTCAGTTCTGGAACTTGAAGCATGTCTAATTGCACAAAAAAAATGATGTTTTCTTTCTAACTTCTGGTGTTGGCTTAGTTATGGGGAAAATGAAACTGTGGCACATATATGATGTCCTTTTATTTTGATAGCTTGTGCTGTGGTGAACTGGCTATTGCGTTTCAGATTTATCGAAGTGTTTTTAGCAGACTGTCTTGGCTTGTGTTTAGGATTTGGCTTTCTTTAAGTACTGGTAAAACCGATACCTGGGAAAACTGAGTTTTAGGGTCAGTAAGTGGTCCGCTGTGCAGTTGGTGTGTAGCTGAAAATCAAATCAGACTGCCATGGTGCAAAGGAGGGATGGAAAATTGCTGCCAAAATTGCCATGGTGTAAAGGAGGGGTGCCAGATTGCTGCAGGACTAGGCAAAAGGGCCTATAGCAGCTGTTGAAAAGCCTTATGTGTTATATTAGACATCCTTATGTGTTATATTAGACGTCCTTATGGGTTACTATGTGGTAGGAGTTACAGGAGGCTGTTTCTGTGGGGCTTCTCACAAGCACACCTCTACTTAGCAGGAGTGGAAGGCAGAAATCCATGTTTTGGGGTTTGGATTAGGTATGTACATGAGGACAAAGGAAGGAGATGAAGAAACTAGGAAGCTGCTTAAACTGTTGAATGTGTAATTTAATTGCAACAAAACTTATTAAAGCAGAATTTGGGTTGGATACAGGAGGATGGTGGGCAGCGAATTGGTAGTTGCTCTCTCTGCAGATTTGAACAGCGAGCCCTGAACTTCCCGCCCTGGCCCACGCGGAGTGGGCAGCAGCAAAGGGCTTTCCTGCAGAAAACCATGAGAAATTGTGTCGGGAGCGAGCGGCGGGGTGGGCAAGGGTGAAAATAAGGGAAGTAAATGAATCTGCATACCCAGCAGGCAGTGGTCATTTTGATACTCATCTGTTTCCAGTGCTGAACGCGGTGCGAGTGTGCCCATTTCATGGTGCCGTGCAGGGAAAATGAAGTGTGTAAGGTCATTCAATAAAGATTAAATTAAAAACATATTCCTATGGCACCCTCAGGGTCCATTAGCCTTGATGAGTGTACAAATACTTTCTTTGTTAGGCGCGCTCCCTCCTGAAAGGGCTAGTGTGCTTCTCTCATTATAAATGTGCACCTGAGAAGATGGAGCATTATCCCTGCTTTTTAAGTGACCTGTGGCCACCGCCGGGTTCATTAGTGCAGAACATCTTTTCCGCTGGCTGCGCCTGCCCTATTGTTTGCAGTGGCCGGGGTCAAGGCGAGGGCGCCGCGCCGAGATTGGGCTCATTTGTCACAGGGGCTAGCGGCAAAGCTGATTTCAGCAGAGACGGGGGCGCCTTTCACGGGCCTCGCGCGCAACCTTTGACACGGAGCGCCCAGGGCTCGCGCAGACGGCCCTGCCGCTGCCGAGCGGCAAAGGAGCGTCGGGTTAGAACAAAAACAAAGTTTCTGCGGTCAGCATATATTTTAAGCATGTAAATTATTTGCGGGGACTTTTTATTTTTATTCCCCCCCCCGCCCTTCTTGACAAGCTAAAATTGCATCCCAGGCGCTCGTGATAATCGCAGCGCTTTTGAGGCTGTGAAGGGAAAGCAGCAATTCAGTGGGGGGCTTCCTGCCCAACCGGTGTAACGGTGCAAAGTGTAGCAATTTAGCGCGGCGCGCGGGTTTGCCATGGTCAGCAGGAGCCCGCGTGAACAATGGCTCGTGCTGAGGTAGCATGTGGAAAATGACTTTAATACACTATATAGAATGGCTTATTGCTTTGGTCAATAGGCTGCAGTGAAGATGGTGTATTCAGCCACTTGGGAAGGTTAAAGCTGTCAGGGTACACTGTGACTGATATGCAGGGGCTGCTTATGAGGTCTCTAATGGAAAAACCTGACAAGCAAAGTTATAAAGGTTACACTTGACACATACTTCAGCATTATGCCTTATATTAATCCATTTTTTTTTTTAAAGGTAGGGTACTTTATATTTGTTAGAAATTGATGCCACAATAGGATTAAAACTCTAGAGGAAACATTTAAACTTTGGAGGAAAATAAAAGGCTGGATACACACACCTGTGTTATAGAGATGAAATCTTTCTTTTTAAAAAATAAATAAAATAATAGTTTAACATACTTAAACCATACTCTGCATACATTGTTATAGGTTTGAATTAAAATTATTTCAACACAATTGTCTGGAAAGGCATCTTGAGATGCAGTGGAGTGCACTGAAGAAGCAGCGGTATTTGCTAGTTACCTTCAGTGCTAATTTTGCTACGTATGAAGCTCATGCATTTGTTTAGGTGCTAGATGGTAGGTTTATTTTTCATTTCAAGAACCACTTTTCATACAATGGATGTTCTTTGAGACTGTAGAGAGGGGGGAAAAAAATGCAAAATCTTAAATATTGTTAGTTATTTATATGATTAATAAGACAGTGATCTTTTTATGTACTTCAGTATTATATTGTAAGCAGCTGAAAGCTTAATATAATCTAGTGTGCCTATATATAATATAATCTATTGGCATTACAAAAAATGGATAGCTGTTGGGTTTTAATTGGGCATGTGACATTTCATTGTCTGGTCGAAATACTTAGTGTTCTCAGCAGTATAAAACATTCTGATATTTGTTGTTAGTAGGATTCGAAACCAAAAATGTGATGCATATGCTAAAATGCTCTATTTGGTAATAAATTTTAATGATTTAAGGTAGTTTTTAGAGATATGTGCAGCAGGAATAAAATGAGCAGTGGAGATGCAGAATACAATTATCCCATAGAAAATGTATCTGAGCTGGGATAGCACGATGTACAGGTACGGAGAACCCAAAATAGTTTGGTTTTTTTTCCTTGTATTATGTTGGGTTCTTAGTGATCTAATTCATTTGAAGTGGATATATCGTTACAGTGCTTTTTGAAAGGTACCAGATTTGACAGCACAGGAGAGTGAAATCTTTTTATATTATGTTTTGCTTCTTCAACAGAAAAAGCTGTTTAAATATTTGTGTAGAAAGCAGAATATTTTAGATGATAAAGGTAATTAAGTGCTGAATTGGTAGTCATTGATTTGTCATTGGGTGGGGGGAAAGAGCTAACTTATAATAAAAATGTACTGTTTTCAAGGGAATTGTACCCTTAGACTTGTACCAGGCCTAAATACATCCCAGTATTGTGCTGCTAATATTGTATCGATCTAGTAAACTTGCATGGGAATGTGTAGGGAATGTATTTGCCAAAAGACTCTCTTAAATGGAGTAAGAACACAGAGACAGGATGGCAGAACAATTTAATACATAGGATTATTGTAGTGGGGAACCTGCACAGGTAAGGAAATAGTATAGGAATAAATGAAAAAGCAGAAGACACAGACATTCATTTTAGTTGCACCTGAATAAACAAATGTTGGTTGAAAAAAAATTAAAAATTATTTTAATAAAATAATTATAAACTGTTAAATACACTTAAATCCTCTCTGCATTGTCAGTTGAACAGTGTGTAATGTAGACCGTTAAATAATCACATAAAACACCTAAAAAAAAAAAAAAAAAAAAAACACTTGGAATCTATTAGAGCAAGGTAGTAATGTTAAAAAGGGAAGTGAAGTTTTAAGTTAGAAATTAGTTAGGAAGAATACAAAGCATAAGTAAGAGCAAACGGTCAGATTTCAGTGAGCAAATGGTTAGCAGTAGCACAGAATGCTTAGCCCCCAGCGAAGAGCAGTGTTAATGGAGAGGGTTAATGGAAGCAAGAAGGCAGATGAATGTGATAGATGCATAAAAATTGGAATAGCTAAAAATACATGATTAACTTCTGGTGAGTGTTTTCTGAAGAGATATGTAAAAATAGCAGAGACTTACAGGGATGTCCCAGGAAGAGACTTTTGTTATGGAGAAATCTTGAAGAACTTGCATTGTTTAGTTTATAGCAGAGTTTATTAAAATAAGATGTCAATTAGATGCACAAAATATTGGTGAATAGAAGTTAGAGATTCTTATTTCAAAGGGTGAAATTTAAAAGCTCCCTTTTAAAAGCAGGGCAGCTAAATACTTGATAAATGCTTAGCAGTGTAAATATAATTCTGTTTTCAACTGTAGAACTTATTGCCACCAGGTAAATGACCAGAGACTTATTGAAAACTAAGAGCACAATTTAAATAGACAAGGTTAATGCTGATCTCAGAAATTCATTAGATTTTTTTTTTCCTAATTGTCTAAAAAAGTAAATCAGTTCTGCTGTTTCTGAACAGAAGTTGGTCAGGTTCTAAAGGATTGTAAAACTATTTTAGGGATTTTTGTGCACTGTCTACCAAAAATTCTGGTATTGGTGGAGGGGAAGAAGATCTCTTCTGGTATGATAACTCATTTGGCCCTGTGCTTTTAAAGTATGAGATATTATTAAGCAGTATCTATCTGTGGAGTTCCAAGAGTAGACTTGAGTGGTGCTATGTTTTGCCACCCAAGGAAGAAAAATAATGTGTCCAAATCTTTGAAATCCTCTAACTCTTGCCATCCATCCCCAAGTCTTTAGAGTTTAAGTGTTTTTGGAGCATATGCTTTATCTTCCATATTTCTAATGAAGAAATGTTGGGGAACTGTCACTTTTTTGCAGGCTTTTTGGAGAAGGGAGCCAGGTAGGATGTGCCCAACAGGCTAAAGTTCAGGCAACTTTGCCACTCATAAGGAAGAGGAGGCTTTACTTTAAATAATTTCGGAGGTTTAAAGGAAGAGGAAAATTAAAATGGCTGGGCAACTTAGGGATTACAGCAGTACAGAGACAATAAAAAGGTTGGCAAATAAGGCAGGTGTTGGAGTGACATTCCTCAGTGTTTCCTCTGTCAAATGATGCTGAGAGTGCTTCACTGTATGGCCTAGGGTAAATATCATAGCAATATCCTCTTTGTAGAATTGTAGACCTGATCAGAGAGCCCCCAGACTGCTTGTTTTTATCCGTTTAAAACTCCAGGGGCTAATTTGCTTATGAATTTCTCCATAGTTAGTAAAAGTTATCCCATGCAACTTTGATTTTTGTCTCTAACACAAAGCCATAAAAAATGAAGAACTCTGTCCTCCAAATACTTTTATCCATGTAGTCTCACAGGTTTCAGCAGGACCCTGTGTTGTTATCGAGAGCTTTTTGCACATTGAGTAGCAAAGAAATTTTCTTCCAGAATCTAGTAAAGTGAAAAGAAGTGTATGCCGAAACCCTCAAAACCTGGGGTAAGGAAATAGTCGCAAAACCCATCGAGCATAACTGGGACTGGTTCACCTCTCAAAGGCAGTTTCTTCCTTTCCGTCAAGGAATTAAATAATGTAGATGGAAGAGATCTGTCATTCTAGATGCGCTCCCTACAAGTCAACTGCCTGGAGGCTCTTCGGAGGGAAATCACTATGTTGCTGCCTGTCTAGTGGTTTGTTATACAATTATGGTCCAGTTCCTATTAAATGCTCTTACTGTGTGATGTTGGTGTTAAAGACAGTAAGACAAAAGTCAGTTCCATGCAACAATATCTATTTCATACCTCCCTCAAATTACTGTTTGATCCTTTCTTTGATAAAGATAGTTCTGTCACTTAAGCAGCAAAACAAATAAGACATTAAAACTGAAAATGATACAATTTATTTCATAAAATAAATCCAGAGCGGTCTCAAATTTGCTCACAAAATGTGATAAATTTTGCTTAAGCTTGTTTATCGAAGGTAAAAAGTTGCAGGCAGGAGTACAGTCTTTGTTTTTATTCAAGAATGTCTTTCTGTTACTGTGCTCCGTAAATGGGAAGTAACCAGAGTAATCAGTCACTAATAACAATAAGCTGTGTGACAGTCACTGTATTAAAACAGGTCAATAGTAAGCAGAATTATGAAGAAAGGGGGAAATCTCTTTTATCTCTTATAATTGAGTTGATCTTTACCCTGATGAAATTATATTGAAACACATTGTTTAAGTGCTTAACCTGTTTGCACCTAGACTGAGTTGGGTCTTGTAACCTTGCTTTAAAACAGAGAGAGTTCATGTTAGCAAATATGGAGGTCATCCAGCCTGAAGCGCATTATTTGTGTTTTAACAGTTTAATAGCAAGGTGAAGTGGAACACTCCAGAGAGTGGCTATAATAGCTTTATTGCTTTTTCGTTATTAAGACCTCTTAAGATAATTGTTTTCAAAATTATAATACAAGCGTTTAAGAACTTCCAGTCTAAGCGCTGATTTATGCTGTCCATGATTCCATTTCTGCTCTGTTTCACACTGTGTTAATTTTCATTAAGTTCATTATGTTTGAGACCTCTTAAGGGATTTATTTAAAATTCATCTCTTGATTAGACACATACTGTATACTTTTACTGCTGAACAATATCTGTTTTTTTTTCCCCCCCCACCCCCAAGATAACAAGATCTGAGTTATGGTTGTAATGCTATTCCTCAGAGTGCCTGTATCAAGTCTCTTAGCGATATTAATATGTTGCTGTAATTATTTTTTGATGCATGTAAAACATATAGGATTTGATGAGAAAAGATATGTTTACCATAAGTGGGTTAGTGAAGTAAATTGCAGCCAGACGTTTCATACTGCATGCTTCTTTTAGGTGCTATAAAAGATTAGATAAACTTCAAAATAGTAATTCAATACAATTTTAAAGGATTTAGTAAGCCAGTTCATCAGTGTAATGCATGTAGATGTTTAATTTACAAAGGAGCATTTTGCAAACTGAAATAAAGCTTTTTCTAAAGCCATTAAATTTCTGCTTGACTTTAATAGTCTTTAAAATAAAAAACAGCTACACAATAGATATTTCTTGCTTGATAATGCAAGAGTGTATCATTATTATTATTACCTGCTGGTAAAATGTATATTGGATTCATTATCAATAACTGTGGTTTATGTTTTATATATGTAGATGTAAAACATATCTGATGGAATGAAAATCTAACAACCGGGACACGTTTTCAGTGTTACAGGCTGTAATGGTTCCTCTCCTAGGATTTAGGAATTAGCAGAATTAATGCAATGTATTGCATAGGGATAAAATATAGCTTAATTTTAGAGATAGGAGAAAAAGGAGATAGCTAGACTGAGCTATATTTTTCCCTGTCTTAAAATGTCTATTCGTTATTTTCAGGGTAAAGCTGTATTCTTGTTACAGTTTCTGGCTTTTGGCCTCGGCTGCTCTCGTGTTTCTCTGATGGGCAGTTTGACCCTTGGTGGCTGGTGGGCAGGAGAGGCCATCGGGAGAGCAGGGCTGGCCTTGGAGCGCCGTGGCTCGTGCCACGTCCCTACGGGCCTCTTGGCACTGCAGTTGTTATTTAAACAGACTTAGTAATGCTCAATTCAAGGCAAGGAATGCCTTGTGAGTTTACTGCTTTGATGGGAGTCTCTGTCTTTCACCTCAAGAAAATCCCAAGTGGTCACAGGTGGATCGTAGCCAGTTCCTGGGAGGCTCTTTTGTTTGGTTTGCTGGGTTTGGGTACCTGAATATGGTTAGGGCTGCAGAAGTGCTAGGATAATGTTCGTTCATCTTTACCTCGCTCTAGGGAAGAGTCTCTGAGCTTTCTAATGAAGATTAATTTGATTTACTGGTATTCTTTCCTCAGTATTTCTTCAGATGTCAGAATGTCCAATGAGTGCATATGGTAGGCTGTCCTTAAATAATCTAGTTCTGAGTTGTCTCTAGATCATACCACGTCCTTGTTCCTGAATAGTCCTTCCAAAGCTAACATAAATGTCCATTTTGTAATGGCAGTTGATGTGGATTGCATGCTACCGAAATCAACTAAAAGACTGGAAGCTCTATGACTATTTTCAGTAGACACCTACTCCTTGTAAGTGCTACAGGTAGGTAGCCGGGCGTTTGAGCTCTGGGCTGCTCTGACAACTTTGGTGGGCAATTGAAATCTCCCGAAAATGGGAGATTTAAGTAGTTTTTTTTATTATTATTATTATTTTGAGTGTGTTTAATGTTTTTAAATGAAAAGCTAATAGACTTGGCTACAGCAATGCCCTCTAGTTTATTATGCTAGTGTCAGGAAGACACCTGTGGAGTACATACTTGTTGAGAAACTACTATGAAATGAGGCTTTTGTGGGTTTAAATTTGGAAGTTGAGCAGCACTTCTCTGGCTCCTCGTCCACAGTTGTGAGTACATCATTTGAGGAGCATTTGGTGGGTGGGGTGCTACTGTTGCTTGATAGGTTATTACAGCTTCTCCTGTAGTGTAGGAAGGGGCTCAGTCACACTACAACCTCTTAGAGCTATTTGCAAGTTTGGGAAGCTCAGAGATGCCGAAGTGTGCCATGAAATAGATCTAAACAGTGAAATCAAACTTAGGTCATCCTGAATTAGTGGGAGACTCTGGATCCAAATCTGACTGAGGCAGAGGTTTTTTCAAGTGCCAAAAGCTATGTTCAGAGGGTGATGGGGTTTGTTTGTTTGTTTTGTTTTTTAATAGCAGCTTTTTCTGTGAGTTGTTCTTTGGAGTTGTAATATACTTAGAGTTGTAATTCTTTTCTGACGGGAATGCTCAGAAGCAACTTATACTTGTGACAAACTTTTAAATGTTTCATACTATAATTTGTAGCGATGATGATTTTCAGAAGTCCTGGCTTTTTTCCACAAGTTTTGCGATTGTGAACTTTCCCTGGTGCAGCATGTCCAGCTCCTGGAGACTGGCCCGATGACCCAAATTTGGGTCTGCTCCCTCACTACAGAAACTCTGCTCCGATTTCACTGCAGGGACGAGGCCGTACTTCTGTCCCGGGTGGCAGAGTCACCACATCTGCTGGAAACTGTGCTGGCTTTTTGAGCAGTACAGTTGCAATCAAAACGAGCTTCTCTGTCTGTGCAGATGATCCCTCCCAGTGTCCTCCCTCCAGTCTTTTTGGATGAAACTGGTTGGGTTGCTGGTCTATTCCATGGTGCAGATTAGGAGCCACAATTCATGTGAATGGGCATTGAACCTGCATGGTGGCTTCTACAGCAAGAGATCAGGAGCACGTGGCACTGGGAAGTGTGATAAAGAGGCCTGCTCTTTATTAACTGCTGTATTTAAGTAGGGGCTCTGTCACAGTGACTGTAATAGACTGCAGATAATGAATGGAAAATTATGTGATTCCAGAAGTGTGAAGTCTTTAATGCTGACGTGTTGGTTATGTGCGGCTGAAAACCTGATAAACCCAGGAACTTTGGCAGTTCTAAATGAAACTACTTTGAACATCGTTTCTCATCCATTTTACCTGTTTGCAGTTTTTCTTTTTTGCCAGTGTCCTCCTTTTTAGAAGTGTCAAGGAAAGGTGTACTCTAACTTTATTTGCTGATATCTAAGTCCTTTAGTTAAACTATAACACTATTTAAATCTTATTCTAGTGGGAGGAATATTCTAGCATCTGGTAAAACCAGTACAGTAGCTTCTTTGTGCCATAGGAATATTGCACAGTAGCCAAAGAAGTTGTTATCACTGTATCCTCAGTGTTACTTCTCAAATGAGTGTAATATTCATGATACTCTGTACTAAATCTTTGCCCAGAGAGAAGCTACCCTTAACTGTGTGCTCTTCCATATATGTTTGAGAGAGCGCTTTTCCTCCATATATGTTTGAGATCACTTTTAGGGGAAAATTAAGCACTGCTGTATTCAGATGTGTTACAGAATATGATATTTGGAGATTGCAATGAAATATGTTAGCATTACTCAATAAAGATGAGTTCCTCTGTTTAAAGGCAGGTTGAGGGAAGAACCAATTCTTCCCTTCTCCTTTCTCTCCAAAGTTATGTCATACTACAAAATTTGAGCTCTGAAGTCTTGCACTTTAACTACAGACTGTTCGGCTTGGAGGAATACAATTAAACTTGATGGTTTTTGATACTGTTAGCTCGATGTACCTGGAGATTTATTTCTATCTCACGTCAGCTTTATTCTTAGTGCTGAGTATGCGCTCGGTATTGCACTCCATAGTTTGTTTTATGGAGCAAGTTGAATATTAAAATTAGCAGCAGGAGAATTCATTGACTGGTTTCTGTGAGGAACGCCAGCACACAGGCAAGTCTGACTCGATTTTTATGTTTCCAACTGTGTGTGAGTTTAGCACTGAGGCTGTGAGTCTAACATAGTTATTTTTCCCTTTCTGCCATTGCCTATTTTAGTTTCAGTCCTCCTTAAATGTGGTAATTAATTTTCTACTCAAACAGATGAGTGAAACTACTGTATTTCTATCTACAGGTCTTTCACGGGTAAGCCGTTTAGCCTCCATCTTGTGCCCTTGATGTAAATGTCTTGTTATGTAGATAGAATTTTTCTACTTGTTTGTGGCCTTTTTTTTTTTTTTTTTTTTTTTTTTTTTTGACTCGCAGACTCTACCTGAGACCTAGAAACTTTCTATGTGAAAAGTCACTGAAACTGTAGTGTTTTCATTAAAGGTCCTGTTGGTCAAATATCTGTTTCATGAAATAACATTTCATTTGAAAGTCTTACTGATTCTCTTCAGAATGTTTTTGTACTGTGTTTAAGCTTGATTTTTGTGTGACCATGTACTATTATTAGAGCTTTCTTGTAAGTAAAATGTGCTATGAGTGCTCAAGTCTTGAAATGTTCTTGGAGGCTCTGTTTTCCCTTATGAGAAAATAGACAGCATTTCACTGGGGTTCACATTTGAAAATGAGTAGTAGAGATGTTCCTTTGCAAAAGTTATCACCTTGGAGTGGAAAGCCTTTATCAATAAGTTCATTTACTCATATACTAATTTCCTCTAAAAAGGTCACTACACAGCCAGATCCACTCAAACGAGAGCACTTCCCGCCCAGCTTGGTGAATTTCTTTGTCCCAAAAGAGGGCAATGAAGATGGTGGCTGAGCTTCCCTTGCTGCTATTTAATCTCTGACAGAATAGTGGTTTTGCTTAATTCTGCTAATTGTGTTTTAACATTTTGTGTGTCTGTTCATGTGTGCCTATATGTATTTTAAGTCTGCCCGGAAGGATTAAGGGTCGTTACCTGGAATATCTATGCAGCATCTCTCACTTGCTGAAGTGGGATCAGGAGTTATCTCAGTGTTGTTTTTGATGACTAAATACTCTCTTTGAAAAGAAGATTGGCCACCTACAAAGAAAATGTGTGCTTGAATGCATTGAGATGAGGACTGCTGTAGGCATTTCCTACACTTGATTCACATAGTACTATTCATTGTACCTCTATGAAAAGGGAAATCACACTCCCATAAGAAATCACTGAAAGAGCAAAGATTTCTTTGCAGAGTTCTCCAAATGGCTGGAGCAGTGTAACTCCCACAGTGGTCTGTGCTGGAGCTTAAGTGATAACTGAGCTTTTGCCCAAAG
>VZSV01000062.1:2110381-2126692 GCA_013398735.1 Nothocercus julius | reverse complement strand
CTGCTAGCAACATGATACGCAAATTTAACTAAACCGCTTATGTTGGCATCCTAATGTGATCTCAAAATTGAGAGGATTATTTCTAAAATAATGTTTGCCTATGTCCTAGGTCTTCCCCCTCTTATATTTCCTTCTCCTTCTCTTAATTGCTGCTTTATTTTGGCCACTCTTTTTGCACCTGAAAATACTGGCTATCTTGTAAGCCTCAAAACTGTTGTTTAAATTTCCCACTGTTTCAAGCTTATCTTCCACAAGATTGAAGACGCGTGGGGCCTGTGGCTGTGTATCGTATCAAAACACTGACATTTTGACATATTGACGGATACAAGTGGGTGGTTTTGATAGGCAATGTCTACGTAAGCAAATAATTTGATGCTGCAGAAATGTATCTGTAAAATTGAAGCTGTTGGCACTTGAGGAGGGAGCACATCAGGGGCTCTCCAGGAGAGCCTCTTCCAGTGGAGTTTTGTGCAGAAGGAGACTTGTGCACATACTGTTAAAGAGCTCCATAGTAAAAATACAGTTGACAATAACTGAGACCAATTTGGTAAGTCTAGCCTTACTGATGCCGAGATTTTCTTGAAAAATGTTTTTGAATGGAAGCACTAATGTAGAGATGCACCCATAATATCCCAAGCTGCTTGCATTAAATAGGTATTAAGCATATACTAAAACCTTGAGGTTTTGTAGAAGGTACAAAATAAATAGGTAATGCTACTACTATTGCATAGGAACAGTAGCACCTCTGTTATCTCTACATGAAAGCTTATTTTATTATCACTTAAGGAAGTCATTACCCTTTTATGAGCACTTACATGCTGCTTTACAAATATGTCACCACAGTTGCATTATAAAAGCAGCATTATTTTTGCCAGTGGCATATTATGGAGCAAGGAAGGTAGGTTGAAAGTAACTTAAAATAGTGCTGTTGTGCTCCTCTATTCTGGAGGAGGAGAATTGTAATGTTTTTCCACACTCGAGTTAGGTTTTGTTTTTAATTGTTTTTTAAATATATATATTTATATAATCTCTAAATCATTAAAATAAGCATAATACCTTTAATTGTATGGATAAGAAAGTTTTAGATCATCTTTATTAGATTGGCGTTTAAAGTGGTCTACAGTAAAACTTACTCTTCATCCTTCAGCTTATCCCACACTGCTCATGTTATGTAGTGTAGGTAACCCTATGGGAGGTACCTTCAAAATCCACACCAAGCTAGTTTAATTCTTTTTTCTTTTTCTATTCTTAGATATTATAGCATATGTTATAATTAATAAAATACCCAAATGCTTATCCTTGTATATAAGTTAATACAATGTAGATGAAGGTATTCTGAGCTGCTCAGATCTGATATGTTTGCATTACGGAGCACTAGGTAATTAACTACTTCATCAAAAGTTCATAGAAGTAACATTGTAGGTGTATTTTTTAATAAAAGTGAATAGTTATTGTGATGCAGGTGCTTTAAAACTTACAAATTGTACCCACAAGTTGAGTTGATTTGAGGGAAATTTTGAGCTTCCTGAAACCTTGAAAAAGGTTCTTAGAGCTCAGTGGCCCTGTGCCCTATTTAATAGCTCCATAATGATCCCTCCTTGCCTCTTTACAGAAAGACCAACCAGTTCGTAATCTTGAAGCCAACTCGTGCAGTAGTTCAAGCAGTGTCAATAGCCGCACGTGAAATGCAGAATGTGACTGCCAGTGGGGCAGAGCCTTGGAAACGGGTTGCGTTCAGTCAGCAAGTGTGCTTTGGTAACCTGAGAGCAGCAACGACAGAGAAACTTTTTCAATGCCAAAGTGCATGTGATAATACTATTCTGGGTATCCTTAGGGCTGTGTAGCTAATTGCGTAGCTTTTTTAGAACACTGCGTCCTACTCTGATCAATATCCAATTAGTAATTGCCATAGCAACTGAAATATAGGATGTCCTCGTACGTGAGGTATGTTGGCTTCTAAAGTACAAAACACCAGGGGGAAATGCAATACATATCAGAGGAAAACTTGTAATTTTTCCCTCAATGTTTTAAAGGGAAGGAATTGATACGCTGTTCAGTACTCTATTTGGGAAAACTGAAATGCTGCATGGCGAATCTGCTGCAGCTGGCGAAATGCAAGAGGAAGAACAGTAGAAACACTCTCCCTTAGGAGATGAGCACAGCACTGAAAACAGGTTATCCAGGACGTTTTTAAATCTTTGTATTTGGAGGTATTTGTGACACAGCTAGATGAAGCCATGCTGAGCTGATCTAGTGTGGGTGCTAGTTCCCCTCTTAGTGGCTTATTAGAGTAGAGGTCCTGCCTGTGTCCCTTTTAATCCCTCTTTATTTATTGTCTTATTGTATCAAAGCATGTTAGGTATTGTTTTCTTGAATTATAATAAGAAAAATAGTATATGTGGTCTACTTACCTCTACTTGTGCTGTGCAACTCTGCTAAATCACTTAATTGCTGCATTTCCTTGTTTCGGTTTGGCACCTTTTTGTAGCAATAAATGTAGTACTTAAAGCCTAATTTGATTTAAATATTTACCTATAACATAGACAATTTTGTAGTCATTTTGAATAATTAATCTATTTTAATAGGTTCTTTGAAAAGTTTCTGCTGCCTGCCATATCTATTTTGTTGCTCTTGTAGCATCAGAATATGCTTGTATAAAACAACCCTTTCATAGTTTTCTTCTGTATAGTTTTGGCAAGTATCTGCTCTGTTGAGAACCCCTCAAATGCTCAATTATGAATTATAACACAAATCTGTTTTAGAAAATGTTAAGCAATTTTCTTTCTATACTCAAATTTTTCATTTTCATGATATTTCTCTTTAGGAATTTTCCTTTTTTCTAGTGTTAAACATAGGAAATTCTTGACAATACTACTTTCACCAACCATTTTACTGGGGATGTGGTAGAAGTGGAAGGCAGTGTATACAGTACAGAAGGATTAAATCTGGTGCAAATTCCCAAAGATAGGAGATGACGGTTATAGCCTATATATATATATGTGTGTGTATATATATGTATATGTATAAAAGCTCTGGTCCTTCACATGGAATGTGGTCCAGAAAAAAATGTTTTTGTTTTGTAAGCTCTTCTGAGAGACAGCAGACCATAGTAAGTCTCTGTGTATGAAGCTTCTTGCATGTGTAGCTAAGATAAATTTTAAAAAGGGATGTTTACTCTCTCGCCTCCTACAAATACTTCAAATCTTAGCATTAGAGGAAATAATTAACTTCAGTACTGATTAAAAACTAGTACAGATTAAAAAGTAGTTAAAAATTGAGGGAAACTCCTAATTCAGTTCTCATTAAAGAGGGGAAAAATAATATGCTAGTGTGGTTCGTTAGGGTGGGAAGATGAAAAAGCAACATTTAGGGGCATTAGCAATTTTGCGGATGCAAACAGAGCTGCTTGTGCTGAACTCTGCCTTGACTGAGTTTGTAAACTAGCAATGACTGTTCCTGAGCAGTTCTTGTGTTTATGTGAGTCAGCTTGGCAGGCGTAATGATACGAACATTTGGAAGGAAGCCTGATTGATTTGAAAAATCTGCAAAAGTGTGACATTGGACATAGATCATGTAAACCCATAAAGTATGACTTCCTTGGGATCATAGTTGAAAGAACTTAAAGTTTGAACTTCATCGTACATTTGTCTGTTTTCATTACTTTTTTTTGTAATTTCTGCTTATTTAGATGACTTAGAATAGTTCTGAAATGTTGCAAGTCAAGTCTTATAGATCTTCTCATCTTATTTTGGGATTTAATTTAAATTCTTTTCACCACAATTTCCATTTTTTCCTTCTGTTTTCCATTCCCCTTCCAGTTGTCTGCTGTCTTTCTGAATTATGAAAAAAATGATATTCCCAAAGGTAGCCCATTAAGGTTTTTATGCACTTTTTTTTTTTTAAACTTACTAATTTTGGCAACATCTGTTAAGCAATAATGAAGATACATGCATTTTAGTAAACCTATTGTGGACTTTCACGTATCATATAGTAATAATTATACAGGATAGTAAAAATCAGATGATTTTGTTTACTAAAATAAACTTCAAGAGTTTGGGATGTACACTTAACTGTGTAAATTCATCAGAAATGTAGTGAGCAATATTCAAATACTATATGGATTCTGTGTCAGAATCCATGTTTCTGCCGGCATGCAGAATTCTTATATGCAGATTTCTTGTAAAATGTATCTAAGTTAAAGGTTTTAACATAATTCTATTGAGAATTACATTAAATGGTTCTGCTTTGTTGGTTTTTTTTATTTGTTTGTTTTGTTTGACATAGGAGCTTTTAGACTCCAGCAAAGATTCTGGGTAAACTTTGTTATTCAACCATTTAGGTCTGCAAAATCCTTTAAATTTTGGCTTTAACTATTAGAGCCTAGAGAACACTTGCTATAGTAAGGTTCTTCTTTCTCTTAGATATGAAAGTCTTTGGGTCAAATCTCTTCACTTCTCCACTTAAAACTTTAAAACTGTTCATCTTTTTAGTTGAGGTGGTTGTAGATTCAGTGGATGTTCTTCATTTAGATAAACTGAAGACTTGTCCATTCAAGAACAGGTAAGTCCCTTCATTTTCAGCTACATATCATGACCATTAATATCCCTCTCCACTTGTACAAGCCTGGTGTTTTATGTGTTTAGAAGGACCCATGCTTTTATTAAAAACTGCCTGTATGGGATTTAATGGTGAGATTAAATAGAGATCTTGAGATATGGACCCTTTGTTTTCTGAAGCATGAGCTAACACAACCTTTAGCCAACTAAAAATCTGAGATGGGAATCCATTAAAGATGAATCATAAAGGCATAGGAGATAAATGCACTTTGCATTTATCCTTATTGACTAGTAGTTCCCCCCACAAACCCGTGCATCTTCAACTTGTCAAGATTATTTTCAATTCTGATCTTTTTCAGGATAATCATAGCTGCCAATCACCTTTTGGTGTCACCTGCAGATTCAATAAACATACTTTATTCCCCCGTGTATTGATATTGAATGGTTCTTTATCCAGAACAGAATACATGCAGTATGTGTTTTAGTAGCTTTCTTGGGCTTAACTCATCTGTAATTCCCTGGTCTCTCCCTCCTCCTCCAGACTTTTGGGGACAACTATTATTGTTCCTCTTCCCTAGTCTTCCTACACTTCTTCAGATTTCTGTGAAGTCATCTTTGCCTATTCTCAATCTTTTCATCACCTTTATCCCAAAAGAGCAAGGTTTTGGTATTACTAAAGCAAAACTAATTGAGATTGTGTGATTGTTAATAATAATGTTATTTTTTTTTTTTTTTCTTGCCCTCTATGTTGCTTTCTCTAGACCGTCTATTAGGGGCTTTGGACATAGCGCTATGAATATTGATTCTTATCCTCAAACTTTTGAAAGATGTGCTCAACATCAGGAAAAGCTTTGCTGCGTATGGCACAGAAGAATGAGGGATGGATCTACTCTATTATATGAATCAGGCTTTCTTTACTGTCCCATCAATACAGTATTTGAGCCCTCCAGCAGTTCATTAAGTAACATGGAGAGCATGTCATGTGCTTTCCATTATTCTGCTTAGCCTTTCCTCAGGGAGCAGGTTATGTGTATATTACAGAATTCTGTTTGAGTAGGATTTGTTTTCTTTATTTCATATGTACTTTCTGCTGAGTGCTTATGTTAATGAGAAGAGCAAGAGAATGTGTGGCACGTTGAAGTGAAAGGAGGTTTTTCAAGGTTTTTTTTGTTTTGTTTTGTTTTTCTGCGGACATACGTGTTCAGTTGGCTGAATAAGCTCCAAGTATGTGTATTCTGTCCTGCTTTCATCTGGTGGAAAACACCCACATTTCATCAGGAAAATGGTCCTTGTTCTGAAACTTGAACTGATTTTGAGATCACTGAATGCTTGGAAGAATCCTGGTAGTTGTAGTCACAAAACAGGCTTCCTTAGTCCGCAGTACCTATGCTGCGGATTCCTCTGAATTCTGAAAAAAAAGTGCCATTTCCTAAAGGCGTCTAGATGGAAGGCAGAGTGAGAGGAAACTAGTGGCAGAGATGCAATTTGCCATCCTTACCCTTAGGGTGATTAGTTCCAGCAGGAATTTGCATCATTCGAGCATATACATATCTGAACCACTGCCACCTCTATCAGGCAGGCAGTATCTTACGGTTGAAAATGTCAAGTGTTAGAGAGGTCTAGAAGCATGAGAATGGATGTCTGCTCTTTATCTATCAAGACTAGGTGATCATCCATCAGCGACAGTGATTCTGTTCTCATCCTTTTCATCCTTTGTCCTGTCCTTACTATGGTGCCTAACTGCTCTTCCACTGACATAAGTGGGGGTGGGGGGCGGGAGAGACATTTAATGACATATACCCTTATTCAGACCGGTATTTAGGATGACTGTTCTTCCAGTGAACAATACTGGTGTATTTAGGGTGTGGATAATGTGTTTGTGTTATATAGGTACTTAGGCTCTTTTATTTCCATTGCAATCATGTACTATAATGTAAACAAAAGGTCATTTTTCAATTGTTTTGCCTGCCAACACAGCCTTTCTGCTTAAAATAACGTGTAAAGTTTGTCCTGCAAACTTTTATTAAGAATATCTGAATTTGGATTGTATAAGAAGTTTCCGTAACTTTGCCAGGATTAATAATTGCTCATCGTGGAGCAGAAATGGCAAGAGGTTTGCTGCTGCTTAGTACTGGGGCATCCTGCAGCGGGGAAAAAGGAGCTCAGTACAATGTTAACCCAGAACTAACGTGTTCAAAACCCACCTGTCTTGGGAGCATTACAGTTTGTGATTCCGAGTCATTAATGGTACTTGCGCACAAGTTACCCTGATGCTGTGTAGTGCAGGAGTCTGTCTGAATGAGCTTTTTTGAGGGGCACACTGGAGAGCCAGGAAAAATTTGTCTTTGGAGAGTCATAGCTGTGTAAGTGTAGCAGATAATGACTTTGCGTTCAGGTAAATGGGAGGGCAGGGTGTTGTTGATGAGGCAGCAGTGTTTTCTGTTGGTTCTGAAGACTGACCAGGTTCATTTGCAGTGTGTGCAGTAGCTTGATCCATAGACACTTTTCCTTAAAAAGGTCTGTAATTCTTAATTAAGAAAGTAAAATCAAATAAAATTTCCTCCCCTTCAGGAGACTTGAGGAGTAACACCCAATGTGCTGACAGAGTAAATGAGTTGACAGTGGGCTGGTATGACTGAACTGCTGACCTGAGCTGCTACTTTGAAAGCCAGCTTTGTCATCTTGGATCTGCACAGTAGAGATATTGCCAAGCCGACCTGTGAAGTTGCTGAAATATAGACCATGACGTAGAAGGGCCTGGCTCACCTGATCAGGGCGTCGCTAAAGCAGGGAATAGGCCGACAGCTGTTGAACAGGTGGTTCAGCTTGTACCAAGTATTGGACAGGAGGGAGGTAGTTTAGTGCTAGTGGTCAAAAACAAAAGCTGGGTACAGAAACAAGGAAATATTAATCATTGTTGGAAACAGAATATATTGTAAGGCATGAAAATATTAAAGTATTAGCAGAGGCTATATTTGATGTAACCTAAGACGTTTAACTATTTATGTATTAGAATTAATTTGTATTGCACTGTGTTGAAAGTGCATTGATGTGATATGGTAGGGAGGTTCTTCTCTTGCACCAATGTTTTTAAAGTTGTTTTTTAAAAAGAGGCATGAAACTTTTCAGTTTAAAAAAGTATCATAGAATATCCTAATTATAAAAATCACTGTAGTAATGAATTAAAATGTTTTTTATCTGCTGTTGTCTATTCACTCTCCACACACACCCACTCCAGTACTTTTATAAGTACTGACTTTTCTATCTACCTATGGCTTTCCAGCTAATGGCTGAGAATAGACCCAAAGATAACTCATTCAAAATAATTCATTCTCAAATTATTGCCTGATACGTTAAATCATTTTCAGTGTTGGAATTCATCAGCCATAACCTTCCTTTTGTATCAGGACTCGTATTTTCTTTTCTCAATTAAGTGGTATATGATCCTTTTGAGATGGTCTATAATTATGCATAAAACTAGCTCCTCTTTTCTAGAGGGCAACCTAATGTAATGATTACACTCCATCTTAGCGCTGAGTGTGTGATGTAAACTTGGTTTGCATTTGCTGTCAAAACTTTTCCCTATATTCTGCCTGTTATAAGCTGCAATTTGTTTTTAAATCAGTATTGCTGTTTTCAGAATGTTTTGAATTGATTACACAACAGACTTTTCTTGGAAGGCTCATTATTTAGTGGTTTTCATCAGTCTTATGAAACTAGTTAGGTTTTCAAGCTTGCAAGCTTGAAGTGTTTCAATCCTCTCAACTGGTTTGGAAGTTTGATATATATATATATATATATATATATGTGTGTGTGTATATATAAAATATAATATTATAAGTTATATATATAAACTTTACCTGTAGCAGCTTTGATTCTTCCAGGTACATCCAACAGAATGTGAGATGCCTAGGCATATCTTGCAAACACTGCACTTAAGACGGGGGAGGAAAAAAAAAAAAAATAGTAGTAGTCTTCTCTGATTCAATTTTCTGTAAAAAGTTGTGCGCTGTTTTTATGAACTTGATGCATTGTTGAAAATATGATTTAATTTACTTGGAGGGAAAAGCTACCAACAATTTGATTGTTGTCTAAATATGTATTTGAATTTAGCATACTTTTAGCTTTATATTATTCAGATAAACTTTACATTACAACACCCCAGCTTCAGGACTTCCAAAATATTTTTGAAGGGCTTTAGGTTAACGAATGTTCTGGTCAGAAAGCCGTATAAAATTGGAATTCTTTTACTACTATATTTTGAATTTTGTCCTTAATATTCAAAGATACTGTTAGTAATATTTTTTTAAAGAAAAGGTATTAACTACAGTTTTAAAATGACATTCTAACTTCCCAGCATCTACTGTGATGAAGTGTAATAGACAATCACTTTCAAAAGCTGAAAAAGTGTGTTTGTGTATAGATATATATAAAATAGTGAAACATTGTGCTGCATCCCATTTGTTCCAAATATATTGGTATTTTACTAGTTAATACAGCACAGTTTCTGTAGATAGCATTTATTTGTACTTTTCATAATACAGCTATCTAATACTGTTTTGGCAAGTAGCCTCAGGTCAGTAAGGTTATTAAGTGACTAATACGTTTAAAAGTAGATCAAAAGCACTTGTAGTGCTATTAACTATTAATTTGTTCCTGGCGAAACTGATCATCCTTTGACACACAGAAAAGCTCATATGTATCTAACAGTTAAGTACGATGTATTATAGTTCAGATACATCAAAAGTTTTATTTCTGGGAGTAGAAATGCAGAAACAGAAGGCTAAACACTGAGTGATATACCCAATGCTAGTTTAAAAGAACTGTCTGACTTTAAAATAGTGTTGAAGTTGAGCCTTAATAGATCAGTTTGTCCTGGTGTGGCTGTGTTGTGCTTTTGCCCACTTTTGCTTTAACTACACAACGCGCTCTATCCAGGGAGGTTTCTTTTGCCGTTTGCTACTCTGTTTGTACAGCGTGTGAAATATTCATGAACTTGAAAGATGAAATACCGTGTTTCAAACAAAAGGTTTTATAGTTGTGTGCTCCTGGCTTGCAAATTGATAATCAAGAATGTATCACTGTAACTTGCATCCTGCTAAACAAGCAGCCTTGTGGGAACGTGGTTAGAGGCAGCTGTTTCTTGTCCACCCCTCTCCTGCCAGGAGAGCTCATGTGAAGTACAGTGCTCGGTCACAGCCCCGGGGAGCCACCTGCCTTTGAAGGGGTACTTGGGGCTTGTGAGGGGTAATGTCAAGGCTCTTTCTATGCAGACCATGGTAGGTGCAATAAGGTCGAGTGGGGGACCATCCTGCCTGATAAAGAGCAGTTCTGAGTGTAGATAACCACCTATGAAGACAAAGGCTTTCAGAATTAGGCCACATGACCCTTCTCAGTTTATTACTTGCAATGCATTTCCACGTGTAAAAGCTGCATGCAAATAAGGTGATGCCAAAGTCCCATAAGTAATGCTTAACTGTAGCACGTATGGAAAATCCCAGGGCAGAGTCTTGGGTGTAGACTGCGTGGGACAAGACAACACATTAATTTTCAGTCTGTAGGTTCATTAAAATGCATTTCAGAATGTAATTCACACCTTAAAAGGTACACATGTTTCTCAAGGGACAGCTCTTCTCTTGCGTATTCTCTCTCCTTTTTGGCTTAATAGCTTTGTGGAAGGCTTAGTAAAAGTGCAGTGTGTACAACAACACCTTTTCTGATGCTTTTTCTCAACTTTTGTGTACTTTCACACATTTATCAGGGGAATGGTAATGTCTACAGCCTAAGCACCATTTTAATGAACCATGCCACTGAACTGTAGTGCGCTGACTCTGCTGAGCTCCTTTTCGCCCTTGTTCCTGTTCTCAGCCCATGTAAGAAGACTTCTATCAAGACAGTCTTTGCAGAGTACTTGCACAACTCTTCACTAATGAAACTTTTGTTGTTTCTAGGTAGCTGTGCCTATTTCCTCCCTAGGCTGTTTACTTTCTCTATGATCTGTCATGAGCCTTGCTAGTTGCTACTGTATTTTTGCTCTTGCCATCGTTTCTGCAGGAATCTCTTCTTATTCTGTTCTCGAACTTGTTTTCGGTGATGTGGTTGAGTCCTTTCCATGGCCTCTCCCTCACATCTGTGTTTCCCGTTTTTTCTCTGCTTGGCCACTCTTCAGTTTATCAAAACTCACTGTAGTTCTGAAAATATTATCCATCAGTGAGATGGTTCTTTTAGTGCGGTGGAAGTGTCATTGCATTTACGTGATAATTCTAGTCTTGAACAAAAAATGAAACTATCACAAATTCTTAGTATTATTCTTAGTATTATTGATAGCAATGCCCACTGCTTCTAAAGTTAACTAGACAGACTTTCTCTTGCAGCATCTTTAGAAGAGAATTCATTGATACTATTTTTGTTTGACAAATTTAGAGAGTACTGGCATGTACTCTCTTAATTACCTGTGCTGCTATTTGGTGCCGTGCTTTCTCAGCGCTTGACTATAAAATGGATGACCTGTATTGTTTCTTTAAGATAAGAGTGCCAAGGAAACATCAGCAGGATGCATGTGTGCCATTATTATGCACAATGAGCCTTTCCCCAAGTCTCAGCTCCCTGCTTGGTATGCTGAGGTTAGAAAAAGAAGAAACAACCTCCGCCCTCCCCCAAGTCTTAGGATGTCGTTGTTGATTTCCTGGGAATAGATGTCAACACAATGGTATATAAATACAGGAGAAAGTAGAACTCTTTTAAGACTATTTTGTTTGTCAAGTCGATAAATGAAATCTGCTGGCAGCCTTGTTAAAGGCAACGCTTCTGATAACAGAATGGGAAAAGGTGAATTTAAAATACTAGTGATATCATTTTATTAAACACTTGCATTTCATAAAATGTTGAGAAAACTAAGAGCGTGTCTTAAGAATTACACTTATATTTAGGATGTCTGATTTAAAGTAGATAGAGGAGGTGCTTTAGGGAGTATGGGAGGGTTTGGGAAAAAAGTTCCGCTATGACAGGTTATTCTGTCACTATCTGCTGTGAGGTTTCTTGGAGGAATATGAACTATTGAATACTAGCATGAGAATACTGGAATAGATGGTCTCCTAGTCTCATCTGGGTTAATGCCCCCCCACACACACACTCACCCCCAGCTCTTTGAGATATTCCCAAAAGTACAGGCGGCCTAACCATTCACTAACTCTTCATTTTAGAAGAATACAGATTGCTGCTCCTTAAAGCTTGTTCACTCCATGGGGCTAAATACATATCAACAAGAGATGAGCGGTATATTGAGTCAGAAAAATCTCTGAAGGACCGAAAGACCAAAATAAACACTTTTTTGAGTCCCTGACACCTGGTACTTAAAATGAAATAGAAATATAAAAAAAAAAAAAAAAAAAAAAAAAAAAAAAAAAAAAAAAAAGTTGTTAAAAGCTGCTTAAAAAGCAATTTTTTTTTCAAAACTTTGAAAAGTTAGATTCAAATAATTATCTATTAGAATCTACTAATATCATTAGCATAGTAATTCAGCCAGAACTTTCATTGGAACATTCAATTTGACAAACAACTATTCTTAAAATAAGGTTTCATTAGGCTGCACTTTAAATATGACAACTTATTTGGAAATAGCTTGCCTGTGTAACATAAGGTTTATTTGTACTGCGCAAGGGAGCACAGAGAATGCATTAAACAGCAGATGCTCAAAATATAGTATATAATTAGATATCTGGTATTATATGCACAGTTTTCAGAAGTCATACATATACTATGCTAACATAATATACATAGAGGATGATTTCAAAGAACTATTTATCATGCTATTAATTCTTCAATCAAAGTAATTTATCTTAAACCACTAAAAAGATAATTCATTACAGGGAATGAACCTTTATCTTGACAGCCTTTATATTAGCCAATACAGGTTGGCCCTGCACAAATAATGAATACCCAGAGACCTTCAAAGTGATTCAAAAGATTTTATAGGTTCTGCTTAACACAGAAAGTACCTGTCTTCCTCTAAACACCGGTCGCCTCTATTTCTGTGTCCAGTCTCTAAATCCTACTAGGCACTTGCTAGGTACCAATCACAGAATGTTATTAAATGCCAGTTGCTGAATTTTATCAGGCTTTTTGATCATGTGTTTGAGATGCCCTGCAACAAGGTAATTAAATGACTACCTGACTGGAGGGGGTAGGGGGAGAAGCGGAGGGAAAAGAAAGAACCCAGTCATTCCTAAAAATACTTCAGATTTAGTTGCTTCTAAGCAGAAGCTTCTTATATACATTTGTCAGTGAGCACTTGGTATCAGTCCTTTTGAAACAAGCTGATAACAGATACAAAACTACTCAAGCTACAGTGACTACAAATCAGAATTGAGTTATTTAGATCTGGTCCCCGTTTTTGAATTTCTGGTATTTAGCTGAATCATAACTCAAGAGAACATATTGCTTAGGGGGTCTCTAGGAAGAAAAGAAAAATCTCCTTTCATTAAACTTCTTGATACTGGCATAATAAAATATATAACTGATTCAAAAAGATAAAAGGATGGAACAGATTAGCATAGACTGTTAAGGATTAGGTACAGATTTGCACTTGTAATGGACCTAACCTATCATGAGAGAACAGAGGAGATTACTTTAGACCATAAAGCACTGGTGATATCAACTCATGTTATTAACATTCCATTTTATTTGAAAGTTTTCTCCCTTATTCTTTTCCATTTTTATTTTTTCTTCAAATCTATAAAGTTAAGTGTTTTAGAAAAGTTAAAGAGGAGGAGGAGGAGGAGAATTAAAAGGCTAAAACATAGGACAAGGAGAAGGAAGCTAGGGAAACAGAAAGGATGCAAAAGGCCTTTTTCAACTAAATTAGTACTCTATATTATTTTGTGTTAAATTCAAGCTACCCATTTGAACTGTCCATTGAGTCAAAGGCTTAGATTTTATTATTCACTGAAATTTCAAATGATGAGCTTTTCTGTGAGCTTTTCTAATGATGAGCCAAATATCAGAGAGAGCTTACTTGATATTGCACATTAACCTATGTTTTGATAGTTCAAAAATACTTCAACATCCACTGTGGGAAGAGTATACTGGTGCTCAGGGACACAGACAAGATTGTTACAGAGTTAATATTAGTCCACGTAGATATTATATCTATGATCTTTATTTTATACCAGTCTTTCTTTATTTTATACTAGGCTCTTATACTAGGCTTGCTGTATTGAGCAATAATTCCTATTTTCTACTTTTTCTAAATATACTCTATGGATTAGTATTCTTGAATCTTAATATTCAACTGCTGGATAACTTTTGTAGTAGAAAATCGTGCCTCAAGTGCAAGAATTCCATCTGATCTATTACCCTTGATTGTTTCTGTTGAACTGTTCACTAGGTTAAAGTGGGAACCTTTCTCATTGACTACAATGTGATTGCGTTCAGGACCATAAGTGAATATATCTTTTTGAAATGCTCATTATTAACAGAAGAGGGTACCATCTTAAAGCCGAATATATAAATAGAAGCTATGCAACTTATTTTAAGAGATGGAAAAGGGCTCAAAAAAGCACAGATTTCCTATGCATCTAAGGCCCAATTTTAGTTAGAGATTGGTATTTAAGACCTTGAACAGCAGTTTTACTTCCTTAGAAAAACAAGAAACGAGTAAAGGGCAGCAGCAAATACCAACCACAGATCTCCGAGTACTTTGAAAAGAAACAAAAAAGGATTTGCCCGTCCTCAAGCTAGAGTACATAGAATCAGTAAGTGGCTTTCTTAATACCGTGAAGCAGCAGAAGTGCAGAGCTGTTGCAGGTGTCCCAGCCCTGGCAGGAGAGTGTCTTCAGTCATGCAGCCTTCTTGGTGGATGCCTTGTGATAGCAGGAGAAGAGGAGACTCCTGCAGATCATGTCTCAGTTTATTCCTGAGTTCTTTGGGATTTCTGTAGACTTTTTTTGTTGGTTTCTTTGGTTTTACTCTTTACTAACACCAAGAAAAGCTTTGAAATGGGAGTTTAGTGTGTTCACCTGTGAGTCTTGGCACACGCTGCTCTCAACAGCAGGACTGTTGTGAGTGATTAGGATTTATGATGTTGAGACCAAAATGTAAAACAGACCAGAAAATCTTGGCCATCAAGCAATGTATATAAAGAATAAAGTAGATGATGCAGGCAGATCTAATAGGACTTGCCACCATTTCTTCTGTTTCTGTTTGTCCGAGCTTTAGGTGTTTGTCTTGCTCTTCTCTGTTTGGGGTCTGCTTCACAATGAAGGGTTTGGGGTTTGGTTTGGTTTTTCCCTAGAAATAAGGTTTAGATAAGGTATCCACTTTTTGTGCTATAACAAAACTAATTTGCACGTTACATTTGCATATAAGGTATGCCTTGAGCTGCTCCTAGAAAGCATGAATTAATAAATAGGCATCAAATTATACTATTCTTAAAATCAGTTTGTGCACTGTGTTTAGTGAAGGCCTCTTGGGCAACAGAAGCAAGGTGCATGGTTTTGAGAACATAGTCTCAAATACGTTCTCAAAGACGTCAGCAAGCACTTTTGGCCGAGTGATAGTTTGACTTGATTGATGGATTATTTTTTGTTATGTAACTGAAGTTTCCAACAGTTGAAAACTATGAAAGTATGATGCCATGTGTAAAATTGTCTGCAGTGCATTCGGTTTGTTAAATATATATCTATTTAAAGCCATATATTCAAATCACGTCAGGAACTTGCAAAAGGTTTGGCATGTGTCTTGAGCAAAGTAGGTTTATACAGTGACACTTTGTTAATATATTAGGAAATCCTATTATTAAGATGGCAATTGAAACCTTAATTCAACTCGGTGTGAATGCACTATGACTTGACTGCACTTATATTTTCCTCTGTCTTATCTGGTTCTTATGGATGGTTAATGCAGTAGCTGTGACTGGTGCTTTTTTTGAAAGTGTAAGTCACAGTACTGATTTATTTTTCACCCCGGCAAAGAAATACAGGTTGATATAGCTATGGGAAGAAAAGACAAATATCAAAGGAGAAATGGAAGCGTCTGCTCCACCTTTGCGTCTGCAGTAGAGTTTCTCTCTAACAGCGGCATCTGTCACACAAGGCAGCAGCGCCACGTGGAGACACCTGAACAAAGTTTTATTGAATCTACTATATTGACATGCAAACTACAGAGATACTGGCTTGGGTCTCAGAAGCATCATGGCCCTATGCCTGGACTAATTAGGTTTGCTCCCTAGCAGTAAAAGCAAAACTAATTAGTTGAGGAGGAGAGCTCTGCTGATTGTGTCTGTAGCTTGTTCATTTGGTGCCAGCTCAGGTGTCACTGCATAACTCTACTTTGCATGAGGTAAACTGATGCCAGATATGTTAGCACCCTTTTGACAGGTTATCAGTAATTTTATATTGCTTATTCTCTGATTGAATAATTTGTGAGTCTGAATCTGATTTAGAGAAACAGTGTGATTTGCAATAGCAAGTGATGGAGTTTGAGTGCATCCAATTCTGTCTAATGCAAAGTGGATTGAAAAATCAGATGCTTGACATCTTGGAGTAGGCAGACCAGAACTTGGGAGATGTTTATGCCTTTGATAAATAGGGATGGCTGTACTCCTGCACCTATCTTGAGGTCACAGAAACTTAGAACTTGTCTTTGGAGGGTGCTTAGTTGTTACAGCGAGTGCCATGGAAAAGTCAAGAAATATTTTCCTCTTTCTGCTAAGAGTTTGGATTAAGCATAGTTTAAAAAAAAAAAAAAAAAAAAAAAA
>VZSV01000062.1:2096171-2109716 GCA_013398735.1 Nothocercus julius | reverse complement strand
TTTGTGGTGTAAAAAACTGGTGTAGTTTGTGAGAAATGAAATGAATACCTTTTTAATAATTTAGTCAAAGAAAAATCAAAATATTTACTTTGGATCACAGTTTAAGATGGTATTTTGGTAACTTAAGCTGACGATGGGGATTAGGGCAAATTGCAATATGCCTTTTTTATTCTTTCAAGAAAACAAATTTTGGATAAAATGTTTTTTTAATCAGCTTTTTCTGGATTTAGAAAAACCTTACTACTGACCAGCAAAAGGAGAATACCACCTTCTGATCTGAAAACTAGAGTTGTAAGAGGGTCAACGCGTCCCTAATTATAATGATGCAGTTAACACCACTCTAATTGAAAGGTTGTGTCAGCATTTCCATTATAAAGCCATGTTTTTCATGGGTTGTAGCTCAGCTGTAAAGATTCAATCTGGGCTGAAACATGTCAAAAGACCTCATCCTGCTCCTTACAGAATATGTTCAGTCTCCCAATTAAAACCAGTGAGTTCTTTGGGCACTGAGCATTTCAGACAAATAAGGGCAGACTTTACAAGGATCATTTTACAATGCCGTTGCAGACATAGGATTGGCATTCAAGTAAACACTTCTGCTTGTGCTCTCAAAATTTGCCTCTCTTTCAGAATGCAGCCTCACCTGAAAAAAACTCCCCAAAATGCAATATTTTAGTGCGCTGCCCTGGGCTCTGCTTCAGAAGATACCGTGTTCAGCAATATATAAATGTACCAATTTGCAGTGGTTTAGATGTAATATTTAATAATAAAAATGTTTTATGCTGTATGGGTAGGAACTTGTAAAACAATAACAGCTATGGTAATTTCAACATCCTTCAGAGCACAGGCTTAAAAAATGGAAGAAATGGTTTGCTAAATGAAGGACGACTAAAACTCTGGGGGAAATTACATTTAAGCTATAGAGAAGGCATTGCACAAAGGAGAGTAAAATGAGTGATTAAAACCTATCTCACAATATCCACTTAAAAGCCTGTTAAAAACATCATGAATTGAAAGTGCAAAAGTTGAAATGGTAAATGCTAGTCCTGTTGAGACTTGTTCTGCCATATAAACTAGGAACGTAATTCGTTCCTACGTGACCTGCGTGGTCACGTAGCTGCCGAGAGGAGAAGGGGGACAATAGTTTGCTGGTTCGTGGAGGTCTACCTTGACTTAATGCGTTACAAAAAGTACAGGCCTGGACTGATGAATAGAAGAATTTGCATTGTAGATATTTTGAAATGTCAGAAAGGTAATATGATATACTTCAGAAAAGCTTAATTAAAGGCATCAAAGCTTCTTCCATCGACGAGGCCGGCACGCCAATTAACTTGAGCGGGAGCAAGCCTGAGCCTCGGATTTTGTCTGCGCGCCAGAGACCCGCTCGGGGCAGGGCCGGCGACCTCCAAAAGCAGGCGGAGCGTGCCGACCAGCACCCCCGTAAACTGGGGGGACCTAATCCTGCTGGGTTGTTCTGCAGCATAATCCTTCCCAGCCGTGCCCAGACACGCATGTCTTAGCCCCTCTGCACTTCAGAGGCTCTTTTCAGCCCAAGGCACTAAATGACAGAGTTAAGAGCAGTGTGTCTGAGCCTGGTGAGGGCTTTGGAAAATCCCCACTGTAGGTGCACAAGGGAGGTCTGGGCCTTCCCTTCCATTTTGTTTCTAAATTTGATCCCAAATTCTCAAAGACTTAATGTGAACTGATAGGTTGATTCTAGAAAACCCATGGCTATTTAACTGGAATTAATCATATAAGCTACCTGAGATGGTGTTAAAAATGTTGTGAATAATACCCAGTAGTTCTTCCCGTGAGCTAAATTCTGTTCTACTGCTAAATGTTTGCGTTGTAAAAAGTATTGAGGATTTCTGTGGTGTCTGCTCCAATAAATAGCCTGGCATCTTGCCGCTGCGGAGGCTCCCAGTCAGGTGTGTTCGTGCCACGGAGGATGGCATCCCCGCAGCTGAGAGCGTGGAGGCACTTCGGGTAGGTGTACTGTACTGTACAGCAGGGAACTCCTCCTGGAGTGGAAAACTTGTTGTTTTCAGGAGTACCGCTGTTCTGACCTGTCCCTCCCTGTTCTGGGGTTGCTCTCCAAGGGAGAAGAAACTCTGCATCAATGAGTTCCTGAGATTAATGAATTGTTTTTCTTTCCTGCTCCCTCCTGCATGTTTTTACTGAGTGATGTTATGTGAAGTTTTTGTGTGTGTATATGAAATATCAAGAAGTGTTTAAATAGCTTATAACAAGAAGTGCTAGCATAGTTAGTAGAGCACTAAGTGAGTATGATCTGCAGCTGTAAAGGATCTGTCATTTGCTTCCAGTGAAACTAGTGTCAGGATCCCAAAGTATCAGAATTTCCCACAGGCTTAAGGTATAGTATAATCCAGGTATTAATTTTACAGACACAGTGTGAATTGGCTTCCTCTGACATTACCTTTCAGCTATACAAGGACTGCTTTTTAAACTCATATTTTCATGTGAACTTGAATGAAATAAAAGGGAAAACTTTGGGTTGAGAGGAGCTATTTCATCAGGCTGTGACTGTATGGGGACTTGCTAACTATCCAGCTATTCCCTCATGAACTCTAGCACTGCGTTTGAAACCATGTAGCTCTAAGAGCAGTAATCCAGTTATGCTAATAACTTTTTTTTTTTTGGTGTTTGGTGTTTTAAGTACATTTGGCCATTATGCTGATGCAGCCGTTTCTGGAGTGTGGACCATTTGAGAGGACCTCATGGATGGAGGAAGCTGTGCAGTTGTGAAAGAGAGAGCTTATGTCCCGTATTGATTTCGGCGCGTAGAGTGTGAAAACACAACAAAGCCTTGAAAGAAACGAAAAGCAGAAGAAGCATTTGTTCTATAGTAGCAATAACATTGCTACTTTTTAATAGCATCAAACTAAATAATTACTGAATTTGAAAGCTACGATGACTGAGGACGCCTAAACTATTTGCTGAAGCAACAGTAACTGTTTTGAAAGCTCACATAGGGCCATGTAAGCTAGGAAGGTGTTGGAAGGTATGATAACCTCAAGTAAAACTGGTTTGTGAGGAAACACCATTTCTAGCACCAAAGATCTTTTTAGTGGCTTTTTTAGTACAACTGAATAGTTATTGGAGAACATAAAATTCTAATTTAAAAATTCAAAGGAATACTGTTTAGTCATATTAAGGGTTACATTTTTTAGAACTCCAGATGAAGTGCATTTTTTGCCTCTGGGTGATTAAATTCTGCGTACTTTAAACTCCCTCCCTAAAATTAATTAGCTATGGTAGGTAGTATCCAACAGTTGCAACATTTTACATTGGAGGTGGTTGTATTTCACTGATGAATATATACATGGGTTTAATTTGGTGAAGCTATTTAGGATTTATTTGCATTAATATTAAAATGTAAGATTAAATGAACACTGTCCAAAATAATAATAAAAGAAGCTCTCTAGATACTTTGCTGCTGTAAAATGCCCCAGTGCACTAAGCGTTGATCTGGCTTTATGTTTTGCTTTTCATCTTGTCTGCCGATTTGTTACAAGCATGAGCAGATCTGAATTCAACAAGGCAGTGTAAAAGCAAGCAAAAAAAGTAACAATGAGGCTACCTGGGAATATAGCTGGAATGAGCTAAGCTATCTCTTTCTGCTACTTGGATTCCTTCCTCCAAATTCTTTGCTGATTATTAATGTTTGGAGGATTTTTGCTGTTGGTTTTTGTTTGTTTTTTGTTTTGTTTTTATAGATCAGTAGACAGAATTGACCAAATACTTTGTACCTGGCTTTCTCCTGGTTTGCCTGCATCCTGATCTTTAAATCTTATGCTTCTTGTTTGGGTTAAGCTTGTTAGGGAATTTATGTTGCCTTGCTTCTGGTTTTGTCTTCCAAGTGATTTCTCTTAGTTTCTTGGTATTGCTTGTGTCTCCTTATTTCTGATTCTCTTGCATCAGCCAATTGGTAGTTGAGGTTTGTTTTAATTGTGTTGTGTTCTTGTCTTGACTGTCAGCATGTGGTAGCTAAGTCCTGTCCCTTGGAGAATCTGTAGATAGCTCTTCTGACTGGTGAATGGGTATTGAAAGTGACGCTTTGCAAAATAAATCCAAATTTGCTAATAGATCTGCTTGACTTCAGATCTCATTCAGTCTCATTCTTAGAAGTACATTGGTCTCTTCCAAATCTTCCTACATCATTTTGGGTTTCCTGAAGCTACAGAACTTTCTCCAGTTGTTAACCTAAGGAAAGTTGGGAGCAGGGAGGGGCTTGTTTGTTAACTTTTCTCACCTCAGTCTTTCAATATGCACTTATCGTTATCTGTTATTCTCCATATAAAAAAAGTTTGCATCTCATCATATCAGCCTTTAAATCTCCCAGCCCCCTTTTTAATAATAAAATAAAAACTTGCCCAACATCTTCTGCCACATGGTTCTTGATGGATGTTTTTGGATGCTGCCATAAGAGATGTATTTATGCTCTGTATTGTGTTTGCAAAGCTTTTTTTGGGCGTGCCCTAGAATGTAAGTTTATAGAGGACAAGAAGCAGCTGAACCTGAGATGCTCTACAATCTTTGCCCCACGTTGTTGAAACTTCATGCAGACTTTGGGGACCATTCATACCCTTGGATGCCTTCATTGGTACAACTCTTTCTAATAGCTTTTGATTAGGCTACATATTCCCCTTGTGCCAGAAGGTGAAGTAGTGTAACTGCTCCATTCCCAAGTAGCTTTACTATCTGAGTATACTCCCATTCTCTGTCACTTAACAGCTGCACTAGCAAATAGTTTGCTTTCTGGTTTGCATCTGTGCTGCTTTTGCCCATCTCCATAGGCATTGTATTGGAGCATTCACTGTTTCTGAAAGTTTAGCCCCCTAAAATCTTTCATTCTGCTCTTACAAAAGACTGAAAAGAGAAGTTTTGTGCACAGTCTGATTTATGACAGAACTACAGAAGAAGCCTTAAACCAAGAAGGGGAATCAGAAAACATCAGGAAACCTAACCAAAGTAGCAGAGGGGCAAATACAGAAATGCCCGCAAGATCAACCTTCATCAGGCATAAATTTGATGGGTAGCTATGTACTAAGAAAGGAATATCTGTTAAGAGGTAGGGGCTGCTATTTATAAATCCCTGAGGAGAAGGGGAACTTTCAGGTATTAATTGATCTCTCCATATGTACTAGCTACTGAGAAATGCAGCTGTAAATGTAATTCAGCAACAGATCAGAATGTTATTTCCAAGTACAATAGAAAAAAAGTGAGTAATGGACACCACAAGAAGTTAACTTTGGATGAAAGTTTTGTTTTATTGTGTGGAAGGTCAAATATTAAAACAGTTTGCACGGAGAGGCTGTGGATTCTCCATCTTGAGAGTCGTGTTGACTGGACAAAGCCCTGAGCAACTCATCTGGTTAGACCTGTTCTCAGCAGGGGCTACATTAGGTGACTTGCCGAGTTCTCTTTCAAACCAACTCTTGTATCTTTCTGTAGCCTCTACACTGGCATACTTTTTTAATTATGTGTCACCATTTATAGGATGGCAAGTATCTGCTTTCTTGTTTGATCTATTTTTTTTTTCCGTTTTGTATTCTCTTAATGTGACCGAGTAAACTTTGCTGCATTGTAGCCAAACTTTTCTTTTTTTTTTTTCTATCTTCCCTCAAATGAAAATCCATCTCCCTTGGCTCTGTGAGGTCATTCTCAAAACTACCACTCCTGCGAGCTGGAATCGCAGACTCCATTTGTAATCCTATCTTTATCGTTCTCAGAATTACATAGGGTGACAAAAATAACTATATATTTCCTCTGAACTCCTAAGCTTCAGGTAGAAGAGGAGAAATAAATAAATAAAAAGTACTTCTCTAAAGTCTCATTTTATTGGAGTCGTAATGTTCATCAGATACTTATCAGTTGCTCTAATGCTTCAGGTATTCTTAACAACTCTCACTGATGTCTCATTCTTTCTCCCAAGTGAGATATTAAAAAGCCTTGCCACCCACTCATTTTACCACTCTTTTAACAGTCACTCTTCGTGACTGTCTACAGCCTCACTTTGCGTTCCCACAGTTTTCATGCAACCAATTCAGATTTGTAGTGATTGGGGCTCTCTTAATGGGGCTTTTTTTTTTAGTACAGATTTGGGTTTTGTTATTAATGACAATGTCTTCTGGCTTTTTTAGAGAGCATAACTCCCTAAAATAATAATTCTTCTAACTATATAAATGTGAAAGATGGACCTATAGACTTCCTGAAGGTACTGTTTTAGGCCTGGTCAGTTGCCTTCAGGGTGACTGCTGAGCGCCTCCTTCAAACTCCTTCACTGCAGCTTGCGCTCCTTTAAGTTCTTTGGAAACTGCAGTGCTTCCAATGTTAGCATAGTAACAGCTTGGATAGCAAATTGAGAACACTTCAAGTTATTTTCTGCTTTTAGAATATGTCCTCTGTTTACATTTACTTTTGCATACATTATATGTGTGGAATTGGACAAGTCCATCTTGCTTCCTTTTAGCCCATTCTGCCTTTTTTAGCCAATTATATCCTGTTTAAGATTAAAAAAAAAAAAAAAAAAAAAAACTGTTGTGAGATTTACAGCAAAAGCAGAATTTTGATATCCTTCTTTAATAGGGAAGTGTTGGATTATCTGTTGTGCAAAGGTTTCTTATGTTACTCTGCATAAAATATTCAAAGAAGGCAGAGATGGGTATGGTGTTAAATTGACAGAACATTTCTGTGTTATCCACAATCCCTCTTCCTGGTGCTGAGGATGGTTTAATCCACACCTGTTTTTAGAAGTGTTGCTGGAGAACATTTTGCTGTATTTTTTTTTTTTTTAAACTTGTACTTCTTTTCCCCCCTCCCCCCCTTCTCTCAAGTCCCTTTCAGATCTTTGGAATAAAGAAATGGAGGGAGAAGCCACCTCTCCGTCTCTGTCCCTGGACTGAATGGAAGAAACAGGGCAGCAAAGTTAAAGTCTTTTTTTATAACATCATTTTTGGCAGACTTGGAATAATCAAAAGTCTTTGAGATTTTTGTTGTCAGCTTATAATGAATTCAGGAGTTCGTGCTCTATCCGTCTTAGAGCAGCAGTTTTGGTAAGTCTTGCATAAACTGGCTTTGTGTGTTTTCCTCTGCCAGGAGATATTAGATAGTACCTTCTCAGGTCTGTGTGATTTGAAGGAAGAAGGAAGTGCAGAAGTGGTGGAGTAATGTGATGTCCTGAGTTTCTAGAAGTACTGTGTATTGTTTCCAGAGAAAGAATCCAGCAAACAGGTGACTTCATTTGGTGGAGTGATACTCATATTCTGCTACCAGTAGTTGGTCAGGTTTTCTTTATTAGTACAAATTATGGTATTTCTTTTTTTACTTTCAGCTCAGTGATTCAAACCACAATAACTCAGGTGACTTTTTCTTAAACACAGCGATGGTGGTGGAATGTAAAAGTTCATTACTTAAAAAATAAAAGTCCTTAAATTGTAAATCTTGGAAGTAATTGAGGTCTCATAGTGCATGTTAATTTTTTTGATTCTCTGAAGAGCAAGAATCATAATTCTATTCTTAAAACACTGTCAGTGCCTAATTGGGCTTTACAGCATGTTGATTGTTTGCAGCTGTGCAGTTACTTTATATGGTGCAGTGTGAGAATCACGGAAGACCTGTGGGTTTTTTTTATGAGCTATGTGAGCATGGCCTTATATTTAAACACAAAGCAAGGGAGCAACTTTACAACCAAGAGAAAGCTCTGCAACCCCAAAGCAAAAGCTGTCTGTTTTTCCTGCTAACTGCACAGTTATTTGTGTAGGTCCTTGAAACTCCCAACAAATATGAGACAGTCTTGTTTCCCTCGAATGCACAGTCAAAAATTATTGCAAGCTAATTTAATAGTGTAAAAATGTTGCATAATATTCTTCTGGTGTAAGATAATTGTAAACAATTTTACTACTAAAAGTAAACCTGTGCAGATCTATTATGGTGGTTTGTGGGAATGGGAGAGCGTCTAGGGAAGAGATTTTTGTATGGCTCAGCAAACCTAATAGAAGTTGAAGTTACTACACTGATTCTGCAAATCAAGTTTACAATTCTTTCTGGTGAGATTAGCATGTGAATATTAGCTATATGTCATGATCATTTAAGCTTTGCATTGAAGAAATGGCTGGTCTTGCCCTTTTCTACCGAAAGTCCTCCTGACGTCTAGGGTGCAGATATGGGAGCAGACACAGTTTAGTGATACCTTGGACAAAAATGTAATAACTCTGTGTAAAGATCTGTATATATTTCCGCATCATGAGGGTGGGGGTGGGGGAAAAGAAAGAAAAACGTAGAGGAGATATAGGTGATTGCTTGAATTTGTGTGTTCCTGTTTATCCTTTTCCATTGATTTGATTGGTTATAAAACCCAAGTGTCTGGCAGAAATTTGAGGATAGTTGCACGTCTGGTCCTTGTGTATCACGATGCCGCTGTTAATTTCACAAGGGCAGCCCCACTCGTACAGAACCTTTTCCGTGCAAGATCCCTGTACAGCGGGGTGCTACCTGAGCACCTCCTGGTAAAGCTGGCATTGTTTTTGCAAAGAATATGCAAAGAGAGTGTGTGGGGCAGGGAACCTGGACAGTGCTTACATCCATCAGCCTACTAACTTCTGGATACGTTGTAGTTCTCTGTAGGTCTTAGGCCACTCAGGGATTGAAAAATATAAGGGCAGCTTAAAATCTCTTCACCTGTGTTACGCTCTTTCCAGCAGGCTGCAGAGTCCATGTTTTAGAGGTGAAATGTGGACTGTGACACCCCAGCCTTTAAATCAAGGGTTTAAATACGTGGTTGTTAATAAGCAGCAGTTTCTTCCTTCTCTGACTTACTGCTTCATCAGCCTTGATTTTTCTTTTGCTTAATAAAGATCAACGCCATGCTTCCTTCCAGGAAAGCTAAATTTAATGCCTATCCTCATGCCTCTATCCCTGCTGCTGGTAGCTGGAATGTGATGTGTGCTGAGATGAAGGGCTTTGTTGCACATGTAATGCACGTGAGTAGAAGTAGACTTCTTACGGATCTAGATAGGGTGGATTTGTGGGGGGGAACTGGATGACTCCTTTTTGGGGTCACGTGCACTTCTGTGCCATACGATGCGGTTCTCTTCTCCCGGTTGCTCCCCAGCTGTCTGTCTCCCTTGTGTTTATGCAGGATAAAATGCATATGTTGGTAAGGAATTGGAGTCAGGCTTTGCCCTGAGAAATCGGATCCAATAGTACAACTAAGTCTACAAGCAGTGATGAATCTTTGGGGCATTTAATGTTCCTGTCTATATTTTGCTGCTGTAATTTAGAATGAACACAGTAAGAAATCAAATAAATTATGCCAGCTGTTAGGACTCAGGACTGCTTTGATCAAAATGTGGAGAAACTGCTTTGGGGAAACTGAGCTTGACCCTCATGTTAGGACGCATCTTTGAGTAGAAATATTGAGCAAGTAACATAAAGTAAAATCAGTGGGGAAATGTTTGTTCTGTTGCTGCTGTGTTTTGCTGCTGTTCCTGAGATATTTAGAAGCACTGTTCAAATGAAAACACTAAGCAGTGGATGAGCTTTTAATCTGCTAGACATTAGAGGTTTATTTTATTGTATCGCATCCTCAATTTGGGGCTCGGAGAGCTCCCTTGACTTGGGGCTGTTCAGTTCTTGCCACGGAGCATCCAGGGCAGCCCTTGGCCAGGCCGTGGCAGTACAGTGGTTAACCGCAGCCCGTCGGAGGCGCGAGCGCTCCGCAGAGAACCATTCGGCCCTTTCTGAAGCTCATCGGGTTTAGTGTTTTTGTGACTGCTATACACGAAGCCAGAACGGGTGAGAATTAAACATGTCATTTGCGTGTTGCATCACCAGTGTGTTTTACAAATTAAGATCTTGTTACCAGTAAAGTGATTTTTGAAAGGAGAGGAGGTAAAGAGTTCATTTTAGCATAGATTCATCTGGAGCAGTGGTAAAAATTCCTGCTTTTTAGTCAAAATTTAAAGCAGATGTTTAAGATTCACCTCCAATTAGTAATGAATTGCTTCAATATGACTACTTGCATGAGAGTTGCTAATCTTAATGGGTTCAAGTGAGCCGTGCTGCACCAGGCCGTACAGTCGTGGCGGGCAAGGCTGGGTTTCCTAATGAGGAATGTTTGACCACAAGAGGGAGTTCCTTGCCAACTGTTTCCTTCCCACTGTACGGCACCGGCGTCCAAAGAGAGTTCACGCACTGAATACCTTATTTCTGCTGGTGTGGGCTAAAACAGGGAACAATTCATTTTACAGGCTGATTTTTCTTAAAAATATATATAAAAAATATGTGTGTGCATGTGTGTGTGTGTATATATATATAAATGTACTTAACAGACCTATCCAAATGTCTTTAATTTTATTTAGTAAGATCACCGCTATTAATTTGAAGTATGCCATATAGCAATGTGGATGTTAGAATCAAACACAATGAGTGTATGTCAGGTATGGTTAGTTTTATTTATATCGTATTCAAGTGTGCCGTAAGTTATTCTGATGAACTCTGCTCTCAGCATGAGGAAAATAGTTATTTTTATCCAGTGGGCTTCACTATTTATTTAGTACGTGGGCAAGATAGAAATTACTCAAAATCAGATGAATAGGGTTTTGGCTTTCTTTTTTTCAGGGGGGTGCTTTTGTGACTGCCTTCTCATTTCTTATTCTATTAATCTTTGCAATTGCCTTTAAATCTTACTTCGTGTGCAACTTCTTATTGTATATTATGAGGTCCAGATGAAGAAGGTTCAAATACTTGAACCTGCTTTTGTTTCCATGCTGTATTGAACTATTTTTGACACACAAAAATCTGCAGAAAGTTTGTGGGGTGTTTTTGTTTTTTTTTTTTTTTTTTTTTTGAACACTTGCTGTTAATTTAAGCTGAACTCATAGTTCAGGTTCAACGCCTATGAAATCTTTGGTAATCTGAAAAAGCCTTGTAACTGTCTCAAAAAGGATTTTTTTCTTTTTTGACCCACATATTTTTAAAGAATAAATGCTCAGAATAAAAAAAAAAAAAAAAAAAAAAAGTGAGAATTCTGACTTCTAGGGGGAAAAGGGATTAAGGGGTGCATGTGCATAGTCTGTAGGGAAGGATGAGCCCAGCCCTTGCAAGTGTGCCCTCAGCAACTTCTGCTTGGTTGGTATCTGCACTCCCTGTAGGACAACAGGGCGGCCAGTGCTACCCGTATTTCTTACCTGACTTGTGATTCTTAAAAGGCTCTAAAATAATTTCTAAATTCAGAAGTTGCACAGAGCTTACTGAGTTTTATACTGGTAACCCTTTTAGTTATGTAGCATTTTCTTTATGCTTTACAAATATGAGTTAGTTAAACTTCACAAAGCCTGGTGAGTAGGTAAATTCTTTTGACTTTGTATTGCAAGAGCACTGATGCATATGGATGAGGGGAAAAAAGAAGCTGAACTTGTGAAAATGTTGGATATACCCAAAAGCCGTCTAGTCAGTCCATCTCGCAAGTGCTCTGTGCTCCCTGGAAATATAAAGGTGAATTCCTAAAGCCTAAACCTTGTAACAAAAATAAGTGAAAACTATAGGTGTTAAAACTTTGGCTCCTTTCTCTGCTTCCCTAGCTGGTGTGCAAGTTCCTGCTTTTCCTTATAGATTCCTTGAAATGTAATTTTGTTTTTATCAAATACTGTAAATGCAGTAGAGCACATGGTATTTTTTACGTAGCATGATGACAAGGCAAATACTCATCAAACAGTACGGCATAGTAATCAGGAAAAATGATGACTTGTAAATTTAGTTCTTTGTTTTACAGAGTTTAGAATTCAAAAAAAAGCAAGTTTCTCTAAGCTGCAGTTTGACATAAAATATATATCGCATAATAAAGATGCATTATTTTAAAGCAGATATGCACTGCTTTTTAGTAGTGGCTCTTTTTTGTACGAATAACATTTTAATGTCTTCAGTGTTAGTTGTTGTATGTTCCACTGATTTTGGTCAAAGTAATCACTTTTTTTTTTTTTTAAATATATAAGGCTATGAGATCAGTTTAAAAAACTCATTTCCTGTAATGTTCTGTTTAAGTACATTCAGCCAAATCAGGTTTTTTGGATACAAAAGAATATGTTAAAATAGGCTGATTTTTTTTTTTTTTTTTCTTTCTGCATGTTTTTGATAATGATAGTAACAGGCCCAAAAGGAGGAAAATGTTGTCAAGGAGAAAACAGACATTTCTTCTTCTTTCAGTATGTCCATCTGAGTGCTGGATGGAAATTCAAGTTATTAGGGCTTCATCAACATCAAATCTTAGAAATGTTTATATTTTTTTTCTCCTTTTGAATACTCTCTACAAGTAACGTGGGATATTTACAATTCTTATTTCAACTCTTAGACTAGATTGGATAGAGTAACCGCTTGTTTATTTTAGTACAAGATTATTTAGATGCCACACACTTGGAAGTATTGACATTAGCTTGCATTTGGTCTGGAGGTCATTAGAAATTAACAGTAAACTAAATAATGGCTTTTTTTAATATACAGGCAAATATGTGCAATTAGCAGGAAGACCTTAAGTTGTGCAAAAGCATTTTCTATATTATGTCATTTGGAAGAAACAAACAACTTTGCTCTTTTATATTAGCTACTCCTCAAAGTGTAAACAGTTGAACATAAAACTGTTTTAAACTGCACAGGTTCTTTCAAATTATATTTTGAGATGTGAAGGAGTTCTTGAGTGTGTCTCTTCAATACTTCAGCATTGTAAATAAAACATGCAATAATCTTTTATATAAAAAAGCAAACTTTCCCTGCCAAATCTAGCAAGCTTTTGAAATGGATCGATTGCAGTCAAATATGCACCCATACCACCTTAAAAAGAGGCAATAGCAACTTTCATTTTTGTGGCTATAATTCTGTTGGTTGTTTTCATTTTTTTTAATTGTAAATTACAATTTAATACAGATGTGGAACAAATTTGCATGGTTAATAGAATGGTTTTCCATCTTGTTCCACTTTTGTACAGCTTGATCAGCTGTCATGCTTAAAGTTACAAATTCCTGACATTATTGAAAGCATGCAGCTGCAGGTTGGATTTTTTTCAGTTGTCTGCATACAGAAGGAAAAAATAATGAAAATGGTTGATCCAAGTTTTCTCTTTAAATGGAATTTAACAAATTATATCCTCAAGGTAGAAAATGATTTGAATAATATTTCACTTAGGAGGTAAATTAGCTGACCATTTGATTTCTGACTGTTTTCAAATATCTGTTAATCTAGGTATGCTCTAAGATTTAAAGGCATTAGCTAACTAGCCATCAGCACTTACCCTTTAGACACAGAGAAAGGGATTATTGGAAGTCTTGAGCAACTCAAATACAGTATCATTTTACAGAAAGATAAAGCATGGCCCCCTTGCCATTCTGTTAATTCAGCTTAATTTCATAGTAGGAAAAGAAAACAGACCAAAGAGCACTAATATTTTCAGGGATGGTGAAGGGGGGCAGATAGACTTTGTGAAAGTGTGTGATGATCTGTATTTTCACATGGATATGCAGTGACCAATGTTTA
>VZSV01000062.1:2055649-2091777 GCA_013398735.1 Nothocercus julius | reverse complement strand
AGGCACTTTTGATTTCAGGGAAGGTGGTACTGGAATGATTGTGCAGTTACTTTGTAGATCAGTAGCATGGGGACAGAGGGGAAGTGAACCCAAAATGAATATGTTTATTCTTTGTTAGGCAGCAAGCAGGAGTGAAAACTTTGTTGCGTTTTGAAGGAGGTGAATAGATATTATTTCACCCTATATCTATGTGTGGTCTTCCTGATCAGTGCATTATTCCGGGTGTTGGTGCCCAGAGCACTGTGGATTGACATTTTCAAGCCTGAGGTTCTGCTTGTTAGATGTCAGCCTACTTATATCCTTAAGTGTTAATTGTGTAAAAGCAGAGGTACTTTGGAGAAGGAGAATCAAATCCTCAATTCTACCATTTCTGTGGCATTAACTCAGTTCTGAGCCCAAGGGGTTAGGCTGGCTTTTGTTATTTTCCTTCGGGGTTCAGCATCTCCCTTCGCAGAAAGGAGAGAGATGCCTCTCAAACGTACTGTTGTTAGGCTGCCTCTCTCATCTATGAGAGCTGTGAGTCGAGCCCAAGAGCATCCAGGAACAAGTCTTCGGACGCAACAAGCACTCCTAATCACAAAAGGATCCAGCCAGCGTTGTATCTTCTTGCTCATCCCCCAAACCAAGCAAACTCTGTTTTGGCTTTTTCACAGGGCAAAGTGGAGTTCACGTACCCACCTCTGAACTTTCATGGGTATCCCTGGAATTCTCTAAGCCGCTTTGCCTCTGGCATTTCTGAACTTGCTCTGCTATCTGAACTTGTCTCTGCTTTTATAGGTGTTCTTCCATATTGACTTTTTTGAGTGCTTAGCAATTTCTTTCGAGTGTTCAGTGTCATGAGTGGCAGGTCCTTCTCTGCGGCTGACCCATTCCCTTAGGTTTAGCGGGGCTAAAATCTTAGCACAAATGGGGTAAGTAGTGTGCGCAGCCCGTGGTTTTGGGAGAGATGGTATGCGGTGTCTGTCTCTTCAGTTCAAAAGCTGACATCGCCACAGAAGGACTGCTGTAAAAGGTCACGCTCCTTCACACATTATTTTCCAGAAGCTGGTTCAGTTTTACAAATTCTGCTGTTTACTACACCTAGGTAATCAGCCAAAGTGTGAATATAGCTTGGGAAGGAATGTTACAACTTGAACCACCTTCCATGGAATAACATTCCACGTCACGCAGGCTTTCGCTCCACCCGCTTATATGTTGTAAGAACTATGCTATTTCTGAGTGGGAGAAAAAGCATTAACCACCTATAACTTAGCAATTTAGTAAAGGTAAATAGTTAATTTGCAGCATGTTCAAAAATTCAGTATCCTAGAGAAGAAAGATTCACAAAGACAAAAGCAAGCATACATATGCTTTTTTATATGCTTATTCCAACAGAGTTGGAAAAAGTGGGTATAAACCTTGAACTTTTAATTTTTTCTTTTGTGGACAAAGTGCAATAGATTAAAGCAATACCTTTTATTGGACCAACAAAGAGCGGTCAGGCTTTGCGACTGGAAAGGTTGCATCTTCAGTTTTCACTTTATTGATCTTGCCCACTGCTCCTTACAGGCTGGATCAACTACAAATATTTTCTGTATGCCTTGGATGACACCTTTCTTCCTTTGAGACTTAATGTTTCTTTTTGTGATCAATGGTAAAGAAGGACTTTGTGTGGGGAACTGAAATAAAGAAGAATGTAAGGAAAGGAGCCTTTTAATATTAGTTGTTATTTGGCAGTGAAATTATTTTTAGCTTTTTTTTCCAGAATTATTTTAATATTGAAAAATATGTCTAAATGTAGAAGCTGCTTTCTCTTGTTGCTTCCCTATATCCCAATATTCATTTGGGGTTGCTTTTGGAGACAGGTTTTCATATTAGAGTCTGAGATCACAAAATGCTCCTATCAAAAGCACAGTGCCTTAAAGCATTAAAAACAGTCAAACCTTGTCCCCAGCTCCCTCTCCCATCTCCTCCTTCCCTTATCTCCCTTCTCCCCCTCATTTCTTGTAACCCTTTTTCTTTCCAAGGAACTGCAGGAAAAGTATTGCCTTAGGGCTATGTGATATCTAGTTAATCTGTCTCAGCACATCTAGAATTATAGGAATTTTTAATTCTCCCATTTCGGTGATTACACCAATGACCACAATTTGCAAAATGGTTCATTTACCATTTAAACAGAGAACTGAGCAATGAGATTTCCAAAAGGATCTTTCAGAGGCCATTACAGTAAAAGATGATGCATACAGAGCAAGCTGGAAAAACAGAGTTTTTATATGGCCACACTGGCAGGTTTTGCCTGGTACTTGAGTCTCCTGTGGCTGACAAACTATACAGAACATGAAGGAAGGGAGAAGGGGAGCAAACAGGGTTGTCAGCAGAGATATCCATCCACCTGCAAGAGCAGGCCACCCCATCAGTATCTGAGGATGAGGATGTGATTGCTCATGTGCAGAGCAGCGTGGTGTTTGCTTGCAGACCTGCCTCCCTGATTATGTTTTGAAATTCACCATCTGCATAAATTCTTAGAAATTATATAAATATTTCTACTTGAAAATTAGCATTTTTCCAGCAACACTATATAGCTAAATTTATGTTAAAATAATAGTATTTTTTGCTTGTGTAGTTTAGCAAACCAAATATTTCAGATTATTAATCCATCTAATAATTACTTTCATTCCTGAAAAGTTTTTTGAAACATTTAGTTTTAATTGGGCATCCATCGGTTTTCCTTTTCTTAATAACTTAAACAGGTAGCGATCCAGATCCCGCTGCATTTAAATATACTGAACTCAGATCCTTGTAGTTGATCGGAGATCTTCCATGTTGCTTACAATATTATTGTTCCCTATGAGCCTTTGTAGGAGAAGTTACTATTAAATGCTGGTTAAATTAAAAGAAGAAAGCCGAAACCAGACTGTACGATATGTTGTTTTGGTATGTAGACAAGTTTTGTGTGTAAGCAACTCCTCCCAAGCTTTATGTGTTTTGCAGACTGTGACCACATACAGCCCGAAGGCTTTAGCTGAAGCAGCCTGGCTATGCTGTATGTGCTGCTTGAAGGTGTAGAAACAAGTGCACTTAACGGTGGGGGGGGAAAAATGAATCTGCTGAGTGTTGAGGATCTCCTGATGAAAATATGAAGTTAACTTTGGAGGAAACAAAATCACTAATTCCCCGGTCCTGAAAATAAGAAATTAAGTGCTTAGGATAATAAATATAAATTTTGACAATGCTTTATTTTAATGGCACATGAATTAAAACTGCATTACAATGAAATTGCTGCCGAACATCCACATTAATATCAAATGAATTCATTATGACCAGCACAGTTACAATGAATACTAAATGAATTAATAATAATGAACCACTTAAAGTGTTACCTAATTGTTTTATTTCATTTTTATGTATATTTTTGTCCAAATTTAACTGTTAGGTTAATAGAGAATGACACTCAGTAATTCATTTCAATGCCTTAGTGTTTGTAGGTGATTATTTTCACACCACGTTCAGTCTAGTCTGGTGCATATCCAGCACTGGGCAGCTGTCTCCAAAAGACTTACCTATTACACCAGATATTTCAAATCATGCTGATGCGAAAAGATTAGCCAAAATGTATCTCACAACAATGTATTATTATTAATGGCTCATCATGATAATATAGCTTGAACTGACGATATATGTTTCTTCCAGTTATCCAAAGTGCTGCACAGTGGTGGTTATTAATGATGTTTTACAAGCAAGGAAACCGAGGTACCAGCCTACTATGGGTGATGTGCCTGTGATAACACAGCAGCTTAGCTGGAGAGTCCTACATAACTCTAGAAACCTGAGATCGCCCAGAAGTAGCACGAGCTTTTTATCTTGCCCGCTAAATTTTTCATACGTTGCATTGCATGTATTGTGTCAAATTGTTTTTTTTTTTTTTTTTTTTTTTTTTGCTGTTATTGTAATGATTAATATAAGCATACAATCTTAGGAAAACCTACTCTGTACCATTTCTAAATGACACTAGAAATGATGCCTGCTGAAGATGATGTACTTGTTGCTCACTGGCCTTTTAGATGAAATTTGTTTTTAAAATAGTTTATTTCTGGTGAGCATGTGCAGTTGCACCTAGCAAGGGAGAAGGACTGTTTGATTGTGTCTACCTTAGCAAAGAGCAAGGCACAGAAACAAGTAGATCCATGGAATGAAATACGGTGCTGGGGACTGAGTTTCCGTACTGGATTGGTTTCTGTAGTTTTAGCCTGGATTGGGTCTAGTCCCTCGGACTAATGAGCACTGGCATTTTTAAAATGCTTCCTTCCAATTTAGTTTAATCCTAAGGAAATCCTGTTCTGGTCAAGTTAGACTGCTGTGAGATGTGGGGCACAGCCTAGTAAGTGGCAGCAGATGGGGGATTCTCTTGTAAAATTCATCCCTGATCTGAATCACAATGCTTCTCTAAATGTACCCTGTGTGTCCTTACCTGCATTAGAATTGCTGCTGATGATTTTTTTTCCCTTAATCATTGATGAGGTGTTTTCATCGTGCTCGTGACATTAATGGTTTGCTATATGGCTTGTATGTGCAGAGTGACATCAGTATTACAAAGAAATGAGGAAAAGAGGAAGAAAAAAAAAAAGGCTATTGATAAACTTGGTTATGATTTTTCATTCTTATAGAATATAGCCTTTTTAATAGAGGTGTTGGTCATATTGTATGAAAGTTGGCATAAAAAGTTTTAAATTATGTGTATTGTTTTTGAATGGCCATGTCATCCCTGTTGGATACTTAGATCTATTCCACCATCACCACTACCAAAGCAAGGAACGCTATAAAGTCTAAAGCAGTAATGACTTCTAAAATAATCTTTAATCCTAGTGCATTATTTATCCTTTTTGCATTAGCAAAGGCTATACCTTTTAGTATCATTTTTCCCAAGAAAACCTCTGATGAAGCTTGTGGCATGCTGGAGAAAAAAAGGCACTAGTAGTCTCCACAGGTTGAGTTGCCTAATAAGTATGGAATTTGGGAAGAAAACAAGTTTATGTATGACCAGGAACAGGAATGATAATATCTGTTAAAACCATTAGTGATGGTAAGGAGAAAAAGGTGTTGCCTTATGAAAGGTTCATTTCTTAATCTTTTAATTCTCTTATGGTGTGTAGATGAAACACACAGCTGAAGATGTAATTTTTAAAATATGTATTAGAGAATGCATTTTAATTAAGCTGGTTTTGGTAGCACACTTAAAGAATGATACAGCTGGTAATGAAGGTGTGACAGCATCTTAATTTCAAGACTAGTATCCGGCCACAAAATGCTTTGCAGATGTTCAGGAAAAGAGAAAAACTCAAACTGCCTTGAAAAAAACCAAGGTTGTGGATTTTTCTTTTTTTTTAACCCAATCATTTACCTTCATCTGCCCACCAAGTTTTAAGAAGAAAAAGTATCTGCATTCTAAAAATGGTGAGTGTTAACACACTCCCCTGGGGTCCACTGTGAACTTAGGGTGTCTGAAGTAGACTCTCCATCAGTAGAAGTGCAATCTACTTGTGTCAGCCAGAGGTCCTCTCTACTGTCTCCTGAATGGCCCCTCAGACTTAGAACAGACTTAGATCCTAGAGTTATGTTTAATATTTAAATTTTATAGACTGTAATTGGGTTCTGTCTCAGTGTGGACATGATGCCAGGAAAAAAAAAATCTGGGACTGCAGAAAAGCCTCTTACATAGGACAGATAAAGACATAAGAAGAGTTAACAAAACAGTTAAAACAAAAATAGAGCAGAGATTGTGATTTTTCTTGGAGAAGAGAAAGAAAAACACCTGCATTTCGGCTAGGGCTGATTATCTCCATCATTCCTGTGCTGTCATTCCTTATAGGGATGGCAGCAAACAGTGGGTCTAGGGAGAGATTTGCAGGCAGTAGTTGCTTTTATCATATTTCTGAAAACTGGTGTCAGGCAGGTGATTCAGTGGTAGATGAAGAGAGTTTGCCTCCTGAGGTGGAGCAGCCGTGAGAGAGCAGATAAATTCTAGCAGGAGACTTCTTTCTCTTCCTTCCAATTACAATTTCACAGAACCCAGAGAATCTGTTACAGAATTTGCAAAAAATCCCTGCAGATTTATATTTTCCCTGAGGGGTCTTTTAATAGTACAATTGTTTTGTAGTATAAAACCTGTAATTAGCTATTTGGGTTTTGCCTAAACTTGGGGGTACTTGACTTTAATTACCAATCAAATGTAACAGTGCATCTGTATTCATGTAATCATCAGCACTAACTCGCAGATAGAAACCTTCTTTCAACTGAAGACAATAGAAAATTCTTTTTATTTGTTCTCACTCAGTTCTGACTGAAAATAACAGATGCTGCTAAGAAAGTTTGAGTGTTATGTTTATAATAGTAGGCAAAGCAAACAGCCACATCTAGATAGAAAGGAAGGAGGAGGTTGGGTTCAGACACTATTTAAATGGCTTTCATATTCCAGTGCCAGGATTTGGGGAAGGAGAGAGGCAAACTTGTTCCTTATTGCTGTATAGAATTGACCAGTATGTAGTTGCGAAGAGAGTTTTTGCATGGCAGCAGGGCCGAGTACTCTGGGTGCTATTTATTTTTCATCTGCTTCATATACTTGCTGTTGGGGTATGAGAGGAGCTAAAGTAGACATGAAGACAGAAGGTTCTTCCTATTTTGTTAAACTATCTCAGTATCTGACTTCACGTTTCCAGTCTGTGGAAGCAATTTCAAATGGTGTGTGGTCAACCAGTGGCTGTGGCATTTCCCTCTGCCCTGACCGTTTCTAAACGTGAGTGTTTTGAGTCTTTCTGGGTTGTATGCTCTATGGAGGGAAGTATTTTGACACGGAGCTGACTAGGTTAGTGTTAAATGCTTGACTAGGAGCAATCTGGTACTACCCATATGCAATAGAACAATAGTTCCAGGAGTACTAGAATCACTGGGCCTCCAGTTTCATGCAAGTTTATGTCTTGTAACCTATTGACTTTGCTATCCAAAAGGGACTAGTTCTGCCAAGTTTTTACCAAGGCTGGGATACCTATTCTTAGATGTCTTTCTCCCCAACTATTTTGATTAAGCTGGCAGAAACATAATTATCTTTCAGTGCTCTTCCTTACTCCAAACCGAAATCAACATGAGGATTCTGAGTTTATTGGCAGGAAAAATATGTGCACGTGTAGAAAATGTGCTCCCATGAGCCCTGTATCTGTAACAAATTGGGCTAAAAACTGCTTAACTTCACCAAACAAAACAGCCATTTTGCAGTTTTCTGTTTTATTTCCCTGTCCGCTGGAAGGCCTGAGAGCACTGCATTAAGTCAGTGCTCCTCAGAGTGCAAATTGTCTGAGTTTTGTGTGTGCTCACAAGGCCAGGAAGGTGGTAGAGATCCCTTTTTGGCTCTGTGTTTGTTGTGCAGGACCCAGCTTCCCTAGTTGTTGCTCTAGTTGTATGAATAAAGCTTCCCAGCTTCTCTTGGGACTTCCTCCTGTTCTTAGGATTTTCCTACTGACTGTTAGCACAACCATGGCTGAAAAAACACACAATACTTAGAGGTAAAATCACATTCTGGTATACCTGGGGAAATTTTGCCATAATCTCGTGGATGTTCGTCAATGTATAGAATACAATATGGACACCACAGAATATATGGTGTGTTTGTATGACAGGATGTATTCTATAAAAGCTGTGAAAGCCCTTTGAAAGGCATGTGGCATTCTGTTGACCTTGAACGAAGTACCACATCTAATGTTCTAGTTTGGCATTTACAATGATGCAATACACTTTTGCTCTTCTTCTTGGCCAAATGCATTGTCTAATGCATTTTCTGTATAAGCTTATTCTACTCATTCAGTCATCAACATCATAAACTGCCTCCCTCAAATATTTACAGTGTTCTGTATAAATTAGATCCACAGCCTTCTTGAATTGTAAAGAAGTTGCATCTGTTTATCATGCATATGCTTATGGCCTTATTTTGAAATGGGTCGAAGGCCTCAATTTTTAAATTGAATTATTTTTAATAGCTTCTATCAGTGGACAGGAATTGTTCCAGGGATCAGCTCTGTTTGTTTGTACTGGAGATGCTGTAAAAGTTTAATCAACCTTTAATTTTCTTTTATTATTATTATTGAGAACAAGCAGTAATGTAAAAAGTCTTCATACATGAATAAAATATTAGGTTAGAAGCATAATTAATATAAAAAGATGCAATGAAATAGAAAGGTGGATAATATAGCCAGCAAATCATATATCAATGCCGGTTATCGTATTTCATTGGAAGCCATTAAAGATCGAAAATCAAGCATGGTAATTAATTAGTCTCATTCCCATTTAACCTGAAGGTTGCATGTATAAAGAATTCAGGTTGCCTCTGTGAGAAAAGAGAACATGTAGTTCGGTAGAAGATGGAGAATACAAAGGGAAAGGAATGTCTTCATTTGTTGCATGATGAAAGCTCTTCTGACTGACTTGATTCTTTTTTTATTTGAATTCTCACCTAATCAGGAGTTTAATTCACCTACCTGGAATAATTAGGAGGGTATGCGTGAAAGAATTAGGCATGTTTCGGACTGCTCAATTTGTTTTTCACACTGTGGTGGTGTAGTGAAAGATCAGTGTGCTTCCCTTTGTACCTGTACCACTGGTCATCCCTCCATGGTTCCTCTCTGGAGGAGCTATGCAAACTTTTAGCAATCCTGGATTCGAACTTCTCACTGCTTTCTGTGCTGAGATGAATGACAACCACTTTTCACTTATAAGCAATAGAAACAGCTTTTGCTAGTGTAAGAAAAAGTTGCTGTAGCATATACATTGGAGAAATAAAGCAGAACGCTTTATAGCCAAAAATGAAGAGGAAAAAGTCAAGATTAGAGCATACTGGAGGTAAATGTTCTAAAATTGTCAGTTCATCAAAACCGAACTATGAAAGTAAAAACTTTCAACAGCTTTTTCAATATTTTGAAACCATTTTCTCACTGTTCTGATAGATATTATAAAAACAGTTTTGAAATGGTTGAGCTACCTTTTTAAAATATTTTTAAGAAAAATGTGCTTCCACTTAAAATTTAAGCCAGTAGCACTTATCAATTAAAATACATAGATATCTATTTCCTACATATATATGTATCTAAGCTGGCATTGCAAAGTCAGTCCTGAAAAAATGATATGTTTGAATTCACCCAAGCTAACATCATTCTCTTCAGTTTACTTCAGTCAGGTTCCAAAGGTTTGCTTCTTGTCTAATTCAGGGTTGGATTTTCTCCTAAAGCCTCTATTTTCCTAGAAAGCAAAAATTTTTTCCTGTTCAATTAAAAACCTGGATTTTAGGACTACTTAAAGTCAGAAATATTTAATGAAGTGTTTCTTATTCTAATGTCAATAGCAAAGCCGTTAATTAGATTGCCGTTGCAAAGTAGTTATTCAACCAAGGGAAAAGTATATGGTTTTAATTTCAGGTAGTAGAGTCTGCAGTGGAGAGAGAGAGAGAGAGAGAGAGAGAGAGAGAAAAAAAAAAAAAAAAAAAAAAAAAAAAAAAAAAAAAAGAAGAAAAACACTTTGACTTTTGGGGCAAGGGGCAACAACTCTAAGGTATTTCCTTTTTTTAATTTGCTAAATAGTGGTAAATGTGTTCCTCCTTTAATCAGAAAAATATAGTTGTGCAGATTTGGGGGTTTTTGTAAGCAAAAGTAGGAGAGTTACTGAGAATAGCCTAGTTGGGAAATGGGAGCCTTGTCTTTCAACATGTTTCAAGGTGTGATCATCTAAAACTATCTGTTTAGACTTAGTTCAACTGTTAGTCCATGTAAACCATTTGGATTTGTTTTTTCAGGTGGTAAGATCTAGCATATCTGAGATATCTGGAGGCTGGGATTTTGATACTCCAAAATCTGAGGCTGCAATCCAATTCACCTTATTTTACAGGATCTTGTAAGCATCCAAATTCATTCTCCCATTTTAATTGACACCTAATCTTCAGTGCACTCAGCTGCTGATGGGAAGTTCTGGATATTAGGAAATTGGTTGGAATCAAAGCCCGATTCCAAGCCTGTGTGCCTCCCACAAGGCAGAATGGTATGCTCCGTTACAGCATTCACTGTCCTGTCCTCTTGTATTTTTCCCCTCAGGATTGTTGCCTGGAAAGGAAACTTTGTGGCTACAGAGAACATCTGACTCTTTTAGATATTTTTCAAGTGATGCAGTGATCTCCTCAAACCTTTTTTATGTCCCTTCTTCATTTGTTTTTATCTAATATGAGCTGAGCCTTTTTCTAAACCAACCTCATTACTTTTGGCACAAACTCTCTCCAGACCTTCTGTGATACGGGTAGCTGTTGAGAAATGCCTTTCTATGGAGAAGTGTTTCTATGAAGACAGAAGCTGTGAGCAGTCAGGACAAGGCAAGCAGCCCAAACTGTCAAAGATGCTGTTTGTTATAGTTTGAGGTTGTAAACTCATCATTGTTATTAACAAATTCACTCAGCTGCAAGGAACTTGAATAAAGCCCTGGTTGCCAGTGACATTCATATAAGCTCCTTGGGAAGAGGCCTGAATGAAATGGAGTGCAGTGTATTGATGCACTGAAAGACAAAAGTACTGACTCATTGTAGCTGGAAATTTACTTTCAGATGATTCATTTGCAGGGCATTCCAGAAATTATTGCAAACAGGTGCTGGCGTGGCCCCAAATGAGTCACTTGCTGTTTTGCCCTCTGCTTCTGTGGTAACTTAGAGGTCAGGACCTGTTGTGTGTCCAAATGAGACTTTAGAGGGCATCATCTGAACCTTGATTGCTGAACCCTTGGCCTCTCTAGCTTTTCACTAGCTTCCTCCTCCTCTGGATATCATGAGAGACTCCTATAAAGAGGTAGTGGTGCTCTTAGCTGGTTGAGGAAAGTAATGGATGGAAGGATGGATGTCCTTTATACAGTTACTGGGGGTGGTTAACCTTTTAGCGTTGCAGAACAGGTATCTAGTACTAGGAGAGTACTAGGCTAGTGGTGGACTTAAAAACTGAGCATCTGGAGGAAATTCATACTGACCCTGTATAATTTAATAAACAGGAAGCTCTAAAGGGCTATCCCTGGGTTTATGATAACATGACTTCTTTTGATAGTTTTATTTTTCCTGACATTGTTTCTTTGAGGCCAGCTACACATGAGGATTCAGAGATCTCTGTAGAATTTGCAAAAAGTGTGTGTGTGTGTGTGTATGTATATATATATATATATATAAATCAAGCATGCGAGAGACATATACAACTTAAATTCAGTTCCTGCTTTGAATGATTTCCTTAGCATTAGTATGCACTGAGTAGAAAGGCTGGATCTGTTCGACGTGCCTATGCTCACTGTGAGTATAGGAAGTAGGATTTGGCTGATTGTCACTTGGTAATTTCTGAGCCTTTCAGAACAATCACAATCTGTACTTAAAGACTTAATCTGCTTTGTGCTTTTTTATGATTAGAAGCTGCAAAGAAACTGCAAACACAAACAGAATGATGTTTGGGTTGAGGGTACCAAGGTGGGCAGTTCAGCATGTTATTTGCCTCTGCTACTGGGAAACATCTGGAGTTAAAACTGACTTATATAATAATAACTGCAATTGCCCAAAGCTCATATCTGACTTTCACAACCACATAATGCCGAGTTTTGATGCCATATTTGTCATGCAGATGTTCATTTTCTTCCACTAAGAGAGAGGTGCTATGTCTTCGTGTGTAGTGTAAGATGGCTAGGACGTTACTTGGCACAATAAAATACATAGCTTAAAAAGTACTGGTCATATAAGGACTGGTTGTCAGCACCTTGTCGCTGACACCCATCCGTGCTGAAAGGCTCTGTGAAAGACTGCCCAAAGAAACTGGTAGCTCTGACTGGGGCAGCTCTGACTTCCAGTGTGGTAGTTGGGATTCAATTCGGAGTCTTTTGACCAATGTGTCTGTGAACAGCTTGTGGTACATAGGTTTTTCTACCAGACTACTACTATCTTTACTGATCAGAACTAGGTTTAGATTAATAAAGGTCAAGAGTTTCTCTCTTTAGCGGAGATTTCTTTTTGGAAGGAACTGTCATTTATTCATGTTAACAAACACTTGAAAGATATCTGTTGTTACAAATAGGGACTGAAGTACAAGTGTTACATTAAATTTAGCCTCTAGAGCAAGGTTAGAGTAGAATTTGCCTTTTTTCTTTGTCATTAGTATTCATGATGTTTTGTGCATCAGTAGAATTTTTGTTGAAGTGAAACAAAAATTGATTTAAAAAGAGAAAAGAGCCAAAACATCCAACGACAGAGGAATTTTCCTCTGCTAAATGTGATAAAAATAGAATAGTATTTAACTGTGCCCTCAACTAAATGGGAAGTAAAAACTGATATGAAAATAGACTTGTACCCATAGGCAATATGTGACAGCAGAGGATTCATCAGAGGGGGTAAAAAGCCGGTGTTTTCTTTTTGCCCTGTATGCCAGTCATACTGAAGAAAAGCTAGTAAATTGCTGTGTTTGTATTATATGTGAATAATGCTGCTATTCTGTATTTATGAAGTATATTTCTATGAACACAAACTTCTACTTTTCACTAAAATGCTTATATGAAAATTTAAAGTGGATATATGGGAGGCAATGAGCAGAAAAAAATCAGACAGAAAATAAGTCCAGTCTGTGTTGGAATCAGTCCTTTTTTGAAAACACCGGTATTGGTTTAGTTATCATTTTTCCACTCTGTGCATTTAGTAGGAAATATTATTTGGAGTATCAAAGTCCTGCTTAAAAATATATGTATAAATGCATTTGGGTCCTTTCTTTTTAATTCCTTTTCTAATATTCTTCACATCTCCCTTTTCATAAGCAAATTCTTGGTGAAGAAAAATCTGCTTTTGTGAATCACTGTACACACTGTTGGAAAAGGAGCTGAGGGACAAAACTCCAAGAAATTCTAGCAGTACCAAGGCATCGCATCTGCCTCTTTGTGGCGAAAAATGCTCAGTCCCAATTGTCCGAATTTTTCAGAGATAGACGACTGCTGCTGTAGGAACAGTGTGACCTCATCTGGTGAACAAAAGGAGTGTGTATGTGCATGTATCGGCACTGCTGTTAATTGGAACATGCATAGTTTTCTCTATGTTTTATCTAGATTACAGAAAATGTCCCCACTGTAACTTGCTGGAAACTTGTGCAACTTTTCAGTGTAGAGATTTAAATGTCTTAAACTGCCCCATGCCACCTTCACCTACTGCCTGCCTTGGGGAAGGAGAAAAATTACAAAAGCAAACCAACCCCCCTTATTCCTGCTAATAAACAAAATAAAAAATATTGCACTTGAATGCTGCGGGCCATGGCAGTCACCTCTACCTGTTGAGCTGACGGCAGTGAGCACGGAGCACAGCGCTTGCATCCTCGGAGAGGAGATTGCTGCTTGAATACTCCGTGCATGTGTTGCTCTCTGGCGCTGTTACTGTACAGAGAGCCAAGGTGTACGGTGTTCACAATTTATTTTAAACCTTACCTCAGTCTCTTCTGTTTTCTAAACCAGCCGACAAAGCAGTTCTCAAAGCCACTTTTTACATGTGCCACCTTTGTAGCTAGACTCTATTTCCTCTTTGGGGGATGTATTTTTAAGTTCAGATACTGTAGAAATTGTAAGCAAAACAAAGCTCAGGCCAGCTTTTAGAAATCTGATAGCCTTTTTGCAACTCTGTGAGGACTACAGCTCAGCAGCAAGAAAACAAAATTCGTCTTGCCCCAGAGCACCAAAAAAAAAAAAAAAAAAAAAAAAAAAAAAAAAAGGACCAGTCCCATTCCTGTTTTCCCCAGTCATTCTTTTTTTTCAAGAAAATCACTCTTTAGTTTTTCCTTTCTTTTCCCCATGGTCAGGTTGGCTGCATCTCCAAACACTTGTAAGTACTGTATGTTCTGACATATCCTGAAGTCATGCATTAGCACCTTTTCATTCAGCAAAGGGTGAGAACAGATATCTTTTGGCAGCTGACAGCAGGGAGCAGGCAGCAAGGAGGAGAGTGAAGCTGGAGGACTAGGACACTGTGGTGGCCTAGTGGCTAGCATGGCTAATGTACCAGCTGTGAATAACCTCCCCCTCGTGCCCCCCTCCTCCCTTTTTCCCCCCCTTCCTCTTCTCCCATGCACCCAACAGATGTCTCTCTGTCATTGTCATGTCCTCGAGCTATCCCAGTAAATGATTTGTGCATTATAAGTGAGTCACCAAGGTGGCAATTGAACCTCTTCACAGCTCAAAATTGTTGATGTGTGCACAGAGAGCGCGGTGTGGGGGTGTGTGTGTGTGCGAAAAAGAGCAGGAGAGAAGGGGAATAAGAGGAAGGGAAGGAGGGAGGGAGAGGAGAGAAAGAGAAATGTCAAGGTTACCTTGTTTTGCCTGGAGAATCAAAAGGGAGGGCAAATTAACTGCTGGCTCTGTTTGGTCTTTTGGATATCCTGCAATTGAGGCAGCTCCGTCCTACTCGAGCAGATGTACATATCACTTTGAAAGATTAAAAAATGAAGAATGCAGTGATCTGTATTGTATATACACTTTATTCTGTGGAAAGAATGTTAATAAATATACTGAGAGACTGTAAAGTTTGCCAATATAAATAATGTGGCATTTCAAAGTCTGTCAGTAAATGTAATTGAATTTTTCAATGTAAAAATATAGTTCAGTTATAAATTGGAGTCATGCTTGACATTAGTTGGGCATTAGGAGATATTAATTAGATACTGCTCACTACTACTTTCTGATTTCTTTATATTAAATGAATTATCAGGAAAGAGGAATTTGCAAGCATGCAATTTAGAGATTTTTATTCTTGAAAACAAGCTGCCTGGTAATTTTTAGTGGGGGAATAAATGTCTTTTCAAAACCCTTGTCAGTGTGCTGTCTGAAACATGCCCTTCCCAATATGAACACAATATGGAAAAGCTAATCCATTATAATACTTTGTAATGATAATAAGCTACAGTGAGCAAGTAGCCTAGGGAAAAAGATGGTGGTAGTCACCTTTAAACAGAAAGAGAATAGCAAGTAATTGTACATTTTTACAGTAGGCTGATGACAACACTTCCTATGACTTTGAACTTACTTTGGCTGTCACTGTTCTGGCAAACATTCTGCATATCAATCACCGAGTATATTTCTTGCATGACACTTGCAGCATAATGTATAAAATTTACTTATATGATCTTTACGTGCAGTCATCCTGTTTATATGTAAATACCTTAGGCTCCGTGTATAGCTTGTGCCGCAGAGGCAGCGTTTAACCCTTCCGTAGGTTTGCAGTGATCCCTGTCTAGCTGATATCTACAGATTCTTCCTTTCTACTGCTGCATTACTCCTTAGCTGTTCGTACCATTGATCCTGATGTTTTCCTATAGGAGCTAAATGCAGTTCTGGTGTGCAGCTCCTTACGACGCACCGTCTTACTTGCGTTGAATCATACTTGTTCTAGGTGCACGTGACTAATTATTGCTGGCTTTGGGAAAGCTGCCCCAATTAATTCTGGAATCACCAAAGGATAACTTGGCACCTCCTTTGTTGCGGATTCGCGGAAGTCTTTGGGGGCGGTGTTGTTTGTGCTGGGTCTCTGGCCCCGTGTGCCGCTCCCGTGCGCGGTGGTCAGTCCCTGTGCGCCTGGATGATGGCTCTTGCGCTCGTGTAATTAGCTTGCTGCAGCGGAGGCTTCGTGTCTGCCAACTTGCTTAAAGTAAATGCTGATCAAACAAAGCTGCTGTTCCCTTGCCCTTTTCGGCTGAAAGGGATTTTTTTCTTAGGTCTTGGATTTCTTCCCCCCCCCCCGCTGCCCCGAGGTTTTTCTCCCCTCATTTTGATAAAGCAATTTAAGGTGTGTTCAAGAAGTATGTAAATATGACACTCTGAATTATTAAACCTAAAAGTAAGACCTCTCTGCTTAAGTAGAGGGAGGGGGGAATGAAATGGTGTCTGTGAAGGTTGAGAGTTTAAAAAAAATAAAAATAGGCCTTGTGGTACTCACTTCTATTTGCCTAAGGGGAGCAAATATTTAACAGAGGTATCCCAACAGCAGCAAAAAGCATCTTGGTGGGTGCATAACGTATGCATTGCATATTTTTTCCAAGGATACGTATAATCTGAAGAAGGCTTTGAGAATAGCGCCCCATGCAGCTGCACACACTGTTATAAAGTGTACAGTGCGCTGTGGTTCCTTATAGTCTTCCTTTAGCCTCATTTTGTTTCTGTTAGTTGGATCATGAAAGAAATTGTTAAAACTCTACCTGCCCTTTGTGTGGGGACTATCTCAATAGCTGTCCTAAGCACAGGGTTGCAAATCTAGTTGGGTAGTATGAAGATTACAAATAATGTAATAGTTGGGAAATAACTGCTAGTTCAGGGAGTCTAAAATGTGAGCCTGGGAATGTGCTAGGGCAGGATCAGCACCTTACTGTGTGCTTGTATGGAGACTCGTGTTATAGCGTTTGGGACACTGCGGTTAGCTATAATTGTTTGGCATCAAGAATCAGGCATTAGGCAGAGAATGGACTTAGTAGTAAAGGATATATTTATGTTGCATGTTTTATCATATCTTCTCCTTTCTGATGCAAAGTAATTTGATGATGGTAGTGCTTTCAAAACTGAAGTCTGTATTTTAATATCTGGAGCACTTTGGAGGGTGAGGGAATTACCATCCCTAGGTCATTAAGTATGAATTTATTTGGAAATCCCAAGTAGCCTTTACTTTTTTTATGCCTAATACTCTGGTGTGCAGATGGAGAAACCCACCTGTTGCCCTAACATATCAGTAATTGCATTTTGGCTGCTCAGCAGCTCTGAAGTGGCCAAAATCACCCCCCATGCTGCTTGGGTAGTGCTGCAGAAAGTAATATGGGAGGGAATTCAGGGTTGTTGCAGACCTGGAAGGGCCAACCAATAAAGAAGCTGAAACTATGTGGTAAATTATAGCTGCAAGATGCTTCTTGGTTGGCTTTATCTAAAATACAAGCAGTCTGGTAGTTCGTTGTTACACAAATTTGTGCACACAAAAGCCAAGAGTCCTGGTTAGAGAGATTTCTTAGGCCAGCCTACAAGCTGCAAGTCTGGTTATCTAGCAGCCAACAGCAAGAAAATGCATGAAGTGTTTATAGAATCTGCTTATTTAAAAACCAAATGGAAAAGGCATCGCGTGTTTCTGTAAAACAGCCTGACCTCTCCCCAGAATTTATTACTGTGTATTGAAGGCAATTATGTCTCCATTATTTATTACTGTATTCCACAATTTATTTTGTGATCCCCTGCCACGTTCCATCCAACTTTCCTGACTGCCTGGTATTTGTTAGTCCAAGTCCTAACAGCACAGCTCTTCCTGTGCAGAAAAATGGGTATGGGCTATTTGTACCCCAAGTGCTCAGACTGTGAAAGCCTGTAACTTCAAGAAGGTGAAGGACATAGTTTTACAAGTGCGGTTAATTCCTCTGGGTTGTCTTAATCCTAGATATGCTTATTTCTACTTGTTTATTTCAAGGATCTTCCTTATCATGTATGTAAGGTATCCTAGTGTGCAAGGTACAGTTCATCCCTTTCTGGAGGTTTAACACAATGTCAGATTTATTTAATTATTTATCCCCACCATTTAAATGCCCTATACACTGTCAAAATGTGCTGGCTCAAACTTTTGAGTTATACTTAGTTTTAAAGGACACTCATCTCTGCAGGATTTTAATCCAGTCTGAGTGGAGTGGGTCATACACATTTATGTTGTGCAAGACCTGAGAAGAGAGACTCTGCCTCTTAAACTAAGGAAGGTGCTAAGGTCTCTTAGGATGAGAAAGGTTCACCCTAAGAAAAAAGAAAATGCTTTTGTCTTCTTGTTTAAGGGCCCTACTTGTACAAGCTGAGATATTTTGAACTGCTATGAAAATAGCATCTTCACTTACTGTCTTGTAGAACTAAACAAAGGAGGACGATGAAATAATTGTAAGTTAAATATTGTCTTGTAAGGGCCATTGGAAGCAGTGGAGTTGCGCAGTGTGTACTGTGATTGCTCTGTTCTAGGCTATCTGCCCTGAAAGTGGAGGTGCCTTTTTGGATTGCGAATCCAAGATATATTTGAGTACTGCTATCATTTTCATTGATCCATGTGCAGAGACCTGCACGTTTATATATGCATGCTATAATGTGTTTACTTGTGTGGGTTGTTTGTTTGTTTGCTGGCTTTTCATTCAAAGATCACTTCTGCCTGCTTTTCCTAGGCCTGGCACTCCCATAGCAGCATTTGCCATCTTAGAAAATGTACTTTGATGCTTAGAGAATTCTTGTCCTAGTGGGTTCTGAAGACTCCTTAAGTGGGCAGATGAACGTTTCTATTGGAATTACAAAAGATAAAATGAAGATTCAGAAGGACTAGGTGAGTTGCCCAAGCCACAGAAGAAATGATTAATATGAAATACAGCTCAAACATTTCACAAACATGAATATTTCTTGCATGCAGCCTGTCCTAATTATTATTTTTCTGATTTTTTTTTAAATAAATTTATTTATATCTTCCCCTATTGAGCTCCTTGCTAAGAATATTGTGCTGCTGAGGTCAGTCGAGGCAAAACTTCTATTGAAGGACAAAAAACATATTTGTGTCTATACTGTAACCTAATAGTTAACATGCATATAATTATATTACAGGCTTAGGTGCATGCTACAACTAATTTCCAAAACTAATTCTGGTAGCACCTATATATCAGAGCTTGGAGTAGCTCATTTGTAAATGTAGCTTAACATATTCTATTTTCTTTACATTTAAAAAAAGCAGTGCCCTGAAAAGCAAGCACTGATTAAAGCTGTGCTGTGCTGCTTTGTGGTGGTGTTTTTTAATAAAATATTATCCATGGTAAAATGTAAATAAAAAAGCAAATTGCTTCATTCATCATATGTTTTAAGCAGTTAAAATGAATGAACTCTCCTTTGAGAAAACATCTGACCGTGCAAAATAATGGTTATGCGTTTGTGAAAATGTTTAATGAACTTACTGGTTAAAATGCTGTTATTTTGGAGACCGTTACTGTGTGTTTGAAATTAATTGAGGCTATATTGCTTGAAAGTCGTCCTCGCCCCTGCCCACCCCATTCCATCCTAATGCACTACAAATAATTGCCCTTGGTAGCGTACGTGGGAGCCGAGACCTTCCGTGGCCGGGAACGTTGCAGCACGTTTGAATGTGAGAGCCACGACGGAGGAGTCGCTGTTCATGAATCTTCTCTCCGTAATCATTTGTCTGGTGTCAGTTCAAAGTCAGGGAACTTGCCAAAGATCAAACGCATTTTTCCTTTAAACAGTGCTTATTGTAAATATTCTAGCTGGTATGCATTTTCTTCCGGTTCTGAAGCGTACATATTTACTACGTGAGCAATGTTTGGGTTTTATAGGTTGAAGGGAGATGTACTGCTTCTCTGCAGAGTAAGACTGTTTCAAATGATATGTAATCCTTTGGTGCTGGGAACTGGGAGAAATTCAATTAAATAAAAATAAGAAAATAAGCTCCCCAAACTAGAATGTGTAAAAGCTCAAGAATTTAACCCGAGCGTAACATTAGATGCCAATCTAATTTGTCCTTTAGGTGAACTTTAAAGCTTGTCCTGTTGGTATGGTTTGGTAATATGTCCTGATGTGTTAGGTTTATGTTTCATTACTATTAACAGCTGGCAAAAATTACATATATCCACTTTCTGTTTATATTAATTGCTAATATTATGTCAATTGTTCTTGGATGGCTTCACTTTCTAATAGAATAAGCTACTAAAGATGTGATTATCCATACGGAGTTTTCAAATTATAGGATAAACAAACTTAAAAGCATCAAAGCCACATTTTAGAAACAATTAAGTTTTCATAGCCATAAAAAGTTACGTACTTTTATATTGGGTCGTAATGTAAACTTCATTCAGCTGAACCTGGCTCTGCCACACGGTAAGTTGTGTTGGCAGCCAGTGTTCCCACTGACCTGACAATAGTCTGTACCTGTGACGAGACACATAACGCAAGGGGGGACCAACCGCTTATTTGTAGAGCGGATTCAGGACTCAAATTTAAGAGGAGTACTCGTATAATAAGTAAAGTTGATGAAGGCTTACTGATAACATGGTAAAAGTAATATTGAGCTGTGAGGAGCCAGAGTAGCCAAGCCCAAACTGCGAGAGTCCCCCCTGCCGTCACCCTTTGGATTTAGAGCCATGGAATTTCATTCACGCTGCTGCTGTAATAAACTGGGCTAGGCATTAAGACACGTCAGGTTGATTTTGTGCATGTGCTATGTTGTCTGACATTTATTGAGCAAGATATCATGATGTAAGTTCAATTATTCTTTCTAGATTCTCCTTCACAGTATTTCTTCATCCCACTCTGTGCAGACTAAAACACTTCGGATACTAAATTTTCTTCTGCCTGCCGCCTTCCTTTCCATCAATTCCAAAACCCAAAGTTCTTGGCCTCCTGGAGTTTGGTACCGTTAATACTAATTTCTCCAGATAATGAGCGTTTAGAGGTGGATTTCGAAAACCTAAGTTTTCAACCTATATGCACAAGGTAAGGGTGCATATATTTAAGCCTGCGTTAAAGACTAAACCACATCCTAATATCTACCTCTGGGTATGCAAGTCCAGATTCACAGAATTTCAGAAGATGTCAGTGTAAGATAATGGGGCTAAAACTCCAGGAAAGAATTTGCAATCGAGGCGTGCCTTTTCCCAGTAATTTTTCGTGAGACAAAATCCAAAGTAGCTCCAGTCATCCCTGGAAATGGGACAGGACTCTTACGAACTTAAGATGCTGATAAAAATATTTTTCTTCTTTTTTGGAGAATTGAGCTTGCTCTTAAGCAGGCTGGTCGGCATCGCAGTAGCTTGACTAATAAACATAGAGCTTCTCTGCAGCTGGAGCCCAATTCCTGGTTCTTGTTAAGCACAGTGGAATGTTGCAGTGGCTTTTAGTGGTCTTTCCAAACCACTACGCCTTTTCCAGCTGTGTGTATGGAATAAAAGGGATCCGGTTTGTCTTCCTGATGCTTTCTCGGAAGACAGTGAACCTGTTTGGATTCACCTACTTTGAGTTAGGTCACAAGGAGAAATGAGATTTAATGCTTCACCACTGGACGCGTTAGATGAAAAGCAGTTGTTATGAAAAGGCAGTTTGCAGTGTACAAATGCATTGCTTTTAAAGAAATGCAACTTTGAAAGTCATCTAAAATGAGCACTTCCCCGGTATCTCATATATACGAAACAAGGGCTGAAAACAGTGCAAGTGTTGTAGCTGCAGACCCCTGACTGAATGGGAAAATACAACAAAAATGATTTCAGTGAGAATGGAGGACACTTAAATGGTTCTTGATTCATTTATTTATGTTGTTATTTATATATGCTGCATAATAGACTGTTTCATTTTTGTTTATGTTGATAACAGACATCACTCGTACTGTCTTGTGTGTGAATAATGCTAGTAAAATGGCAGTGTGCGGTTTACAATTCAATTATTATGCATTATTATACAACAACAATTATTATACTGTTATTGTTTTACTACTTGTCTACACATTAACTTATGCATTCTATATATCATTGCAGAGTATGAATAATCCTTTATGAGGAAATAAATGTAACTTAATTTTTCCTCTGGTACTACCCTGATCTTGAACTCTCTATTCTCTACTTTTTAAATTAAAACTTGACTTGAGCAAATGTTTTTTGTGTTTAAAAACCATAGGTTTTAGCAGAATGAATGCACACGCTATTTAGTTTCAAATCCATAGTTATTTTGTACAGATGAAAATGGTTATAGCAACCAATAATTATAATATAGGTAGGGCAGGATTGGACTAAATTTATAATTCCATGGATAATAACTGTTGATCTAGATTGCTTGAAGACTGCATGAGAAAAATGTACAAGAGAGTTGTTTTGTTCCTCAAGTAGATTAAATTTTGGCATCTATCTTAAATACTTCAGTGTATATTTCTTACCACAGTCATTTTTCATTGGGTCGTGAACAAGTGACAGAATACTTTCAGAGAAATGGGACGGGGATAGGATTTACCTGAACTGACAAGAACAAAAGGTGTTTAATGAAGTCTAGAATATGCACTAAAGGTCACATAAGAAGAACATTGCCTCAATATTGGAAGTCATTTGCAATTAGAAGGAGAAGTAATTGGATTCCTGTGCTACCTCCTTCTTCCCTTTTTATCTGACACACATGGACATTACCTATGACCCTGGATTAAATATTAATAAAATGCAGATTTAAAATATTAAAACTTTACATTCATGTTAATAAGTACTGTCAATCTGTTGAGACTCAACATATGGCTAATTTAAAAGTTAAGACCAGATGTTCATAATTCTCTAGATTATCAATGTCTTTCCCCCTCCCCACCCTGGTAGCATGTCACTGTGGAGGTTAAAAAAAAAAAAAAAAAAAAAAAGAAAGAAAAAGAAAAAGAACAGCTCGGTCTTTTTCTGGAGTCTCCAGGAAAAGGAATGGTATTTTGGTATTTGTACTTTAATTTGATATCAATGATGCTTATAATGATTATAGACGGGTACAATTTGGCTATTAGGTTAAGGTCCACCCCATGTGGTGAGAGGGTGCCCCTTTTCTTAAGGGAAACAAAGACTGGCATGTTGGCAAATCCTAACGTTAACACGTGAATATTTGAATGATTGAAATCAAAGCAACTGCAGACCTATCAAACAGGGAGACAGAATCAATAGGTTTTGTTCTGGGGTTTCTAGGAGACTAATGCAAATAATCTATTTTTTTAATAAAGTTTTTTGAATCTTGATACAGAAGAAAGACATATTTACATGTGTATAAGCATACACTTCAGTGTGACACTCCAGATAGATGCAAATAGTAATAGATATTTTGAGTGATAGTGTGAAAATCTGTATTTCTGTCACTGCTGTGTGTTTTTTTTTTTTTTTTTTTTTTTTTTTTTTTTTTTCTTTTTGTTTTTTTTTTTTTTTTTTTTTTTTTTTTTTTTTCTCTCTCTCTCTGTCAGAAGTTCAAATGCCTTGATCATTAAAAGCTCTTCTGGGGTAAATGGTATTGCTAGCACTGCTGTTAAAACTGGGACATTAATGTGAAAGATTAATATACAGGGTGACTTACAATCTTAGGAGTGCAAAACAACAAATATAAGAGGTATTATTCATGGAAGAAAACGGAGCTCATGCAACTTGTAGGTAAATCGTTGCTTCCTTTGAAGTCAGATAGCAAATCTTTCAGAAGATGTGTAGTTTCCCCCTATTTTCGTCCATCTAAAAAGGTAGCTCCTGCTTTAGAATCAAATTTTTCTTTCTCTCCTTTCATTCCCCATCTTTTTTTGTAATGGGATCTGAACTGCCTTTGTTGTGACTGGTTCTAACCCTGGCTGTTCTCTCTGGACTCTGGACCATCTGCTAGCGCAGGGAGGAGGACTGTGCGGGATGAAGCACAATAGATGACAGGAAAAGCACAGAGCTATCTAGCCGGGGCGAAGAGAGACAGTAAACTGTGATCTCCACAGCTGTTATCCTCACTTTTCACAAGAGAAAAATGAGACAAAAGCAGCCAATTTTCATTTTTAAAAAATGGCTTTAATTTTAAAGCTTCCAAAAGAAAAATCCATTTTAGTGTTTTTTCCTTCTTTTATACATTGGAGATTATTTTTATAAATGTTTTATTTACCCCAATCTCAGCCTGAAACATTTCAAGAGCTGCCTTTGAAACTTCCAATCTGCAAATGGTCAAGAAACATGCAGAAGAGAAGTGTGTTATCAATGACACTGTTAACAGTAACTATAAGCTTATAAGTTTCTAAAATGAGGTTGTGTTTTTTTGGAAAGAAGTGTTAGAAAAATTTCAAACAATTCCGTGTGTGTGTGTGTGTGTTCAGTATCATGCAATATACCTGTGCTAGAACTAGGATTAAAACTCTTAGTTTTTTCAGTTCTGACCTTCAAGGCTCAACTCTCTCATTACCATTTCTGCTATTAAAAGCATTTAAATCAACAATATAATGCCTTTTGACAAGGGAGCTTAAGCAGATTTAAGAGAACTCTGTTGAAAAAGTTTCTGCAATATTTTTCTCGCCTACAGACTTTTCCCTACCTCTAAAATCCTGTAAATATAGAGATTGTCCTGTTGTGACCGTGTGGGTTGTTCTGGTGAGCGGCGTTCCTGGTCTCAGGTGACGACATGCAACTGGAATGAGGGCAAATGAATTCTCTAAACTTCTGCTTGCCGGCTGCCAACTGTATCTGCCTTTGCCTGTTTCTATGGAGATGGCTGTTGGTTCAGCAAAAGGAAGTAAATTCCTTACTGCAGTGATGTGTCCAGCCCTTCCAGCGTCCGGGTCTGATGCCTTTCGAAATGGCAAATGGATATTTTGGGGTAGACTGTTTGCTCCGTGTGTCAGTAAGGGTAGAATGAAATTGGCCACAGGTTTCCTTCTGACAGTGTCTTTGACATGGAGGGAAAAAGTGTGGGAAGTGGGGAAGAAGTTTAGAAACTCAGTTTTGTGTTTATTACGCACGTTACTGAGCAATTAAATATTAGCAAAATGGGAATTATTTCCCCCCTTCTGACTGCAGAAGGAATGTATAACCTAAGAAGCCTCAACGTTTTTGTTGAGGTAAAATGTATGGGAGCTATGTGATCAAGACCAAGGAGAGCGTCCTTTGATGCATTTGAGTCACGAGAGAAGGTCATTGCATTCATGCCTGTGGCCATGTTGAGCAGGGGCCCGGTCATGAGGCCTCAAAGCGTGCGCAAAAAATGTGTCTGGGGCATGTGCTGCTCTGCATCCGCTTACCTGGCGGGCCCACGTGCAATAAGGGAACCGCCTCCTTTCTTCCTCTTCCCTTTAAATCTCATCCTACGTGACAGTACAACGTTACAACCACTGCCTGCTTCTCCCTCTTTCACAGAAGTGAATCTTTATCTGCAGTTAGGAGTCGCTGCAGTGGTGACACACAGGAAAGATGTTTTTATTTTCTCTTTTTTATAAAAAGAAAAAAAAACACAAATCTTGGGAAGATGTAGAAGAGTTTGTTGCGTAAAAGAGTCTGTTACCCTTGATGTCTGGAAGAGTCACAATTGTGTTTGAATGCGGCCAGTTGCCTTCATGGGATAAGGAGAGGAAGGGACTAGCAAAATTTTCCAGTGACGTTTTTCTCAGTGTTGCTTTGTGGTAGTAGGAAAATGTAAATGTGTCAACTTCTGCAGAAAGACTGAGGAGATCTTACTCAAGTGACTGGTTACGTATTGTGACTTTTGATCATAAACCCGGTCAATTCTCTCTGTGAAAAAAGGCCCTTCTGTCTTGCTATATTAATAATGTTGTGACCTGCCCCTTGCTTTGGTTTTTGTCAGCTTTGAATAGAGGAGAATATATTCATCAGTTAACGTCAATGCTGGCCTTTAGTGGTAGATTTGAGGGAGAATGGGGGAGGATATGGGGCTAAGCTGATAGAAAGAAAGTTTGGGAGCCTTCAAGAAATAGAAGAAATAGACCAAACCTGGGAGTCTCTGTGCCTTTTTTTTTTTTTTTTTTTTTTTTTTTTTTTCTTCCCTCCTCTTCTCTCTCTCTCCCATCTTTCTTTGAACCAGTGTGCCTCTCCCTTAAAGGCATTAATATCTATAATCTTGTTTTTTTATTCATATAAATAATTCTGCAATCAATATTTTCATTAATTAAACTTAGAAAACTATTGAAAACTATTTTATATACCTTTAGAAATGATGTTACAAACCAAGCATTTAAAGCTCATTTCTATTCCAGCTAATCAAGAGCAGTAATTAAACACCAGGTTCCTTAAATGATATTCTATCACAGCCTTCATGTTTCCCATCACACTACATATGGTCCAATTGTTTACAGATGACAAAAAAAAAATCCCTGCTCAGATGTTAAATCAAGATGTTTTCTTCACTTTCAAATGGTAGGCTGGCAGCCAATTTTTACAATGAGTTATTCTGAGTTTAAAAAAACAAAAATGAATAGAAAAGAAAAGAAAAGCTTTGGACGTTAGGCTTGCATAGCCCATCAATATCAGGACCTGCCAAAATGAAGCAGTTTAAGAGGGTGTTCCAGCCATGTAGGAATAATTCTCTTGGGAAGTTTATCTTTTTTGCGCACATTTGATGCGAGACTGAAAAAATCAAGAGGGAAATGTTTTATAGCCAGGAATAGGTAACGTGACATCAAAGCATAGACAGAGTTCCCCCACTGGTACTCTTTGGCAGTCTGAATTTCGTAGTGTTAAGCAGCAGAGGATTAAAGAATCTCGGGGCTTGACTCTGCCATAGAACCCCTTCAAATTTAGAGTAATTCTCCTGTCCGCTTGTCTAAAATAAGCATAAATACAAAGGGAAACAGGCTCGAGTCGTGGATGTGACAGGATAATTATTGCTGACACTTTTATGAGATTTCATATTGGAAGGAGAATTCAGGTTGCAAGTTCTCAGGTCATGGAGGACAGGAGCGTTCGCCAGAAAAAACGTGCTCAACCTCCGAAGGAAGGGCAGTGCTGTGGTTACTCTGGAGCGACAGGGAGCTATCGCGGATCACGAGAGGCTGCACTTCGACTGGGCCGTGTCCAGCCTTTTCCAGGATGTTCCCACTGGGGAGGGAAGAAGGGGAGGGGTAAACAGGTCCCAAAGGTAGAAACATGCTACATGGAAAGCTCATCTGCATTTTTGCTTTGTGTTGTGTCACGTGGATAGCAGGATTAACGTACTCTGCCCTATTTCAGTTCCAGTTTTTAGCTTCCCCAGATGTTAAAAGCTGTGTGATGCAAATTTTTTAAGCTATTTGTTTGTGATTGTCTAGAATAAGTTATTGTGTATAAACTTGAGGCTAAAGCTGCATAAAATATATAACTGGAAGAGAAGCTTTTGCTTGTGCCAAAGCAAAAGATTCTGCGATTTCCTCTGCAGCTACTTAAAATGTACTTCCAAATTAATAAATAGAGCAAGGAAGCTGATGAATAAATTGCAGTTTTTCATTGTTTCAGAGGTGATTCACAGCTGTTTTTATAATCCCTCAGAGCACCTCAAAACCTGCTTTTTTGGATTCAGTCTTCCAGCAGTCTTACCTCTGGCAGCCTTCCTTTAGGCACATCCAGCAACCCCCACACACACCTAGGGGAACTACACAAACTCTTTTTTTCTGTTCTGACCTTGAAACTGTTGTCCTAGTGCATTATGCCAGCTTTCCCTGAGATTAAACCTAATTCCTTTTTCATTCAAGAATGCACGATTGCTGCTCGTAGGAGTACTCGCATAGCTGCCCAAGTATTGCCTCTTTGGATAAGAGGGGGAGTTTTTTATCCCTCAAATGCAACTTTAAGACTGAGTCTATTGGCGTAGTTCTGAGCACGTTGTTTTCCATTGTTTCTGTTTACAGTCCCTACATCTTGGGGCTGGTAGCAGCTGGATGGCTGGGCAGAACAAGTGCCATGTGTCACGATGGAAAACGGATGTTGAGGATGAGCGAAAGGGCTCCGCTCCCAACCCTGCTGACGTGTTGGGCGATGACGAGCTCCAACTGACGTGCCAGAATATGCGCTGATGCTTCAAGGTGTCGGGGACCCTCAATTCCCAGTATAGACAAAGATAATTTTGATACTGCAGCTTGAAAAATAGTTAGAAGTGACTATATTAATTTCAAGTGAAGTTTTCAGCTGCCATTTAAGAGAAGTCAAGGGAAGAATGTCAAATTAGCAATATCAATTACCTTATGGTGGACTGCTTTCGGCCAAATGAGAAAAGGGCATTAATTACAGCCTTGGCAAATGCTCTTCCTCTGCTTTCTCTGGGCATATCATGAATGTAGCATGCATTTAGAGTTGGCACACCCACTTGTTTAAGTGCAATATTTGCAAATGAATTAGATATTTTCTGGCTTTAGGAGCAGAAAGAAAAGCAATATTTCAGAAGATGATTGCTGTTTTAATCTTTACAATTAGGAACAGAAAGGCAACCTTTAAATATCAAGAAAATGAACACACTACATAATAGAAAATTGTCATTTTAATGCTGTTTAAAAGGATGAAAGGAAATGCGTGCGCTATAAATCAATTTTATACTGTTTTGTACAGGTCTCGGATAAGACACAGTATTTTAATGAAGGCATGACAAAAATAAACCCACTAAATTCCTCTTTTGGTTGGAGGGGTAAGAGGGGAGGATGCTGAAAGCATGGCTTGCTTAGGATACAGGGAGAGCTTACTATAAGCTTACTTGCAGTAAACAAATACAGTGACTGTGAACAGACTAAGACCAATCCACATACCATGGTACGGTGTGATTTGATAAGAAGCAAACTGCAGGAAGCCTGAATTGTGATATACTTGAATATCTACTTCTAGATCAGCAGATGAAACTTGCCTTTGTATTCTTGATATGCACAGGTTGCATCTAAACACATTACAGCATTAGATGCAAGTTGACTGCAAATTTAGATTCCAGAGTCCGTCCTTTGCCGCTCTCCCTCATACGTGGTGTGTCCTTGGAATACTATTTAATTGCTTTGACTTTCAGTTTCCTCTTCGGTGAGATGATGTGTAGTTGCTTAAGTAAGTGAAGGTTGATCTGTTTTGATACCCTTTCCAATACAAAGGCTTCATTTATTTGGTTTATTGGATGTTATATGAATTAAAGTTCATGGGACAAGTTGAGATTGTGTAATGAAAGTATAAAAAAAAAAAAAAAAATGGCAGTAGAAGATCTACTGAAGTATTACCAGTTGCATGGAGATAAAATGCAGGAGGAATCAAGTATAGTGCAAGAGAAATTTTCCATTTTATTACTGGTTTCTGCTTTAAAAAGAATTCTTGTATTCAAGCATACGTATAGGAAAACGTAAACATTTTCTTGTCTATTCTAAGGATAGTTAATTTGGTCTTGTTTTATTTCATTTTCTTGGGATGGTAAGGGAAGGTGAGAGGCTCTGTAGCAACCACAAAAGGATCACACTGTATAGGTGTTTCTTTCTGTATTACCCAGTTTAAGAAATACTTCAGCAAGCATGAGAATTGCCTCGCCTTCTGTCAGATGAAGATTTTTGAGCTTGAAAACCTAATTCTGTTTTGAGTTTGAGTCATATTTGTCTAATATTATGCAACACTGAAGAAAGCAAAGGTAAAAGAAACACAAGCATGTTGAAGGGTAGGAGTGAAGAGGATGCTTAGCAAGTGCCAAGATGCTGAAATAAAGAACACAGAACTGTTTTCATTGCTGTGGCAGTGCTAGCTTATTCTAAGATTGTGCGAGTCCAGAAGCAATATTGTGGGGCTCAGTTCGTTGGGTCGTTAGGTTTCCATTAAAAGATTTTTGAAATGAAGCAAAACATGAGTTAACATACAGGGGTGTGTGTGTTTATGTGTAATTTTATGGACTCAACCTAGGTTTATGAGACTTCCAGTAAGAATGCTGGGTCCATAAAATCAACAAGATTCATTCCTCTTTTGTTGTTATTTATAGGGTAGTTCCAAATAAGCAGTAGGACAGAGAAGCGTGTCAAAGAATCTGATACCTATTAAATATTAAGCACTGTCTACGTTCAGATCACCTTTTTGCATTTCATGCAATGGATGAGCACTCAGCATTAATGAAGAGAGCATATATGAGTTTGGGAAAAATGTGCATGAATTTGTTTATCCACCCTGTGTGACATAATGTGCTTGATTGATTTGGATAGTTGATTGTGTAGGTCAGGGAAATGAGAAGTAGCAATGGGACATGAATTACAGCCTGGGTTGTTATAAAGGTGCTAGCAAACATGAGAAAATTTAAGTCTAACGTTACTGCACAATGTGAAGCAAAGATGGTATTTTAGCTTTTACTGCACACTAACTAGTGGCGGGTCAAAACATGGAAGAACAGTGTAACTGAACCTTGTGACAGAGAGAATGATTACAATTTGGTAGCATATCACTCTGCCAAGAAGAGAGAGAGAGGGTTGTGGGCAGGTGTCTGGAGAGCAAAGCTGTCTGGCTTATACAGAAAGAGGTACTTGCTTTAATCCTTACCTGATTTGCGGGGTGGGGGGGGGGAAACTATATTTGGTAGACTTTTAAACAAAAAGCTTCTTTTCTAAAGATTGTCCTCCTTATCACTGACATTTCCTGGTTAGATAGATTTAAAAGAGTAAAGACTTTGCTGTGACAAATGTTTCTAAATCTAAGCTTCTAAAGGCAAATCTTTGCCCCCGAGCTAGTGGCAAACATCGTTTTTTGCTCTTAAGCGACTCTAGTAACTGTAATGCCATGTCTCACCATCAGATTCTCAAACAGATCTTAGATTTTAAGGTATCTTTTAACGTAGAGGATTGTAGGTTTGTTGTTGTTTTTAACTATTCTTAGAGCAGATGTGTCTGCAGTGCAGCTGTGACGTTTTATTTTTAAAATGAGTCTGGAGACAGAGGTGGAGAATGGCAACAGGATGGCAGAAGTTCTAGCAAACAGAAAAAAAACTGCATTTCAGTACCTTCAGTGGTAAAAATGAGGACCTTTTCTTTGTGCAATGTGATGATCTAGGGTCTAGAGCTGAAGGGTTGCTTCTTCTCAGCATATAATGCAAAAAAAAGTGTTTAACTGCTTATCGTTCCTCACTTGTTCCCTTAGTTTGTGTTCCAAGTATGTGTGTACAGATATATTCATGTGCATATATATATTTTTAGTCAGTTCTCAGTGGAATCAGTTCCCCAGTCATGTGGCAGAGCTAATGCTCGTGGTGGCACCGACGAAGGGGCACTACTGCTCTGAGCGGCAGGGAGAAGAGACCAGGTGAAACCTTAAACTGTGGGTTGCCACCGAATACTCTGCAGTGTAAATTCACTGGCAGAAGGGTAGGCTGCACGCGTGTTCTGTGCAGCTGTGAGCAGTAGCTAAGGAGGCAGCGTTGCTTTAGAGTTGGTATGGTATAAATGGGCCCATGTGATTTTAAGACGTCCGTGCGACTTGTGCCACTAGTTACTATGGCTGTATCGAAGGAATATTGGTACTGGAAGTTTTGAAAGGAAAAACTTCTGTAGGTCACCCGTTTCATCTTTCTGGCAATTCTGAATTGTTCCCTATGGTACGTTTTCTACTAGTTTGTCATTTTCCAAATTAAAAACAGGAGCAACGTTTATAAAAAATATTAAATTAACATTTATTTGACAATAGAGCAAATTACTTTTACGTGTGAACTTCTCAATTAGCCCTGTAAAGCTTCCTTGGGACCACTATACTCTGAAATCGATAACATTTTTATGTTGCGCTAAAGATAGGCATGAACCTCATCTTAAGGAAAGACCAGTTGAATTTTCTATGTCAGTTTAGAATGTGTGAACTGATTCTCAACTGCTTTAGGAATACTTGGATTGAGTACCTTATTAGGTCAGTAAGGAATCACTCTTTTAGAAGCAATAAAAAGGGACCCATACATATGCAAGGCAGTTGCAAGTTGTCTCTAATTTGATTGGTGCAGTTTCTATCTATGTAGACAAAAACAAAAGGGATACGTCCACCAACAGGCATGCTAATTCTAATAGCAGTTTGTCTGCAAGACTTCCTGTTTCTCTACCAAACAGTAGACAGATTTATTTATAAGAGATAATTGTTTATTACAAGGCTACCTTTCCTGGTGGAAGTTTTCCCAAAAAAAAAAAAAAAAAAAAAAAAAAAAAAAAAAAAGAAGCAAACACACGCAAAAAAAACCCTGGCAGATATCCTGCACCAAATCTGGATGTTATTTTTTACCTAATAAAAACTGGTCAGTTTACAGGGTAAATTGTTTCTAGTAGTGTAAGATATAACAACAGGAGCTCAACATATGCTAAAGGTACAAATAAAGCAATGTTTTTCCCTCTGTTTAAATTATTATTGGCAAACCTCTAGAACTTCTGTTCTTGTTGTTTTTGGAGACCAAGAATGGAATTACTGAACTAGCATGAGCAAAGCTATTTTCCTATTATTTCTGATTCTACATTGAAATCCAGGTACTGTAGAAGTATCACAAGAAGGCTTGTTCTTAGCACATTTCCTGTCTGAAAAGATTTAGACGTACCTCTTAGATTCATACAAATACGTTAAATACTGCTTGTTGAGATTCAGCCATCACTGCTGTTTTCCTTCCATCCACATGGAGGAACAGAGGCAGCTCTGATCCTGCGCACAACTGGTTTGTATTTTTTTTAGCTTGATCTATAAGGTGCATAAAAATCCCACGAGATACTTGATCGTAAACACGCGGCCACTAATGGAGTGAGAGAGAGCTTTTGCACGTTCCTCTGTTGGCATCTTGGTGCAAGTCCTCCATTGAAAACATATGGCAAACTCACAAATGGTGCTTTGCCAGGTGTTTCCAGAGTGAAGCTGTGGCATTGCTGTCATACCTTAGGGAAAAGCAGACAATGTGGCTTTATGTGGAAGGGCGCTCACTTTGATACAACTGCAATACTGTCATAGAAAAAAAATGGAAATGTGTTGTTTGCTTTGCTGCATAGAATAGCAGAGAAGCGGGCACCTGCAAGGCCAGTGTGTTTGGGGGGGGGGGAGGCTCTTTGTTTTTTCATTAACATAATTACCCCAAGCTAGCATGACACCTCAAAGAAATACAGTTGCAGAACAGAAACTGGTGGTTTTAATGTCTTGCATTAGTTTTACGCCAGTATATCTCTAAAGTCTCCAGTGAAATAGCATCTAGTTTCTGCTGAAGTAACAGAAAATTGACATGGGCAGTGTGCAGGTGGATTGGTAAACGAGCTAAAAGTTTGATATCTTAAAGTTTGATATCTTAATTCCTGTAATTAACACTTTTTTCCACCTCAGTGTCTCATGATGGGTCACTGATGGATCACAAACTCGGCCCATAATGTATGTTATAAAGCTCTTGCAGGTTTGGTAGACTTTTCATACAAAGTTCTAAAAAATACTGGAGATATTATTAAAATATTTCCTGTTCTTTTCTAACTGCTCATTGTATTAACTTGTATCATTCTTTTCTGTGTGCTTGATAGTTCTTCTTGATACTATTCAGGAAGAGCTGAATTACTCTGCAGTTGTACTTCTGGGTTTTTGTTGTTGTTCGTTTGGTTGTTTTTTATAAATGATTTACAAAGTGGTTTTAGTGGAGATTGCAATAGACGTTCTTATTTTCAGTCTCAGCAAAAATGCTGAATGTTGTACTAGTGGCTGTAGCTTCATGTTCCTCAGAGCTGCAACTGAGGAAGATTAGAGCAGGTTTGAAGGATTTTCTCTCGTCTCTATGGTTAAAGGTTTTACAGTCATCGGGCCTGGGAACCTGCCATATTCTTGGGCTGCCATTAAAACTTTAACTAACAATGACAACTTTTTGTTAGTCCCTATGAATACTTGGGGGGGGGCGGGGGGTGTGAAATACTGGCATAGTCCTGAACAGTGAACCTTATATAAAATACACCTGAAACCATTTATAACTTTATTTCTTTCCTCCTTTGTTAAGCTCATGATTAGGGTTAAGTTGCATAATCCTTTCCGAGGACAAGTTCTTCTTGACGCTGAATCAAGATGAGCGTATCAGTGAGTAAAATCTGGGAACTATTGAAATTCGTTTGATGCTAGTATTATGGTAAGATATATAATGTCTATAATATCAAATACTGATATAACACCAGTAATAATGTGGAGGTGAGGCATGATATACAGATTTTTAATGAGCAAGATTTTACTATGTGAAATAGTATTTGTATCTGCAGTGAGGATCTGAGTGCTTTTTGTAGAGTCAGTTGCAAAGTGGTACTTTGCTATTAGTGTATTAAAACTAATGACTAAAGAAAATACACAAAATACAAAGAAGAAGGCAAAGAGACATTGTAAGCTGTAGAGAATTTTTGTTGCACCTAATTTTAGTACCAAATTTAGGTGCTTAAATGAGACTACTCTCCCTATAAAGCCTATGGAAGAAGATGAACACCTTCAGAGAGGAATTTACAACATCTAAATGAGCCTCTGTTCTCAACTGCTCTCATGAAGAGCTTCAGTCCTACCATTAAATTTAAGTGTCCTACAGGGACTAACCTTCTAACTTAAGTGTGTAGATTAGATGCTTAAAGTGACATGAACCTACCCTAAATATTTATACAGTGCATGATTTTAAATACTGATTTTTAAAACAGTTGAATAAAAATAGTTTGCTGTAAAAATACTTTGGGTTATATGAGCAGGTGGTGTAGTATTTAATACAAGGGTTTAGTGCAAGTGTATCTGCATTTGTATTTCAGTTCATGTCAGGAGCTTGCTTTTGGTCATCTTCACTTACTCTACTTTTGCTGTCCCACATGAAACCAACCGATTTCCTTCTGTGAATGAAGCTAAACCAGAAGTTAAGCTCCAACTGCTAGCAGATCTCCATTTCATAGGATGGACTAGATAAGAGCTAGTCCAAAATCTCTTAAATGTGTAGAGTTTTTGTGGTGGATCCTCAAGCATCAGCTCTTTCTGTGTACAGGTTAAAGCTTTCACTGGATCACTACTTGCATGCTCTGTAAATCCTAATGGGATGCTGTGTGGCTGCTGCAGGCTCTTTTATTTTTGATCAGCAAGTCCTTGCTGTTCACTTGTGTATGAAGTTGGAGGCAGCAGACACGTGCAAGACTATTTGTGCAGCAGTAGATGAGTCTACAATTTCCTGTTTCAGAAAAAAAAATGATTTCAGCTACTTTGACAGTTGTTGTACATGAATGTTGGTATGTAAGAGTATTACAGGATGTTACTCCAAGTATGTTTGAAGTGGATATTGTCTAGCTATCTTTTTTTCTGCCCAGTTCTTTTCCTTTTTTAAACCCTTTTCCTTTCCTCTCTTGTTGAGAGAGGAGAAAAAAAAAAATTGCAAGGGATCAGCCCTATGGAGAAAGCAATCCAGCAGAAGTTAGAGATAGGCAATTCCATTAGTAATATTTCTATCTGAAATGCATCTGCAATAGAAGCAATACTAACTAGTTTAAAAGCAGGAAAAATGCAAGAACTTTTCCCCAGTTAATGATGATAAGTTTTTTCATTCAATTCAGTTTTCACGGTGAGACAAGGCTACTCTCATAGACTCTGGAGAAATTGCATGGCTTGCAGATTGGTTTGCTGGCAAAAAGTTTTAACAGGTAGCTTGAGTTTTCCACTCCCTATGTAATAGTTCCCTCCAAATTAATTAAATTAGTATGGCAATGATGTTCCTATTCAATTATAATTCTTTAAGAATAAAAAAAAAAAAATGTGTCCTAAAAATACATGAGCCTGGTCCATGGAAAAGAGAGTAAAGGTTCCATAACCTGGAAATATGAATATGTAGGATTGTATTTCTTCCTTGCTGTTGGGAATTTCTGTGAGATTATCATGCCTGCATAGTTTGCTAAATTCCTATGTTGCTATAGAGTTTTATGGCATTTTGGTAGTTTTTAAAATAGGATATGCCCTTCCAGTACCTCTGCCACCCCAAAAGTATCACTTACTATTATTTGTAAACCCCTATCCCTTAATCCTCACTGGAAGCTTGTAAGGAGGACCTGGTGGAAACTGTAAGAGGAAGAAAAGAAGAAAGAGAAGAGTTGATAGAATCTTTTTAAAGCAAGCAATAGAGGCCTGTGTATTCTGCGAAATCTGAGAGTCGTGTCACTCAAAGTACTCTGTAAAATGCAGGATACTAAATATATCCCTTTTTTCCTCATTTAGAAGGTAGGTAAGATGCTGAAAAAAAAAATCTAAAGGTCTGTTAGATGGGTTTGTTTTTGTTTTTGGTAAAGCAAGAAATCAGCTATCTACTCAATAATGTACTGTTTAGAAAAGAAAAGGCCTTCTCCTTCTCTGAGCATTTACCCTAGCTTTATTTAGGCCCAACTCCCTTGTTTAAATCCAGATGGGAATGGTGTACCCCTGGGGTCAGCGTAGCTCCTTTTGACGTGGCACAGTTCCTGTATCTACTTAAACCTAATAAAGGCGTCGAGAGCAATGCTTTCCTGCCGCCTAAAAGCCAGCCCTCCTTGCGGGGTCGGAAGGAGGCACTTTAGGCAAGCAGTAGTGCCACCACCTGGAAAACCTGGAGATGCAAATAATGGCGGATCGTTTATTCTTCCCCCCATCCTTCCCCACCAAAAAAAAAAAAAAAAAAAAAAAAAAAAAAAAAAAAAA
>VZSV01000062.1:2049166-2054139 GCA_013398735.1 Nothocercus julius | reverse complement strand
AGGAACTGAATTGATACCTCATTCTGTATACATCACCAAACAGCCAACAGATGGTGATAATGTTCATTTTCTGTGTGTAGTGTAATGTCCCTCAGCAGAAGGCCTGAAGAGAAAGAGAGATCAGACAGGAATGCAAAGTTATTGTCTCTGTGCTCTTACAGCTGCCAAGGCATTATTTTTCGAAATGTGACTGTACACTGTTAACCAAGCTAAGCCTACTGTGTTTAATATTATCTCTTATTGCTAAATGAACTGGCTTGTTTGGGATTATTTAACTGGTTCTATATTATAGAATTTGTTATGTTATCTTTTGATCTAACCTTGAATCTGTTGCCTGATTTACTCTTCTGTTTTTAAGCCTTACCTAATCTCTTGATCTATCCATTTTATTGTGCATGTTGCCACACTCCTTTCTCTCCTAACCTGATCATATACTCGGTCTCTCTTTCTATGTTCATATATGTATATACCAGTTAGTTATAGTTTGGTCAACATGCATCTATTAAAGGCAAAATATTTGTGATAGTTTTAGATTACAGTTGAGCGTTCATGGTAATCTTCCTAAGGCAAAACAAGAGATTGTGGAATGGGGCATGATAGGACAAAATCAGTGAAGTATTAAAGGAGGATACTATGTCCGCAAGGTCTTATGAAAAGTATATATTGTCAAACTTTTTAATAAGATTTCTTATTTGTATGATGTTCGTAATAGCTTTGCTAAAATGTAATCAGTGTTCTTTAGGCCTCTTACTGAGTTACGTACATGCTTTGGCTTCAAAAATTGAATATGACATATTAAACGCAATTCGGTTTACTGTTAAGTCTACAACATATTTACAACAGAGAATTATCTTCAAAGATGTTTTCACTAGAGTGTAGGGATAAGTTGTTGGTCCAGTGGTGTTTAATATTTTATTGATGATAAATGGATGAAAATATAAAACAATTCGTGATAGCATTTGCTGATGACAGAAAGACTGGGAAAGTAGTAAATAATGAAGATGACAGATGACACTGATGAAGATCAAACTGTATCCTTTGGTATCCTAGATGGAAATAAATAATGTGTATCAATGCAGGCAAAAGTAGGGTCATACTTCTAGGAACAATACTGATACTGTTCTTAATAGGAACTTAATACTTAATACTGTTCTTAATAGGAACAGAATTTGTTCCTTGGAAGCAATGATTGAAAAGGTATCTGGCAGGTAGTGGTAGTGTCAGTTCCATAAGCCTTAACCCTTGGTAAAGGTGAGCAAGGTTGAGCTGTAATAACGAAGTGGTGGTTTTGTGATGTAGCTCGTAAACTACTAAAATATCACCATCTTATTTTACTTGCATTTATTTAAATTTAACACTTTATTGTGTGAGAGATTTTGACTGCATAGTCATTGCTACTATAAATCAATAATGTCTCAGAGGATATGCAAAGTTTGTATTGCTCTATTCCTTCTCCTGAAAAAAGCCACTTTATCTCATCCAGAGTCTAACACCACATAGAGCAGAAAAAATATAGGATCCTGCCTAGATTGGACTGGCCATAAGCCTGCGATCTAAACTTCTGGTGAGCTACCTAATGGTAATACCTTGAGTTGCTAATACAAGTCATATGTAAATTAGTGATTAAAAAAAAAAAAGCCAAATGGAGTAAGAAAATTTGACTTTCCTTTCCAGCAGCTAAGATTTTCTGAATCTTATTAGCAAATTCTATTAACTGGACAATTTTATATGCTTTTGACTAAGTATTTTGAATATTTTTTTCCTCAGAGAAGCTTTAAATGAAATTAGTAAAAGCAAACTAAAGATGAGAAAGCAACTTGCAGCTAGTAAGCCTATGCATTTGCTTTCTTTCCATCTTCAGGGTGTCCCAAAACAGCCATGTGTCGTCACTGAGTGACTTTAAAGGGTAGTATGGCCCTGTGGATAGGGAACAAAAGATCACAATGGGAATAATAGTAAAATAAATAAATAAAACTGGGCACGAAGAGAAGCCTTAGCATTGGGTTCACTGCATCTGGAATTAAAGGTGTAATCTTGACTTGATTATTTTCTGGGTATTTTCTCTTCACCCCCAAAGTCACTAGCTACATGTGCTTGCTCCTGTTCAGGAATACTGCAGCTGCATCCTTTGGGTCATATTGAAATACCTGTGGACCTGCACTCCAGCAAATGGACTAGAAATGCTCTTTCCAGCAGCTTTTGGAAAGCAGGAACACATTACATAAACGTATACCAAGTGTATTGCATTTACTAATCTGTAATTATCTTTCATCACCTCAATGCCAACTGACACGTAAGAAGTGTGTTCATTGACAATTGCTGTTTTAAGGGGTAGGATTGTATCGCCTTCTGCTTCATTTAGTCATCTGGACTACTTTCAGTACGAATCTGATAGCCATCATCTTTGGGGGTCCAGGCATTGAAGCTGAGACTACTATCCCTACCCAATCCTGTGGGAAGGGAGAAAGGAAGGCTGTGGAAAAATTCAGGGTGTGTGACATTCTTATCTTTCTGTCTTTCAGTTTCAGTTGTAGGAAATAATTTTGTAAGATTTGTCTACAAAAAATTATACATCCTGTAATAACACTCTGCAAGATATGAGAGAGAGGAGAGGAAAAAAAAAGAGAGAAAAAAAAAAAAAGAGATCTTAATTGGGAGAGGATTGTATGTGGAACTGGATGTATTTAGGAACACGTATTTTGTGGAAAAGACTGCACTTTTGGGATACTCTGCATTGCAAATATATTGGGATATTGTCCCGTTCAGTTAATTTGCATTGTGAAAGAAAACCCGGAAAGATTGGACAAGCATGTATTTAATGCCATAATGACCACAGAACTTGGCTCTCTGCTTTGGCCTCCCTGAGAGCATCATGTTTAGCAGTGCCAAAGTAACATTCATCCTTCACTAGCTGAGAACCACTGATGGTAACAGTACCATCAGTGTCCCATCACCTATGAGCTGCTCCATCATACTAAGCTTCTCTTATTGGTCCTTATCACTTTAACATAAAATATATTCATTGTAGCACTCTGAGAACTGGATGTGTGATGTTGCTAGTCTTAAGAGAAGATACCACTTGTACTTCACATTTATTATTGGAAGCTTATCTCTTGAAATTCAAGAGATTCTATTTTTTTTCCTTTTTTTTTTTTCTTAAAGTGTAGTATTGAAATGGTTCTCAGTGTAATCTTCTACATGCTAGTGATTGCACTGATTTTTCAATTCAATTACAATAACCAAACAGGCAAAGGACAGTGGCTTAAGAAGTGCAAATTCAGTTAAACTGAATCTCTTCTTAGCAGGTGACCAAAATATGCTGAAACCTTTGATTAAGAAAATGAGGTAACTCTAAGAGAAAATGTGCCCATATATTTATTAACTACTGGATGGTAGAGCTGCAACATGGAAAAAAAAAAACTGTTCAGTGTCCTGAAGAGGCTTACCTAATTTGTAGCATATAAAGGAGGAGGGACAGATTTCCCATACTGTATCCAATTGTGATTAATGTAATGAGTCATAGAAATGGAAATATAACCAGTATGTTTATGTATTTGAAGCCAAAATTCTTCTATGTTGGGTAAATTGAAATATCTCTGCCAGGAAGTGATATGAGACCTACCAGCTGGAGAGAGACTGAATGACAAGTAGATGGACAATTTGACTTGCTGGTTATCAGTACAAAGTTTTAGTATTGAATACCAAATTTGAATATATTCTAGCAATATCTCTAGATTGTTTGTGTAAAATATATAGTCTGTAAATATATTTAACACATGAATTTGTCTACCTGTGTTTATACAAGCTTCTAAAAATATGGGTCATTATGTTCATCATCTTGTACAAATGTAGAAATGTGTCCCAGGATTTATGCCTATTTTTTATGCATCTTCCTATGTGGAGCTCTATAGGCTGTTTACCCTGGGGGGGAAGGGGGGCATATCTATCAGCTGTCTTCATGTAGTAATCAACAGATACATTCTTGTGCACAAAAATCCAAGTTTTGCAGAAAATCTTCTATGTGCATTGGTACTGAACTAACATGTTTCCAATTAACACAGTGTGTTAGTGTTACTTGAAGGAAAAGAAAAAAGTGGTTAAAGAGATAGATATTTTTGTTTGTTTGTTTTTTCTTTCTCCTTTAAGATATATCTTTTTTTTTTTTTTTTCTCCCCCCCAATGAGTGTTATGCCCCATAAGTTCTTTGCCAGGTTTTTTACAATAATTACTTTTAAATCACCTGTCTAAAAATTTTGGTTTCCTTTCAAATAGGAGTTCACCTTTTGGATGCTTTTGATTTAGTTACTTTTATGTCCCGTTACAGAATTCCACCTTTAAGGTGATGACCTTGAATCTGTCACAATGTGTGAAACGGCATGTTTCATGTTCAACATGTAAGCTGAATGATGTCATTCAAATAGAGATGATATTCTATGAACAGATTTTTATCCTACTTTTCATAAAACACAAAAATAACTGTTTGTTAAAACTAACTTTATTTGCCAAACACTAATAGAGCAATTAAAAAAATGTAAAGATACAAGTAAATGTAAATTTTACATATAAAAACAAGGCAACTTTAGTGATTTCTACAAATATTGCTTGTTTGTTCTATAAAAGTGTAGTTTAAGCTGATATTGAGAACTGCTGTAGTAAGAATATGCAGTAATATGATTTAATAGCCCTCAATCACAACACTGAGGATGTCTAGGTAGGACTATCTCAGCCTGTATTATCTGAAATTGATATGCTATTTTGCATATTTAAGATTTCTTGAAAAGGAAAATTTGTTATTTTCTAAAACTTGTTACAACAACGTTTACTTACCCTAGCCAGAATATCCTTGCCATTTCAATGTATATTGCCAGAGCGAAACTAGTGTTTAATATACCAATGTAACTTTTTTTTTTTTTTTTTAATTAAAATGAAGTTAAGACAGCCTGGCTAGAAGTAAAACCCTATTTAAGCAGAAA
>VZSV01000062.1:2011666-2044166 GCA_013398735.1 Nothocercus julius | reverse complement strand
AGCAACCAGATGAGACTCTCTTCATGTGGGCTTTGCCACTTAATTTTTTTTTTTTTCCTGCAGTAACTGAACATCTAGCTGACAACCACAAACACTGGTGCACAATTAAAAAGAGAAAAAAAAAAAAAGTTACATATTTTTAAGCTGCAAATGCACAGCTGTGAAATTCAAGAAAAAGCTGTACAATTTTCACTTGCAAATTTATGGATTCATGTAACATCATTGTGGTTGGCGGATGATATGATTGCTGGCTCTTTTCCTATTCACTCTGCCTTTTCATACCTTTTTGCTATTCTTGGGATGAAAACCACATATTTATCTTTTGTTTACTTACTAGAAGCTAATCTTCGATTCTCTTATAAAAATTACAAAGTGGAGGAGGACATTTATAAGAGAAATTATTTCAACGTCATAATGTCTCCAAGCTGGTGGTACATTTCCAACTTGTTTTTTGAATATAGTAATTCACATTTGGGTTTTGATAGGGTGACAGGCAAACCTGTTTTATTCCAAGAATTATTCATTTTAGCATGATACAGTGTCTGAAAATTAGTGTGGCTTATATATGTGTGGCTTTTTTTTCGCGGTAAAAATGCTGTCAGTGTGGAATTTTCTATGATAATAGTAGCTTTTCTATTAGATATGGAATCTTTTTAATGCTTTGTTTAACTTAAGAACTATTTGTGCTTTGGAAAGTCCTAGGTTAGTGCCAGTTCTTACATGTTTTCATATCCAGTTAGAGAAAAAAAAAGGTGAAGACTGGGATATGGATATTAATACCTGTGAAACTTGATAAATCTGGAATATCCAGCACCAGTACTTCCAAAGCATTTCATTTACATTTGTGTCTGCTGAAGTTCAGTGGCACTGTCTCAGTTGAGGCCGGTTCAGGCTCTGGCTCTCCCCATTAAGTCTCCTTGCGAAGCCTGTAGTTGGGGAAGTTCATCGAGGTCCTGAAAACACCTGTAATTGGTAGCTCTGCAGAGTCAGGGTAAAATGTCTGTGAAAATCATAGGCAGTGACATTCAGCCCTTGACCTGAATAGTGTTTCACAGTACAAGGTTGACAGAACTCAGAGTATTATTTTTCCCTTTCCTTTATATCCTCTTATAGCACAGAATGACTCATAAATATTAAGAAAGCTATGGCAATTTATATTTACACTTTTTTTCTATCGATTTTTTTTTTTTTTTCCCCACTATTGAACAGTGGGTAGGTGGGGTTTTGTTTTGGTTTTTTTTTTTGTTTTGCTTTGTTTAGTTTTTCTGTGAGAAACTTGAATAATTTTGTCCCCATAACTAGAGAGGGCTGTGGCTCTGGGTTGGGTGCCCATGTGGGACAAGGTACAGAAACCTCCTGTTCTTTTGAACTCTGCAAAATTTGATGTTGACATGGAATGTAATTTCTTGTTCTGTAACTAACCACGTGTAAGGCAAAGTGTATGCTCAGTGTAACGAGAGTCATGTAACCGCTACTAAAGCAGGGCCACAGAAGAGCCAACAAAAGAGGTGGGTAGTGATAAGACTTGATCCATCTCTTTACGGGCAGAGCCAAAACACATTGCAGGAGGAGCTTTTTTTTTTTTTTTTTTTTTTTCCCCCCCTCCCCCTGCCCCGCTTTCTCCAGTGTGACCTGTGTGCGTTAAAGGCTATAGCTAATTTAGATATCCTTGTTGTTCTCTGTGGGCAGTTACACAGCATACAAGGTACACTACAGAAAAAAGGTTACGCTGGGTTCTTTTGCTGCTGGATAGAAATGTACATTATAATGCACTGAATAGGCTAATTAGGAATTAAACATTCCCTTAAAATCATTTTAAACTCAAATTATGCTGACAACCGAATTTTTTTTAGCTCTTTCTCTAATAGTTGTGTTAGACAGTGAAGAGCTGTGCTCTGAGCCTTGACACATCGTTCTGACTTCTGCTCAATAGCAAAGCATGGCTCCGGGGAATAGTTTGGAACCAAAGTACCTGCTTGTGACAGGTGAACTCTGGTTCTCCCAATTTTTAACTGCAAGCCCAGTATTCTTTTCCAGACTTTTCGAACCCTTCCCCCCCCCCCGTCCTTTTCCCAGTACAATCTGCAGACCCCCCCCAGGAGGTGAGTACAGTAATAGGAAAGGTGACAACCTCACATCTAGCACATTTTCCTGCACTTTGCTAGATGAGAATTAACTGACAAAATTATCGGAAGAATTTTGAGCAGTGGTGTGGAGTGAGCAGCAGATGAAGAGCAGAGGTTAAATGAGTAAATAAAATCTGCTTTTGCAGCCATCTCCAGTAATCCCATGTATAATATTTCAAATGAAGATGAAAAGCACCAAGAAGAGGAGACTGCTTTCAGTGTCAGCGAAGTTAAAACGTCAGCAGCATTTTCCTCTGTGTATATTGTCTCCCATGCACGAAAGGATGGATTGAATTCATATCTGCAACAAGACAAGGTTTTCCATCTGACCTCATTATGTGTTTCTCTGGAGTGCATCCCTGGTTTTTCTGTCGGAGCTAAAACGCGTAGGGAGAGAAGCGAATGCAGAGCAGCCCGGTGCTGCTGTTACCAAATCACTGTAATAAGATGGAGGTATTTATTGTTTTGTCCCAGCCGTATCCTAATGCTAAGAGTCGTTAGCGTGCGCGCGATCCCTTTGTTAAAGCAATCCTTGCGAGTGGAGGCGTGAACTAATGAGGGGCTTGATGCGTTCCAGCACAGTTGGCAGCCAAGATGAAGTAGCACTACAGTATATCAGAGAGATTTATAAGGCAGATTCCTAATAGAAAGATTTTTGGAAACTCGACCGTCATCTCCCCATAAATAATTAAAATTACAAATTATCATTGTTATAATTCAGGCAATTTTGCTTTCTGTCAGCATCGGCAATAGAGTTGAGGTTGCATTTCCTTTGTTGGAATTTGCAGAATTTCTCATCGTCTCACAGTATTTGCCCTTTGTACCAGAAGATTCTTCACAGGTCAAAGCCCATAGTAAATACCGTTCGCCAGGAGAAAGATTTTTTTAAAGACTTAGATGTGTTCTAACTTTACAGAATGGTGATGCCATTCAGTTAAGTTTTTTTTTTTTTTTTTAATCATATTTTAATGCAGCATATTTTCTGCACCCACTGGTATCGTATCGCATGAATGCTCCCTTATTTTCCCTTCACAGAACGTAAGCAAAGCGTTGAAATGCTCTAATTACAAACTGGGTGCCTGCCTTGTTTCTAGCCTCATATATTAAAATCACGTATTAAAACTATGACATTTTCTTACCTCCAATGTGCTGGACTGCTACACTTAATATTTAAGTCAAATTAGGTAGGAGTCATGATAATTTTCCAGCAATCGTGGCATACTGCAACATGTTCATGTATGTTATTTTTCTATTTATTTGATATGACTGCCTGTCATTAATAAAGGCAAGTGAGAACTTTCAAAATTGGTTGGCTTCTTTAGAGATGCTGCATGTAACCTGTGCTACATTGGGTAACTCCACCCCATTTTTTGCAAAATATCTAGGCCAATAGTGGCATTGCTGCTTCTTAGGTGTCAGAAAGATACCAGGAATTTGATACATTTCTGGCTCTTAAACTGCACCTACCTTAGAATTGTGCTGGTGTAACGAGTTTGGTTGAAACATTATTGCTAGTAAAATAGTTATAGATGAATATCGAGCCAAGTCCAATCCTCAGAATTGACTGAGAAATCTGTCTTAGTGACTTGAGTCTGTGATTCGTAGTGACTTGGGCTGCTGAGTGCCTTGTGTATTTATTTTTTAGTTTTATAAACGTAGTCATATTAAAAAGGCATTACCAAAATAAGTTTATTAGCAGAATAATATCAAGTTGTAAGCTACAGCAAGCTTAATAAGATTTTTAAAACCATGGAAAATAGGGAAAAGAATTTCAGAGGAGTGGGGAGAAAAGCTTCACCCCTGCACTGTCAGCTGTAGAATAAGGAGCGAACTCACTGGAAGCCAGTCAACCAGGTAGATCTAAAAGGTTTATTATCTTTGAGACGTGGAAAGAGAGAAGATCACTTTGGACCAGAAATGTCCTAAGTATTTAAGTATTTTAAAATGGGAAGAGTCTTACAATACATTTATGACAATAAAGTAATAAATTGGTCCCTGACCATTTGGGGCAGGGCTAGGTAAAGAAACCCCAAAACATTTTTGTCTTGACTAAGGGGAGATCAGAGTGTTGGCAGGCAACCAAAACTGTGGAACTGTCTTTTCGTTAATGTAGAATTTCTTCTCTGTATTTAAGATGTTTTTTTTTCTAATGTGATATAAGACATGTAAGGTGAGGGAAACTTCTTTTTCACCATTCAATTTAATTTGATTTTCTGGTATACTTAACATTTTTCAACAGTTTTGCTTTGTTTTAATATTAAAAGTCTTTAACACCTCAAAAGAAGAGTGTTACTAAAGTTTGAAGGATGTAAAAGGATATAAGCTATCTACTACAGATTTTTTTTTGTGCAACTAGTTCAAAGTAATTAGTGCAGAGCTTTGCAGTGGATAGAGGTGGATAGAGTCAACCCTATTTCTAAGGGTCCATAAGCTTTATAAGACCTCCCGCCTCTATCTCCAGAGTTTATTACCTGGAAGCGAAACCCTGCCTTTAGGCAAAAGCATGGGAAGAAAAATTAAATTGACAACTCAGAACCAATTTCATTTGGCATGTGTTTCACCAGTGTGCTTATGCCTGTGAACGATAGCCCATCTTGGAGTTCATCGTGTGTGTGCAACAATCCCAGCAGAGGGATGGAAGGGGATGACGGAGAAGCAAGCCTGCATTTGGGTTTGTTTGTTTTAAGCTAGAGGTTTACCTTTATGGCATACCAGCATTTTTTATTTATAGCTGTATCAGTTGCCTAACTTGGTGTTGTAGGAGGAACGTCTCTTCCTCTTCTCTCAGTGGCAAACAGGTTAAATTGGATGCATGGGAACGTATCGCTGCTCTGCTCCGGGCCGGTGGAGCCCAGCAAAACAAGGGCGCGAGGGGGGTGACCGCCTATCCAGAGAAAGTTTTCTTTGGCCGTTAAGAATTAATTTGGCCGCGTTGGTGCAGCGAAAGCAGTAAGCACAATCCCACTCGCTGGTGTTTGTCAGGGTGTATTATATCACCCCAGATTGCTTTGTCAATAATCTGCCTGGCCTGCGAGCTAGAAATCTAAGATTGCTGGCATGACTGACAGGCTGGAGATAGCTGATAATTCTAAGGAATTGGAGGTGTAAAATCTTTAAGGACCATGTCTCCAGTATAAATGCCAGGGTATCTCCACATCACTCTGTACTTACAAAGGCAACAGCATTGTTAATGGCAGCCTGTCTGTCCATCAAGTTTGCTACAGGAGGATTTATCCTGCTTTCACTCCTTATCTTCCCTTGCTGTGTTTATTTCTAAACCAGCTGCAGAATAAATTGCCTCTTGTCTTCACCTCCTACACTGAGTACAATGATATGTTCTGTAAAGCCTTAAACCAGGGTGGTTTTTGAGTGTTTCTTTTTCAGAACAGTAACTTCTAATTTTGCTTGTGTACAAATACATACAGGCCTTTCCGTTTTAGGCCCTATAAACATAGGTTGGTGGTTTTGTTTGTTTGTTTTCTCTCTCTCTTTTTTACTTTACTACTTTTAAGATTCATAAATCTGTTCTGTATTGCCAAGGCATTTGAAATACAGAAGGGAAGACATAATAGAACTGGTTCAGCTGATTAATATGATATGGATGTAATATGGCAAAGTACAATTCTTTTCTACAACACAAAATATATTCTGAAAAGTGACTATAAAGATATCATGATGTTTCATGTTTTCTGTGTCTCAGTGATTTCTTTCTCAACTGGGTGCTTTGTAAATAAAACAAATGTTTTTCTACTTGTCAGCCTAGCAAACTGAATCTAAAAGCCGAGGTACATAGCTGGTGGCTATGTAACCGCATTAAAGGTTCTAGGTTTGGATAATCATTTCATGGATTATGCACAGGTCAGAGAGGGTGTTAACATGCTCAGTCTTGCTTCTGCAAAGCCAAGTCCTGAATTGTATTTTATTATCATAACTCTGAGGGATTTCTTAAGTAGGATGTCATTTGCAAATTTTTTGTTTTGTTTTGTTTTGTTTTTTAATAGCAACTAATGTGTACACTGACTGGATAGAGGACATATTTCCTTAGCATTTGCCTAAGTTTAAACAAATATATCAGTAAATGGAAATGCTAGGTTATGTTATTTTAGCTGTCTTTTTTTCCCCAAAAAACATATGAGTTTTTCTGTGTACTATGTTTAGCACAGATCAAAGTTAGAACTGCAAGTACCAAAACATCAAGAGGAGTCGTAATGTTTTTGGCCTGATCTGAAGCAAACATTTTCTCATGAAGACTTCCTTTAGCAGATATTCTGGTCCATGTTCAGGAAATTACAGTGAAGTTTGTAGCCTGTAGAAGAGTAAGTGATGTCCTTTAATAATAAATAGAACTTGGCATTATACAGCATAGTAGAAGCAAAATTAAATTATATTTATTTGCTAAATCTGTTTGGCTAGGCTCTACTAAGTAATCATGAATGATATCTCTGTTTCATCTTAGCCCTCGTGCTTCCTTGGACACCTGCAGGCATCCTTCTGCTGCTTTTTCTCACCAAATGAATAACCGGACCTGTCAATAAATCCCTTATTTATGGGTTTCTAGAGTAAGAACTCTAGAAACTCTAGTAGTTACTTCATAATTACTGAATGCTAAGACAAAAATTCTGTAAGCTGGATATATATTTAGAGGTGGACCTTCTGTTTCTTTTAAAATTTTTGAATTGCAAATTCTTCATGGGAAAATGGTCATTACTGGATGCTGAAGGAGGCAGCAGCATGAACCCTTTCAGCCTATGTAAGTCATCACACAGTCAAATAAAAAAATCAAGCCTGTCCCCACATTGCTGCCCCATGCCCAACCGCTTGCCACGGGGCTTCTTACATAGATACTGCAATCGTATAATGAACTAGACTGGAGAAATAACATGGATTAAGAACTTAACCATGAGGCAGCAATGCGCCCTCGTGGCCAAGAAGGCCAACGTGATCCTGGCCTGCATCAGGAGGAGCATTGCCAGGAGGTGGAGGGAGGGGATCCTGCCCCTCTGCTCAGCCCTGGTGAGGCTGCGGGTGCAGTTCTGGGCTTCCCAGTACAAGAGGGACATGGAGCCTCTAGAGAGGGTCTAGCGTAGGGCCACAAAGATGATTTAAGGGACTGGAGCATCTGTCATATGAGGAAAGACTTAGTGAGCTGGGGCTGTTTAGCCTAGAGAAGACTGAGAGGGGATCTGATCAACATGTATAAGTACCTGAGGGGAGAATGTAGGGAGGATGGGGCCAAACTCTTCTCAGTGGTGGCCAGTGACAGGACAAGGGGTAACAATGGGTAGAAGCTGAAACACAGGCAGTTCCATCTCCATGTGAGGAAGAGCCGCTTTGCTGTGCGGGTGCCAGAGCCCTGGAAGAGGCTGCCCAGAGAGGCTGTGGAGGCTCCTTCTCTGGAGATCTGCCAAACCCGCCTGGCTGCCACCCTGTGCCCCGTGCTCTGGGTGTCCCTGCTGGAGCAGGGGGTGGGACGGGATGATCCCTAGATGTCCCTTCCAACCTTAACCATTCTGTGATTCTGTCATTAAATTGATTATTATTTTTACTTTATTTTCAGCCAAAATAATTAACTAATTTAGTTCAGCAGGTGGTTGCAAAAGCCCATGTATTGGTCAAAGGCAAAGCTGCTACTTTTGATGGCAGTGTCACTTTGTGCCTGTTTAAAACGCTTATCAAATATTTTTCTAAAATAGTCCATCTCAGTCTTTTTCTCTATCTATATTGCTAGGTAGCACCACAGTAGTTAGGGGGAAAATAATCATCTTTTATATTTCACAGAGACATGAAGCATGGTTAATACAAGGATAGTGTATGTGAAGGCTAGTAGAGAAGTAACATGCCAAACTTCTGTATTCGATTTTTCTTTTTTTTTTTTTTTTTTTTACCAGTCGCTCACATACTCAATGGTTAAAATATGTTGATGACATCACAGCACTAAATAACACTTTCTATTAGAATTTATTTTATGAGTTAATAGTATTGAATTGGTGAATCATGCCCAAAGTACAATAGATGCTGATTCAATAAAAGCTTTTGTGTGCAAGAATCCAACCACATGTCATATAACAGTGGCTTAACCATGACTTCGTAGGAGTTATTTTTTCCAGAATTCAATCTCAAATACAGCATGGTAGTATTCTCAATAAAAAGGGAAATATTTTTATCCTACTGGCTTAAAATTGTATATTTACTAGCACTTAGAAGCGTTTATAAAATCAGAATAATACCCAAAGCATTTAGTATCTGTACCTTCAAGGTTGTTGCTATAGTTAGCAAGCAAAAGTGTTTTCTTCCTCACCCACCCTAAATACTGTTTTCCTTTAACTGAGCCTTGAAAAAGCAAGGGCTTCTTTGTTGTCACATTCCCTTTTACCTAGAATAGTTTTCAAATGTTTTTTTTTTTTTCAAACTGGCACTTATTCTCCTTTTCAATGTGATTTCCTGTACCAGCCATCTTTCAAGTGAGGGGAGCTTGTTCTCACCCAACCACTCAGTAGTGTTAGTTGCTTGTACCTCTTCGTTGTAACTTTTCCACATTATTCCTCTACTTGGCTATAGCATTTACCCTCCATCTGTCTCTCTGCAGAGGTTCCTGCATTGTGCAGCATCTGATACTCTCTCCTTCAGAGGATGTATTTGTTACCTCTGCTGTGTGCCAGGACCTCCTCTTGATTTTGTGCCAATGACTGTAAGTCATAGTCTCAAACGTAAAACTGTCTTTACTTTATATCATGGCTCCTACCTCTTTTCCCTCTAGATGATGCGCTCTATTTAATACAGCAAGTGAACTATTTGCAAGAATCAGTGAAATTAAGCATATATCCAAGCTTCCTAAAAGTTCTTGAATCTTTCATAAAAGGGGTAGGACACACAATGCATGCATTACAAATAATTCAGTTTAGTTTTGTTTGATGATATATTCTGATAGCACAGTATAGAAGCTATCTTTCATTATTAGGACTAATTCTAGCATGTTTTTTTGTCCAACTTCTGATAAATTACACTATCATCTATTGTCTCTTTGGAAGAAAGAAAATAAAAGAGGAATTAATGAAAACAAAAGTTCTTTGGCAAAGATTTTTGGTTTCAACTTCAACACTTATAGTCGTGCTGAGGATGTATGATTTTAATCCCACTAAAAAATGTTCAGGAGCATTCCCAGAATTGTAACAGGCGTTGTGCATATTAACCTCCCTCAACTTGCAGCACTGCCGTTAGCTGTAGTAGGTGCAAAGCATGTTTATAAATGCTCTTATTTTTCCTCTTTGTTTGGGAATACAGAGAGAATAGTGCATGCCCCAGACTATTCTCCTGCTTTTGCATTCGATCCTCAGCTTGCTCGGAGCTCTCGTTGACCTTGAACTGTGTGCACAGGCCTCCCCAGGGTCTGGAAAAGTGGTGTCATGGTGTCTCAGAGGTGGTACGTTCATGTAGGTTCCCCTGTGTATGTGGATCTGTAGGAAATGTTTTTGACCTGTTTTTGCTTCAGCCAAAATTTAATGGATTATAGTGTTCAAGGAAAACTGCAAAAATGGCAACTATGAGCTTTATGGTAAGAAAGATGGTGGTCATTTAGATAAACTTCTGTATAACTACTTTTTATGTGAAATAAATTCCACCAGCTGAGTAAGTCTTTTGTGAGACATTTGACTCCAAAACAGAGCAACCGTCATCAGTCTAAGGCGGGAGAGCTGCAGATGAGGGCATTTATATGTAGCCGAGATCCAGATACGAGATGAATTTGAAGTGACACATCTTTGAGCAGGCAAGCTATTAACAAGATTGTTCTTCATCGAGGACATTCAATAACAAGATTGTCTATAACAAGATTATCTTGGGTGAGAGAGAAATTCAACATTTGTCCTATGATGAAGCAGTTCAGAAAAGTAATAAAACACAGAGGCCAAACTGTGAACAGGTTACTGTGGGAATGCTGAATAGAAGAGACAATTCTGGACCACTTTATGCCTGAGTGCCAGTACTTCTGGTTGTCTCTTGTGCTTATTACCCAGGCACATTTAAAACAAGTTGTATAACAAAAGTGCACATTTGGAGTTTCTTTCTGTTGTCATCTGTGCATGTCTTACGTATATACAATGAAGGTGTATTATCCCCTGTGTGAGCCTTTCTCAGATGAGTGTGCTCATAGTTATTTTTTTTGTTTGTTTGTTTTTTTTAAGAAGTATATTGATGTGTTTATACAGCTATAGAAATTCAGTAATGGAAGAGATTATTTTCTGAATGCTATCAAATCAGCCCTTAATTTCTGATGTGGAAGGGTCCAGCTCACTGACTGCCTTTCAAACTGGAGTATCAAGACAAGTGTTTTGGTAATAACATGCTATAGACAAGAGAAGTTAGGGAGGGAATCAGTGATGTTATGATCTGACCTAAGGTGAATTCTCCTTCCTCCTGATCATACGTTTATGTATGGCACAGAGGGTTCAATGTTACAGGAACCCTAGAATATTTAGATTTCAGGCATATCTCAAATTATGGCAGTCCTCAGTGCCAACAAAAAGGTTGTCAAATTCTTTTGCTCTCCCAGAGGAAGCCTGGTTCATGGGGTTAATACAGTTCAGTAAAGCCACTGTACATTGAAAGAAAATTTTGTGTCCAAATAAAATTCTGTAGGCGTCTTTGATTAGCAGAAACAAGGTATCTAAACTCATGTGAGATCATGCCAATTTTAGATTTATAATTGTATAGTAGTGGTGGAAACAGAAGGTTAAGTTTTAAAAAAAATAATAATAATATTTGCAGATGGTACCAAGGTACCATCTTTAATTGCAAAAATGTGCCTTTGCTGTAAAGTTTGCATGTGCTTCTAAACAAACCACTTTTTCTCTGCTGCAGCAACATCTTGTTGACATAACTGCATCTATATTAGCATTGTACCGGAGTGATCACATTGAGAGGTAAATACCTGTTTTCCTTCTGACAGCAAGAAATTCTGTATTGGAAGTTGTATTTTACAAATGCTGTAGAAACAGAAAACCTGGTAACAGCGTTACAGACGTTAGGGATGCAATTTGTAATTTTTCTAAAAATATGTAAATTGCTCTGTCATAATAATGGCCAGTACCTGATACTTTGGAAGGAAATAAAATCTCTAGCATTGTTGAAAATGTTTGCAATTTGGGATTTCATCATCAAAGCACATTAAAAAATAGTTAGGCATTATTTCTGACAGAGGAAATTCAAGTGGCTTGCTCAAGGAGTCAGTGTCAAAACCAGATCCCATCAGAACTGATGCCTTCATGTAAGTCAGTATAAGAGTAATGGGAAGCTATAACTTCTTTATGTGAATAGCATTTATTTCAATAAACATATTTGCATTATTACAGTTTTAACTAGCATGCAACAGTATTTGTGTTTTGGGGTTTATTTATTTATTTATTTATTTTTATTTCTTCTTGGCAAATTTCATGTGAGTAGTTTTTTCCTGGTTATTTATTTATACAGATTTGGTAAAACTGCAGATAGGGTTGACCAGAGCCAAGCTCAATATGTTGCTAAATCAGTAGTGGGTGTGTTGAGAGTAGTTCACAATAAAATCGACTTGGGTGATAGGTTGATAATGTAACTCTTTGCTTTTTGTTGGGTGCTGGTGTGCAGGTGCTAAGCTGAGGTTTAATTCTAGCGACAGAGGTGGATGGTTTGCAAGGGGAGGGAGGGGTGTTGGCGCACTCTTCTCTCTGACAGACTTTACCTCAAAACTGTGGGAGGGTGGAGGGTAAGGAAGAGGCCGGTCAGCTGCGGGGCGGGGAGGAAAACAGCATGGCAATGTGTGTGGAGTTAGAAATTTCATCATGGAAAATTATTGTGGTAGAAACACTGTTTTGGTAAAATTGAAATGTTCTCGGGAAACACGTAGCTTTGGCCGTGTTTTGTGACAGAACCGCAGCAGGATTGCTGCCAGCTCAGCCAGCTTGCCTGGCAGCCCTGGGAGACCCAGCTCCCGGGAGGACCGCCGGCGCTTCCCGGCTTCGCGTGCTAGGAGCTCGCAGGAGCCCGGGCTCCCTGTGCTGCCAGGCTCCCAGTCGCATGGCAAGGAGCCGGCGAGCAGGGACATTAGCTCTCTGGGTAGCGTGGGCTGCCCCAGAAGTTTCTTCTGAAAAATTGCAGCGATGGAGTGGTTTGCTGGGTTTGGCTGTTTTGTTTTGGCTTTTGTTTATTTGGAATTTCTGCCCCCTCTTCCCCTTTATATTCCCAGATAAAATTTCATTATACTTGCTTACCTGGGAGCATTTGCAATGTTAAAATTTGATTGTGCTTTAATGTTTCAGACTTCTGTGCAGAACCATAGCCCTGGGTCTTGGTCATCTCTGAGCCTCTGCTTCTCCCTGGGGAGGCCTTTGGGTGTTCACCTGGGGCAGCTGGGCTCTTAGTGAGCAAAGAAACGGCTGTACCTCAGTAGCACAACCAAACGCTCACCTGATCTATTTAAGGAGCTCAAAGGGGTGGGGGGATAGTGTTGCTAACAGGCAAAATGGTTTGTGGGACTGTGATACCTCAAGATGAGAAAGCTACATTGCCCTGCCAAGAGTAAATATTTCTGTCATATTTTGGTTTTATCACTACACATTTGTGGGTGGATGGAAGCAGCTTGACAGTTTTGTTGCTGTCATATTTTCTATTTTATGTTTATTTTTGTTTAAAACGTTGGCATTGAGTACAAAAGCCAGGAGGGGGAGACACCTAGGAGAAAATCTCGTTATATTGATCTTTCTGTGTTGCTTTTGTTCGTAGCACAGTCACTGTCAGGCTGGTCAGGATGGGGGAGCATAGTTATGAGCTGCTGGGATGAGTCACAAAATTTTCAGCTGTAAAAGTCAGGACTTTGTTTTCAGTTGTAAACTCATAATAAATGACTGCCAGGTGTACAGTCTTTGATTTGGCCACTGCTCAGGGCTTATATTTGTTTTTCTTTAGGTGTGCGGTGGTGAGGCTGACTGGGCTATATAGTCTGTTTAACGTTATATATTATGTTTCTTTGGTTTCTTTTTCAATCATTAATGAATTCAGAAAATACAGGAAAATATATAAATAGCTGTCAAGTGCGAGGCAGAGAAAGCTTCATAGAATGTAAAGTTATTCTAGTTTCAATATGTCTGTCTTTCACACTATCTCGCCTCTTTCATCCCTTTCCCCTCATTACCAACCATCTGATTCTTTTCCTCATAATATGTCTTTGTATCTGATTCAAGGCTCTAATCTTTCCTGCTGAAAAGATTAGTCACTTAAAATGTCACTAATGGGATGATACTGGTCTTAGATTCTTAGATGCTTTCTCAGCCATTAGCGATTCCTACCATTTGGCAGGATTTTCATGAATCGCCTTCTACGGCACATGTGAAGAGACTTTCTGGTAGCTTTATGTAGATACAAAGAAGAGACAAGCCAAAGAGCAGATACTGTGTGGAATCTTAATAGTCCTCTGTGGCAGGAAAGCACCATCCACTTAGTTCATACTTGACCCCTGTTTTTGTGGACAGTATCCCTGGGAGAGGCAGGTGGTGTTAGTGTTCACCCTGGGCAACCCAGCTTGAACCTTTGGAGGTTGCTGCCATGGGTAGACAGGAATTCTGGCCGTTACTGGAGGATAGTTTGTCCAACTATCCAAGTCCTGGTTTGTTTGTCCTTATGTTGTCTTTGAAGGGGTCTAAGCAAGTTAACCTTTCCTGAGGGGATGCGCTTACATGCACATTGTTGTTGCTGCTTTTAGCTAAATGTTTTGCAAGATCAGTGCAGCTTTTGTGGTCTGTGCAAAACAAAAGGAGCCTATGCTTGTAATATTAGTAGGAGCGATAAAGATTTAGTTGCTCTGGCAGAGCCATGTGGAAAATCTTGCACAATGCCTGCCTGAGCTTTGTCTGGCTCTAGCTAATGTTATTAGTCTCCCACATACATGAGCATTAAATTCATTTATGAATATTTAAAAATAAAAATGTTGGCAGTTAAGCAGGAGAAATTATTTGTCATCTACATGATTTGTCATTAATCAAATAGTAGCGCAGGGAAGAAAAGATAAAAGAGCAACAGAATGATGCTAGTAGCTTTTTTCTTTTATATTCTTTTTCACTCCAAATTTCAAAACTTGTCAAATCTGTCCTCTTCATGCCTCCTAGAGCACCTCTTCTCCTTTTGTCGTTGGTAGCATTAAGCACAGATGTTTCTACGACATTTTTCAATGGTGGCTAATATTTCTTAAGAGCGAGGTTTGCTCCACTATGTGGTCTATTTTACATGTTCCAAAATCACAGCATGAAAAACACTGAAGGGGAAGGAAGACCTATTACCTGGACAATAGAATTGGTGTTTAAAAGGTTTGGAAACACTAGACTAGGTGATATGAGATGAAGGTCAAACTCTCAATGTAAATTTTCTGTTCTTTCTTTGTGTGAAAGCCTCACGAGCATCCTGTGTATGCACTGAATCCAAACCCGGCGTGCAGCTCAAGTAGCTGGGCATCAGCTGGGAAGGGCAGTGCTTTCTGGACCAATGCAAAGTGAAAAACATGAAGCAGAGTGAGACTTAGAGCACATTTTTTGTAAGTCTTACTGCTTATACATTTCTCTCAGTAGTGTGGAAAGCAGGGGTAGGGGCAGTAAAAAAAATAAACATGTCTCAGTGGGAACCAAAGCACAGAAGGTCAGAAGATCTTGCTAGTTTGCATAGTTGACTGTGTGTTCTCTCAGGACAAACTATTGTAATGCCTGGTTAGTCCTTGCAAGGAAAGTATCAGATGGTTCTCTGTGCTCCACCTCACCACCTCATTCTCCACTGTGATACCATGATTTAGAGGGTTTTTTTGTTTGTTTGTTTGTTTGTTTGTTTTTGTTGTTGTTGTTGTTGTTGTTTTTTTTGAGAGGAAGAACAAAGGATGTAGAACTCTCTTACTCCTTACATGAGAAACCTATGTCTGCATGCTTTGCCAAGTAGATATTGAGTCATTTCTCTCACAGCTGGAAACTCCAAAGTAGGAAATTTCGTAACCACTTGTTTGCTTATGTGTGCTCCCACATTTTGAGAGTGTATTTCAAGGAATACAGCACACTGCCATCCTTCAGTGGTAGTTGTATATTTAGTGGCCATACTTTACAGCATAACAAGGCGGTGCATTGAAATTTTTTATTTATTTATTTTTGCTATTGCTGAAAACATGTGCACAGGTGAAGAATAAGTGCTGTTCTTGCCAGTTTGGATTCCATCTGAAATCTCTGTGTGTTTTTCCCAAGACTTTGTGTTTGTGCTGTAATAACTATCCTCAGCTAGCTCTTTGAATTGATCTTGTTGCTTGAAAGGGCATTGATCTGTTCCTCTTCAATAAGTTGAAGCTAAGAATTTTTTCCACTTATTGTCAGTGGGATCTGTTGAGAATGTTTTCCTTTGAATTCTCCCTCAATTCTTTTATTAAAATGTTTCTGTAGTAATATAGCAATGAGGATAGAAGGGAAATTTTACTATTACGTTATGGTTTCCTAAATTAAAATTTATATAGCTATGAAACTGAGAGAATTACAATAATTTTCAACAAATCTGAGTCAAATATAGCTTATATATGAGAACGTGCCCTGCTAATGTATAAAAAGATCATAATGAGATGAAATGAAAGCACTATCTTAAACCTGTCTACTCTCAAGGATGCAAAGAATCATAGAATAAATCAGAAACAATCTCTGGACATCAACAAGGAACCAGCTAAGTTCAGGTTGCTCAGGGACTTGCCTGATTAAGTTTCGGGGACAAGGATGGAGATTCAATAACCTTTCTGGGTAACTTATTTCTACATTAGCATCTTATTTTACATCAGGTGTATTTAAATAATTTTGTAGTTTAATGAAAAAACCTCAGATGTAATGACATCTCTGACCATGCTACTGTGGAGAATCAAGGCAGAATGTTCCAAGTCCCAGAAACATCCCATAATATCTTCATTAACCTGTATAGTCATAGAGCTAGTAGGTTATTTGTGGGTGGGTAATACACAGGCCACTCTGAAGGAGGAAAAAATCTATAGACTGGTATAGCCTGTCTCACTGTTGCACAGGTGATTATAGAGCTTCTAGGATTTATTTGTTTTTGTTTTTGTTTTTTTTTTAACTCTTTACAAATGCTAACTTATATGCACTAATAGAATACATGATTTCAGTAACATCTCTTTCTAGAAGAAGATTAACATTATAGATTATGAGAAAAGGTAAAGGAAAATAAGTTTCCTAATAAAGGTCTGAATTCTGAACACGAGCTGAAAGTTCCATGTGATTAAGCTCTGTTGGCCATTGCATGTTTGGAAGAGCAGTTATAAAATTACTGTGGCAGGTATTGTTGAATCAGAAAATTGACAGGGATTTAATACAGAAGAAAAAAACAGAAAGGAACAGGAAAACTAAACAGGACAGTGGTAACACTAGCAATATTTAGTCTTGAAAGAGAATTTGTGTGACAGGACAGTGACAGTTTAGATGGCAGTTAATAAAAGGATATATTTTCTTTTCAGTGTAGGTCCCATCTGTGTTAATGGGAGATCCACACATAATGAGAGAAAATGCTCCTTAAGGAAGAGGGATAATTCCATTCTTAGTGTATTTCATGGGTCTGTTAGTAAAAGTGGAGTAGGAAATGTTGCTATATATATGAAGAGCCATGTGAAAGAGCTCAATTTTGGGGATAATGGAGGAAAATGATAACTAGGATTTTAAGGGTTTGGGGGGCAGGTATTATGGATTGAAGAGGCAAGTTGTAAGAGCTTCCCTTTTCCAACTGGCATTAATTTTCCCGAGTTCAGCTTTAGCCAGCTGCTCTTCATCCAGGTGCTGATTTTGGCTGGAGCATTGGGAGGATAAATGCTATATCCTGTAAAGCATGAAGGAGTACATTTGCATACTCTTTTATATTTCCTAGAGAATTCAAAATATATGATGTAAAATAATAGCAGTATCATGTCAATCAACACTCTAAGTGTCAGAAAATCTGCAGCGTCATTGACTTTCTTTGTCAACAGAAGAACTCTTGACATTATGATCCAGTTGGTGCTTTGTTTGGTTGAATTATTTAGGAATGTTGTTTTCTATCTAAATACCAACAGTTATGAACCTTGCTAGACTTACTAATCATCAGAGAGAGACTGATGTACATATCAAAAATTAAACACTACCTGAGAGTTAGTGCCTGAGCCTTGAGAAGAGTCATGCATTAAAACCTGTATTGAGGAGAAATCCAGTGCTGTGGTTAATAGCTCAGCCAGCTCTGTCTGCTAATCCCTTGCTACATTCCTCATTGAATATTTATTATTTTGCTTGTTGGAGGGAAGAGGAAAAAAAAAAAAAAAGATATTTTATAAAGAATTCCTGTTTCTTAGGTAAAATGTATTTGAGCTTAAGGCTGTCACTGGGACCATGAGGTAGTGTGTTTCCCTATAGGAAAAGGGCTCATGTAATTATACACAAAGTTTCTTTTTGTTTCTTGAAGATTATGTCCACACTGCAAGTAGACAGAACTGACTCTGAACTTGTGCATTAATATGAATTTTGGGGTCATTAAGCCATTTCAGGTACCTGACAGCAGTCTAGCCAAGTGAACAGACTGCCAAAACTTACTAAAGATGGTGAATTTGTAACGCTCGTGCCAGTGACTATCGAATAATAATTGAGAAGGTACAAATCTTGCCTTGGTATTTCTATGGTCCATAGAGAACGCTGTTCCAATAGCCATACCTTAAGGAATATCTATAGAAAGAAATGTTGTTACAAAAGATAAAGATGAGTTTAAAATGTATTGGAAGACAGCATATAAAACCTTAAAGTTTACCAAGTGTTCAGTGAAGAAATGGAAAGGAGGAGCGGAGAGGTTAATACGTGTGTAATGATCTGTGGTTAAAGACCCAAAGGTTCATACACGTGTTAAAGAGGAATCATGCAGTATAAGAACCAGCAAGGGCTTTAAGACAGACTGTTAATAATAATAATAATAATAACCGTCTTGGAGTCATCAGCGCAAAGTCCATGGCTGATGTACTGGAAGGTACAGGGAGCTCTAATAAGAGGTGTCACCAGCAGAGAAGTAGAGGGCAGATCAGTAACGGTCACTGTATGAGACATCACCTTTTGTCATCTTTCCACCTTATCTTGAAGTTATTGGTGCTTTGGGGGACGACTGAAATGATTTCCAACGTCAAGAATATTGTGACAAGAGTCTGAAAAGTTTATCATGAGGAACGTGCTCTTTTCAGAGAAGGTAAAATGCTGAGCTGATAATACAGACACAAAATGATGGAAAAGGTGTTTGATTAGGTGAAACAAAACAAAGTGGCATAAGATTCTGGGGAATCCAGAAACACGTCTTGGGAGTTGAGCAGTAAATGCTGGGAATTTAGGCAGAATCATTTAATATAATACCATAGCTGTAAGGATAGGAAGCAAGTTGCCAAGTTGGATCATTACAGGAAGCATTAAAAATAAGCGTAAGGGACAGCTAGACATTTTTATGGAAGGGGAGGACACCTAAGGGTGCAGTGAAGAAGCAGCAAACAGACTTTCTGAGCTAAGCAGTCTTTTCCCATCCAGAAATTCTTTATGTCCTTTAACATTCATTTTCATTATGGTTCAGAGGCATAATTACCTTCATTTCTGTCAGTCTGTTAAAGTTAACTGGATTTTTCTTCATTTTCCTAGTTACTGATGTAAGGTATCTGCAAGTGCAATTATATTAATATCTCTGTAAGAAGATTGTCACTACTGCTAAAGTCTCAAAATGTGGTCTCCTTTAAAGGAAATGTATCTTAGGCTGTTTCCTGGAAGATGCCTTTGATATACTGTTATACCAAAATCTTAGATAAATGATGCATCTTTTAAGATTTATATATAGATATATATGTATATATAATCTTTTAAAAATAAAAAGATAATATTAAAAAAAAAACCTACATATAATTTTTTAAAAAGAGACCAACATGACATCTTTTTAGTAGATGTTGCAGATAACTACATTCCATTAGAACAAAAACTTCCAGAGATGCAATTTGCTGGTAGAGTCCCTTAGCATTGAAATTGCAAAATGTGTCAACTTTGCATAGAATTTTCGAAAGCATATGCGAATGTGGTTTAGGCATTTTCATAGGTCCTTTAAGACCTCATAACTTACCGTAGGAATAGCAATAAGACAGGATGAAATGGGGCTTCACCTCGGTCTGCAGAAGGAAGCTGACACTATGCTGTGTGCTAATTAGCTCTAGTTCCCTTACCCCGCAGTCCCTGCCCACACATACATTGCTAGGAACGTCATAAATGTAGCCCTAAGTAAAGCTTCCCTGCTTTCCTGTGCTGTCGTGGTCTGCTGTGTGAACCCACGCAAGAGCGACTTAGTAACTTAAGGCTGCATTTGGGATTCTTGCTGTGTTTATTGAAAAACCGCTCCCCATTTAGCCTGGTGCAATATGTGCTGTTACATATGATTCAGGTACTGCTGAAGGCCTTTGCTGGGGAGAAACTGCTGATCTGATAAAAAGCCTATTTCTCGCTGAAAAGTTCAGCTTGCAGTAAACAAAGACTAAATTACGTTTTAAAAGCCAGCTATTTTTCTTAAGCTTGTGCTTTTGTGCCTGTTGTCCCAGATGGAAATAGCTCAACCTGTCTATCATGGACATAGTAAATCAGGAAGAAAATTGTTCTTCATAGTAAGAAACAACAACCTGAAGAAACAGCCATAATAGTGAGTATTGGTCCAAATTTCCTGACCTAGCATAGGAGGCTGTAACGCAACCATAAGAGGAAGAGAGGAGAGAAGAGAGGAAAGGTGAATTGGTGTCCTCCCCATGCAGATGGCTCCAGATCAGGAGAGAGATTTCATCCCTCTTAGAAGAGCAGGATGGAAGCGTGTTTCAAAGTCAGTGAAACCTTTTCTTTATGAGTCAAACTCAGAAAATTTTGTCTTTGGATACCGCCCACCACTATACCAAACAGGAAAAAAGTGGTTTTGAGCAGACATTAGTTTGAGGGTTGTTTTCCTGTTTAATTTACTACCTTCCCTACTTCTTCATTCAGACCACACTCATAAGAAATATTTGCAGATCTGGGCTTGACTTGAACTTTGTAAGGATTTCCGGTCTGCCGTAGGAGTTTAGAAATAAAGAGTGATTTCTATACAATGAAGACACCTAGATAGATTATGTAAAATTGTCTGCTGTTCTGGAAGGCTTTGTCTATAAATGGTCTAAACAATTAGGAGGCTAAAGTACTCACCAGTCTCTCCCTTCCAGAGTTTATTTGATTGCTTTTATGATAATTTTGCATTAATTGATCTAATTTCTGAAAAAATAGCCAAAGATAGGTTTAGTTGTACTGGTAAGGCAGACTTCTGTTACATTCCAGTGATGATATCATAGGTACAATGGTTGCTGTAATAATATCCAGTGACAAATATCTTTCCCAAAATAAATGAGCAAACATAATACAACCTACTATTCATGTCATCTTATGAACTTTCTGTACTTCTTAGTGCGACCTCATGTAAATCATGAGGAAGGATGACAGATTTCACACATTAGTCATGGCAAAATGGTAAATTTCACAATTAGTCATAGACTATTAGAAAAAGATCTAGAAATCTAGTTCAAGCCACTTTTATAATTAAAAGAGCTCCTTAATATTGTCTATACCTTATACTGAATTTGAATATAAAGCAGAATTTCGCCTTATAATCAACACTTGCGTTTTTAATTTCAGTATCAAGCACAGAGCACATCTTTTTTCAAATACTTTAGTTATTTATTTCTGAAAAAGAATTTGTTCTATTTACATGCCAGTTTGCAACAGTGCCAGAAGTGCAATTACTATAATAAAATCTGTGTTCTTTCATCTTAGAGCAAAATATTAAATATGAAGTTTGGAAGGTTACTGCAGTTTTGTTTAGACTTGACCTTAAAAAGCCCTGAATTGTATGCTTATGTGGTATACTAGTTTTTGAAATGATGCCAAGATTTATAGTTATTTTATCAGATCTGTACAGAAACTGCAGCAGTTTCCTAGCCTTCAATTTATTTTATTTGTGTCATTAGATCATTTGTTATCCCATTTGTAATTTGGAAAGATCAAAGACTACTGACCTTAAGCAACTTTTTTACTGCACTGACTGTGGCAAGGGCGTACACTGAGAGCTGTAACTGAGCATCTTCTTCAGCCTCTTCCTTTCTCGGATCATAAGGATCGTTTTTCCAGCTCATTTTTCTTGACAGTTTGGGTTCTTACCATCCACTTATGACATTTTTGCTTAGCATCATTATATATATATGTATATATACACGATTTTAAAACATGATGTAGTTTTGGTTGGTTCATTTTTTAGGCAACTTGTAACATCTTAATGGGATTTTATTTTCAAGAGAAGCAGTATCGTATCTTGAGACACAGAAGGGGAACCAAAAAGTTAAAAGTTAAAGTGCACTTAGATCTCTGTTCTTTCTGCTTTCTGAGATGCTGTATGTGCTAGTGGGGCAAAACCCTTGCAAACACAACTGCAGTGTTAGAAATGGTGCTACTGCTAGCCAAAGCACGTGGGAATCCAAAGAGTAAACAGACGCTGTGTTGCAGCTGCATAGACTGATTGCTTGGTTGGATGCAAGAGCAAGGATTACTCGTTGCTGTGTACTGTTCTCTAGTCTGCTTCTAGATGCCTAAGGCAGTCGTGCCCTATAGTGGACTGTTGCATTTCCCAGTCATTCCCCTTGATTCCAAGTTCTTACCTTCTTTATGGTTAGTTTGAACACTCAGTATCAAAAGCATTGCGATGCTGTGGCAAACTCTGGAAAGGGACAGTATGGGACATAGGTCTCAGCTGAGGTTTATTTTGTATTATGTACAATTGCAGCTGCCAATAAAAACGGTAGATCATATAAATGAGTTATGAATGAGCATAAAGATGTTTAGCTAGTTACTGATGGAAAAGGGCCATTACTGACAGTTTAGATGTCTTCCTATTCAGGGTGGTGACTAGATGAATCTCACAGGTAGGAATTTTTGCAGACATCAAAGGGCCAAGAGTTTTTAGGGATTGATATTTTACTTCCTTCAAGAAGGTGAAAGGGTTTGGGCTCTAAGGAGCTTTTTGTGAATAGTGACTGCATGGAAAAAGAGTAGAACTGAGACTGGGAAGGACCCTACCACCTTCCATTATAGAGGTAAGTCTGACCTGTAAAACTTAAATCAGCAAAAACTAAATATATTAGTTTCTCTAATTACTTTTCAATATACTTGCTGAAATCTCCTGACATGCCCCTCCTCCTTTCTGTTTTTTAACCAAAGCAAAATATTTGGGGAGGAGAGGGAAAGAGATGCAGATTGAATCCTGGAATCAGAAGGAAGCCCATTCAAACTTTTACCAAATTAGCTGCTAGCTGTTGGAAATGGGTGAGTACTTTCTCTCTGTTTAGTTAAACAGCTCCTGTTTAGTTTCTCCATAATTATATTATCCCCTGTCTGCCTCTGTATTCTACTTGTTATGTTTGTTGAGATAGGTGGTCACAAGGGAATTGAGTTGGTGGGTTGATGCTGGCACATGGATAGTAACAGTAACTTTCTTGCATAGCAGTCTTAAAATCCCTTTATGTTTAGGGGATACGTGAGTCGAGGTTGTTCTACTTTGCCTTTCTAAACACATTGGAAGTTAATATTTTCTACTTGTATGTTAAGAGCTTGGCATAGTGAATGACAAGTACCTGAAAGAGTGATGGAATCTTTTAACAACAAATCTGGACAGTACAGAGAAAAACATCCTTTAGGTCACAATCTTCTATGCTGCTGAAAGAATTTGTATTCAGGAGCCTATTATGAAAATCAGATTTGAAAGACAAACATTCATGTCTGTGATGCAATTTCAACTTAATATATGAAAGTTATTACAGATACATATCAGGTACTAGCAGCCTTTAAAGAGGGTGTGAAAATGACAGATGTCAGAGATTATTATTCTGAAGAATAACTGAGAATGTAATTAAAATAATAGTTCCTCTTGATTTGCTCTCCAATTCACTGAAATATGACGTCCATATAGAAGAATAAAAGAAAGCTCTGCACAAAATCCAAGCAATTAATCAGTGAATCAGTAACGTCACTGAAACTTTTGATTCATCTTGTAATCCTTGTACATCACATGATGTATGTTGTACATCCAGTACTTGAGTGTTAGACAAAACCTGTTAGTAGTTTCATGAAAATGAGTAGGATGGATTTGAACATTTGCTTGATTAAATTTCTGAACTCATTGCAAGTGCTATGCAAGTCAAGAGATAACAGGAAAAAGAACCGGAATCTATGCTTGATTTTTAAAAAGAGGCTAAAACTGAAATTGAGAACTAAAGATTGTGTACCTATGTAGGGCTGCCATGCTTCTACCTGTAATTTCAGAAATATGTGCATACACGCACTTATTTTATAAAGTGTTGGCAATCCATCACTTGCAGAAAACATCAGATCTCTTTATAAACACAAGGCTTTTATTGCACTATACTGTGCCTCAACAAATCACCTGTGCAGTGCTTATGCAGCAAATTCTGTGTTCCCTTGAAATGGTAGGCACGCTGTGCCAGCACTGTACAGTTAAGCAGCATATGGACTATGGAAATGCCTGGTTTTGCTGTGTGCATGGCAGTGACGGAGCAGATACTGTACCCAGCTGTAAGCAAGACGTCATGCATCTGGAAGGCTTCAGATTTTCCCCTAACAAAATTTTACACAGGGAAAAAATAAATCAAAAAAAAAAAGATTATTCCAGAGAATAATTCAATTGAATCCAATTGCCCTGAATTCAATTGCAACTAAGCAATTAAGAGAGAATCTGAGCAAACTAAACTCAGGATTTCTGATTTAGGGATCTGAACTGTGACAGAAAATTTCCTTCTTTCACCTCTTGATGTATTTGCTGTTAGAATTTTCAGTTGTTAGAGCATATTCTCCAAAAGGCTGGAGCATCTACACCTAAGTCTTCATACTGCTGTGCTAGTGAGCTAAGAAGTAAAAAATAGATGTTTTTAAAATACTGTTAGTGATTATGGATTGCTATCTACACCTTACAAAAATGCAGTGAAAAAATCCCACATGGAAACTGATTTTTTTGTTACTTTTCTGTGTATTGCCCTTGTACCAGAGAGAGGGGGGAAGAGTTTTTTAATTTCTTGTTTTGTTCAAAATCTCTTCAATCTTTGTTTTCTGCTGTGCTGCTGACCTGACTTACCAGTGGACTTTACTTTGCATGAAATTTGGGAGTTTGGGGGCTTCACATTTGTCATCCAAATATTTCTTCCCTTTCCTTGGATGCCATTTACATCTACTCTTTCTTCCTCCTATCCAGTACTTAATTAATAAGCCCTTTTTTGGAAGGGAGCAGGGGTTGAAGAAGGAGGGATAGGGAATTAGCTTATGCTACAAACTTGCCACTATTTTATAGATTATTTCCCCCCGGCTGTGCCTTATAGCAAGTCTACTAGACAAGATCTCTAGTCTGGAGTACCAGAAATAGAATTATGTTCCACTTATTTAGAACATACATTGTCTAGGGTAGAGGTCAACTTTTCTTTTGTATTTTTTCAGCATGTTTTCAGCATGTTGTACAAAGATTTTGTGGCCTGTGATTAGGGCTCTGGGATCCAGTTTAGTAATCAGTTAAATTATCCAGGTACCTTTTTACCAAAAAATAAAAAGCCTCTCAGCTTTATTCAAATGTTTAAAATCCTACTAAATTTATACAAGAGTGGGCATGTACAATGAAAGCAGGAGGAAAAAAAAAAAAAAAAAAAAGTGTGTAGTCTTCCTCCTTTAAAAAGTTCCTACATTTTCTTCTGTATCGGAGAGCTAACTGCTTTATTGTAACTGAAGGAATCAGGCTTAGTATGAAGCAAAAGGCCAAGTCAGAAGAGGATGATGCCTCAAAAGAATTAGAGGGAGAGGGTGCTTTTTTCATAGTAGCACTCAAATTGGCCTAACTACTTTAGGGCATTAGTTACTGTTTTGAGAGAGATTCTTTGCTGAGCAGCTACAGGAGTAGCAATAAGTAGTATTTGCAAATTCTTCACAATCAAAAGTTTCTACTGCAGTGTAAGCACAACGTGGTTACCTTTAAACGCTAAATTTAACTGGAAGGTACTGGTAACACCCCAAAAATCTAGTCTAAGCCAAAAGGAAGAACTGTTGTTTTGCCAAATCCCAGGCAAATTCTATTCTCCCTCAGTAGCGGACTTCTTGTTGCTCTAAAGTAAATGTACTTCTTAAAAAATAAACAAAGGAAGCAATCAATCCAAAATATCCAGGGCTGGTGGAACTTGACCCTAGTAGACTAGGCAGTCAACTCTTCACTTGTCCCTTCAGGTGAGAGCTGAGGTGTGGGCCAGCCAATACCTGCTCTGGGGATAAATATGTTCTCCCTAGCCATGAACGAGGCGGTGCTCGTGCACTCTGAAGTTGCTCAAAAATAATATAGGAGTCACAGAGCAAGGGAAAAGATGCTGCTGTTAAAAGCTGCACTGCTTTTAGATTCATCTCCTGAAATGATGCTGAAATCAGATATAACTGTTTATTCAAGCTGAATCTTTCAGTTGTTTGATGTGCTCTACAGATTAATATACAGTTTTTGTATATTTTTGTAGTTTTTGTAGTCATTTTTTTTACTAGGTGTATTGCACAGAGTTTACTGTTGCCTAATGCGCAAGCAGAATGAAAGCTGGGGAGGCCTTGTGTTTGGGCAGCTGCCTGTGTCTGTGGGCTGTCTACGCAGGAGAAACGCTGGGGGCTTTGGAAACTGGTTGATTCGATTTCCTTTATTTTTTACTTCCTGTTTGCAGACTACTGGAAAACAAAATATCCTGGTGGGTGTTTAAACAGCTTGAGCTTTGTTGACCTGGGAACTGCTTCTCAGTTATCTAAGCATTAGCTGGGTGTTTAAGCACTTTCGCATCCCATTTAGACCCCCAAGTTGTGGCTTTCATCAGGCTTTTGGAGGGGCTGGTTTTTTCTTTTCTCCCCCAGATAGCTGATGATAAAAATAAAGAGTGAGGAAGGAATTATTCAGTGTACTTTACCATAAAAGGTGGCATATGGTAGCCCATGCTTGTGTATTTTCCTTGCAGCATCTGATGCTGTTTCTACCAAAAGTGAGAATTTTTTTTATATAATTATGGTTGTATTTTTTCTATAATATGTAGTTTAGTAATAGAACATACTCCAGTTTTGTCATCAACTTACACTGAGCAAGGTTGTAGGGAAATTGAAATTAAAGTGGTAGCAGGAACTAATACTGCTAAACTATTATTTATTGTAGAGTGGCACAGGTAATAAATTACCATGAATTCACAGTCCCTACATACAGGATAATTTAAATCATCTACTCCTCACCAAATACCTGCCAAGACTAAGAACTTGCACAAACCTCTTCATGAATAGATATCAGGTAGTCATTGGAAAAAAAAAATGGTAATTTATTAAGCTATATACTGCCTAAATGTTAAATCAAATGAAATTTGAATACTTTTTGGAATTGAGAATTGTATTTTTGTTGTATTTTTTTTCTTTCCTTTTCGTCTAAAATAAGTTCACCGAGTTATTTTGTTTTTCTGCCAGTGCACAAAATCCAGTGGGGTTGATTCAGCTGAGATCAGGAGGTGATAAACCAGGGCAAGGACTAGAAACTTCCGTTTCCCACTCATTTTTTATTCTCCTGTTTCGCTACTTGGGATCTGCCTGCAATAAGCTTCAGAGAGTTGGCTGTTTATATAGGGCTGGCAAATGGAGACCAAAAGGACCCGCCAGCTTGTCTGCTTCAGGCTGACAGGTATTTGGTGTCACCTGGGAATAAGAAAAGCAGAAAGAATTACTCTTGAAGACCTGACACAGTGGTGAAGATGAAGCTGGAAAACTCCTCGGGGAGATGCAATTTGTATTTGCAATTTTTGTGGCCTTCAGTGGCAGATCTTGGTACTCTCTGGCTATTCAGTCTCATTTCGATGCTGTGCAAGGTGGTACAGAAGAAACTATGCCATAAATATTTCACATATTTCAAGGTTAACTTGTGGTCACTTTTTTTTTTTTAGGGAAATAAGATGTAGTATAATCTGATCTGTTTGAAAAAAAAAGTGAGCTTGCTGCTCTTTTTTTTTTTTTTTTTTTTTTTCTCCTCTCCTTTTTATCAACACAATTGTTTCTGCTCATTGGTGTCTCCCTCCCACTCTTTTAGCAGCTGCTTTACTGTGACAACTTACCTCCAGCAAAGTGGGAAGATGAGCAGCTGCTTGCAGAACCAAAGCCAATCTTCTGCCTGGGATCAGTTGGCAGGGGCTGCTGTGAAAGAAGCAAGGATGCAGTAAATGATATGTGCTGAATTAATGGTACCTACTACCAGCCAGTCTCCCCAACTTGCTGGGAAATGTATCCATTTGCACAACAACAACAACAAAAATGACTCCCTAATCATCTTTGAAGGTTAAAGATTTAACAAATCAGATCAGGCTATTCATGGGAACTATAGCAGGGCTGATGAGTTTAAAAAAAAAAAAAAAAAAAAAAAGAAAAAATTGCATTTATTTCTTTTCAGATGGCTTTCAGTCAGATTTTTCAATAAGAATGTGTATATGCATGCAGTTTCTTGGTGTGAGGGAAGGGCGTTATTTATTTACTGTTATCATGGTGTGTGGGGGCTGAGTCATCTGGTGATTCATTCTGTTCATCTGCAGAAACAATACTGCAAATACTTATAGATGAGTAACTGCCATCCAGTAATATTTAGGGTGTTGTCTTATACCCTTCTTCATTTAGACTACCAGGTATGGTGAGGTGGTTCTAAATACCTGGTTTTCTATGGCACAAGCAGCTTGAATTGTTCCCACCCATGAGGTGAGAATGAAAAGATCCTTTTTCTTGCTGTTACTGTGTTTGATCTGAGCTTAAACACCGTGTGTTTGTTTGTCAAAAAAATATAAAAGTGTTGTATGCCCATTGGGTTACTGCACAGGTCGGGGTGAAAATAAACCATGCATTTCCTTTTTAGAATATGGACCTTCTTAGAATAGCATTTCAAAGGACTAGGGAGAAGCACAGGGGTCATTTGGGAAAAAGTAAGCAAATTGAGAATATTGTGAGAGATTTTCTGGGAGATATTGGGAAAGTCTGTTTGGGGCCCTGCAGAATGATGCTAACAATGTTGTCTGTCAGAAGACAGATGTTGTTTGACTGGTATTCTTGCCATTTCTAATTCAAGAATTTGGCACTTGAAAATACTACTTGTGCCTTCTTCAGGTATTAGGTAATGCATCTTGTGACTTTGGACAACCCTCTCCATCTTTTTTCCCCTCTATTTTCTCATATTTCAAGATAAAAAGATGTGGAAGAGCAGTAGAAAAACGTGATATCTCCAAATTAGGGAGAGAAAAGTAGAGTAAGTAGAGGTATTGGTCAGTGTTTTAATATAACTGGGAAATGAGTTACTCTCTGTCCAAGAGCACAGAGCCTGTGAAGAGACCTGTTTGAACTCCTTCAAATGTAAGGTGAACTGAACTTTCTCCCAGCTCAAGCATTAAGGTGATCCCTCTCAGATTTATGTTTAATTCCTACTGCTGTATGATGGACAGTGTCCTATTTTCCTATATTTGTAGAAGCAGAGGGGTTAAACTGCCCTTGCAGTCATCTTGTGAATGAAAAGCACACCAAATCTTGAAGATCAGGGGAGAGATTAGGTAAGAGAGACTAGGTAAAGCCATCAGATGATTTCTTCTTCCACAAAATCCTTAATTAGATAAGTGAAGTCTTAAACTTAGGAATAGCTCACAGAGACAAGGATGTGTCTGTCTTTTCTGTGTGGCACTAGGGAGAAATGATGTTCATTTTTTCTATCCACACAACACAGTTGCATCGCTGAAGTGCTGAGATAGTGTGCTCTGTCCTCAGGAGGCTGGAGAATGAGTTGCCAACTGTTGGAGGAAACTTCTATTCCTCTGCCTTGTTGTGCTTGGGAATCGGAGAAGGGGCTGCTCTGTAGGCCAGGCAGAGCAGCTGTTATTGCAGCAGTTGGCAGCAGTCAGGATGGGTGATTTACATGTTCAGCCATACAAATTCAGCTGAAAATTATTTAGCTGGATTCAGATGGCCAAATAATGTTAGAATTTGTGTTGCTCAGCATTTTCTTTTCATTCTGTTCCCTACTGTCTAGCTGCAAAATATCCTGTGGGATAGAGGATGGCATATAGAAGACTGAATTTTAGCAATAACAACAACAAAAGGATATATTTCAAATATCATGCTAGAAATGATTTGTCACAAAGGGATTTGACGTTTTTTGTTTTCAAGACAGTCTGTATTCTAGCCATGAAGATTCCTTTAATGTTTCTTCCAGTGATGTGTGGACAAGGTAATTTTGAGACAAAAAAAAAAAAAAAAAAAAAAAAGTAACTTCAGAAATTTGGAAGAAGGAAGGAAATTTGGAATTCCTTTCCTAGCACTGACTTTTTTTTTTTCCTCTCTCCTCTGTCCATCATATAATGGTCTTCCCCCTGCACATGATATAATTCTCCTGAAATAAATGGTACTGATAAAGCAGTGCCATGTCATTTTCAAGTCTTCATGCCTATGATGGCCTTGAGACTAGTTAGATAGGCCATTCTGCATTGCCTGACCACTATTTTTGACACTGGAATGAGTTATCACTGAATGTTAATGGCTCTCATGTTCTCTTCATTATACATGCTCATTTTCATAACAAAGAGTGCAAAGGGAACAGAAAATGGTGCAAAATTAATATATTCTCCTGACAGTCTGGAGACAGCATTGCATGATCTTGCACAGAAGGCATGGACTTTGACAACTACAAGTGCATAGCTGCTTCTCTTAGAATGTGCAGAAGGGGTTCTGTGTAGTCTTGGTTGTGTGTTTGCATGGGTTTGTAGGGGCATGTGTGTGTGGACAGCCTGCTTCAGGTAGCCAGGATTACTTTCTAAACCTAAACTACATATATATTTTTGCTGGTGTTCTCCAGACTTAGGCCTGTTAAGTTTTCTAAACCTTTATTGAATATGCATGAGAGAAGAAGTAGAACCAAGCATATGCAAAAAACTAATTTAGGACTAAACTATTTTTTGTATCTTGTACTTAATATTCTAATGGGATATTATCATCATCATCACTTTCAGAAGACGGATGATGTTGATATCATTGATGTGCTTTTTATTTATGTGGTAAAGCACCTGTATGTATTACTCCCTTACTATTATTATTGCTTAGATCTGTTGGTAAATGTTTTTTTTCCTGAGTACTCATTTAAGGATTTCTGTGGGGGAGAGAAGAAGCTAAAAAAATCAAGAGGTCATCATATTCTGAGTATGGCTCTGCTGCAGATCAGTGATACTACCTCATCGATAACAGCTCAGTGGATGCCTGTAGTTAGCTGAGCCTGGGATTGCCTTTAAGAGGCTGCTCTATACATTTCTATAGGTGGCTCTGCTGAGGGTTTTTTTTATTATAATGCCAGCACCCAAAAGCTAAGGAATGTTCATTTTTAAAGAAAATGCACGTGAAAGAGACCTTAGGAAATTCCTGACGCTGTCAATCTTTATAGAGAAATTGAATAAGATTGAATTCTAGGATATAAACTATTTTTGTAACTTTTGTAATTTGCAAATTATGAGCTTGGACCAAGTGAACACTTTAAATGTGTATAAGTAGTCAGCTAGAAATGTGGCAAACAATAAAAATATTGTTGCAGGCTAGTTTATGTGCAAAACTTTCCCAGGCTTTAACAGATGTAGATGGGCAACAAAGAATAAAATCCAATTTTATAGGGAGTTATTTTTTTAGCTAGGAGTAACTGTGCCTTAATTTTTTTACATTACCTGTATACCTTACTATAACATACGATGAAGACCTTAGAGCACTGTGCAATTAGCATACTCCTAATGTCGGAGGTAAAAAAGTAAGGTGCGTCACGCTAGAGAATAATGAAATAGTGTGGCTACTTTCCAAATACTGGGAATGTTTTTCTCTGAATTAGGAATTAAAATGAGCCATGGCACCTCTGTGGGTATAGAGTGGAGTCAGAAGAAAATAGACATATATGCAACAAGGTTGAGATTTGGCAGGAAGATTACAAGGGAAAGAGTTAAAAAAAATGAAAGAATAAAGGGAAAGGTTGGCTAGGTTAGTTCAATATCCAAGTGTTAGGCTAAAACTTTCCGAGTTATATAGACACAATGGTCATCATGCTCTCCTGTCTTCCAGTCCTAATATTCAATACCTCTTTAAAAAGATATTAGAAGGGTGATACATTGCTGTGTGTTTGAATGTCTTAATTTATCCCTCCCTCTGGTTTCTTTGCTATTCACTTTTTTACCAAAGACGCAAGTTTTAAGTCCCCTAGGGTCAAAAGAAGGCACAAAATGTTCTCTTTGTGACCTGAAAGGACACAGATAACATCAAAGATGTTGTTTTGCATAGAATCGAAGTAAAAGGGGAGAGCTGTTTTAGAGCTTGTAATCAATAAGCGATACCATGCTGATTTGTAATGCCACGGTAGATTTCAAATGGTGATACCTTCCGAAAATGAAAGCAAAAGAGAAAAATGGTAAGTAATCGTAATATTAAATGATAACTCTGAAGAGCAGAATATATACTTTGGCCTAGGCTTTATACACTGCAGAGGATAAATTTGAAGATGAGTTATAATAAGTTACTGCATTGCAAAATCCATCTCTACAATCTATTTAGTGAAATAGAAAAACACAGAGAAATAGTTTTAAAAGTCCAAGAAAAACATACGTTTTGATTTTTTTTAACCCCTTTTCTAAAAATTCTGTTCTAAGAATGCTTGGGTGTCGGAAAGAGTATTTGTTCTTGCTGATGTTTTGTACTCATTGTCTTGGTCTTTCTGGGTGAATGTGTTACCACAGAATAATATATGGATTCCGTATGGTTTCATGCATTATGTGTGTGGGTTGTGGTTGTTGCTTGAGTTCCCATGATTATTTAGTGAGGAAGTTGCATATAATTCCTGGCAGCATGGTAGTTTATCCATTACATTAAAGAGCAGCTCATATTTCAAAATGTTTTTTCTAAGATCATTATAAAAATAAAAAACAAATGGCAAGGTTATCAGCTCTTGTTACCAATTGCCCAGCAAATGTAGAAACACTAAAAATAGCCAGAGGAAGCAATAATTTCTATGACAAATTACAGAGCTGTTTACTTAGTGTGCTAAGTAATATATTTTTGATCAAAGATAAACAGTTTAAAAAGTTACATTTGTTTTGTGGCGGAGGAAAAAGGAAATTGCTATTCCCTACAGGCTGATGTACCTTGTAAAGCAATCTGTCTTCAAACCCAGAATGAGAGCCAAAAAAAAAAAAAAAA
>VZSV01000062.1:1984329-2008406 GCA_013398735.1 Nothocercus julius | reverse complement strand
AAAAAGAGTTAATTCATGTAGGCTTGATATTAATGCTGTTAGTGAAAGCTGTCTCTCTCTGTCAAGGCAAATCAGGAATGAAGCATAAGGATCTAGAAACAGATATTCTGCTTTTTCTTCCTCCAGCAGGATGCATTTGACTAATTGTACATGGGAATTATAATAACAGTTCTCGACTTTTCCCTTGATCAGTGTATAGCTCAACCTGACAGTTTATTATCTACCTCAGCATCTGAAATGTATGTGATGATATTGTCATGCTTAAAATACTGTCTTTATTCTAAATGGAATTACTAAAGTATCCTCACTGGCAATTTTTGGTAAATACTGTCCTCTTAATAATGTCTACCATGTAATAACAAACATTGTTACTAACTGCCAAATTATCCAGGCTCCTTTTCTATCCAACTTCAGGCTTGGATTGATTAAATAAATCTGTTTATTGTTTCTCTCTCATTGCAATTCCAGCTACTTTTCAGCATGTATCTGTGGCCAATGCTGATTATATATTTTAATGTTTACAACTAGTTCCATTCCCTAGTTGCTAGATGGAAAATGAATTTTGGTTTCATTTGAAAGACTTGATTTTATTAAACTTGTTCCTTCTGAAGTAATCCAGAATTACAGATGTTTTTCAGTTACTGCAGTCAATTTTCCTGCTTGCTGTCTTTGTCATGGATTTTTCTCCAAAGCATGTTGCTTATCAGGAAGATCACATGAGAGGAGGGATATTTTTTTTAAATATTGCTGCTTTTTTTCTCTTAGAGAAAAAACCTCTGCCCCTAAATGAAAACCAAAGATAAAATGGTTCATGACTTCCTCTTACTTAAAAGTTTGGGATAAAATAGAAAAACAGGGCACATTTACTTTCACAAGGTTAGGGTTTGACTTTTTTTTTTCCTAATGTCTTGTGTGAAGACATGTAGCCAGATACTAATAGTAGCCTTTCTTAACCAATAATTGGTGTTGGTAATAAGGGCTGAGCCGACAGCCAGCTGTGCTACTGCCCTCAGTCCTGCAGTGAGGAAGGGGAAAGGAGTCTGCAAATGATTACCAATCTCAAATATTCCTTGCACTCAAGGTTTTATTAAAAAAAAAAAAAAAAAATTAGTTAAATACCTTTTTACTTTTAAAAATGTTGCCTACCTAGGAAGAAGAAAAAAAATAAAGTCCTACAAAGTGCATAGAAGCGAACTGCTGCGAACTGCTCAAATCAAGGGTATTGCCCAGTTGGGCTGCCGGCCTACATTGTAGACCTAGTCTTTAGTAAAAACTCTTCTCCTCCCAATTAAGGAATAAAGGTTGAGGAGCCTGCAGGCCTTTCCAGTATGTTTGGTGTGACTTTTAACCCCTCATTTTACCCTCTTTATATGGCTTGGCTTTATAGCACACACTCAGATACGTTGGTGGGGCCTGACAGTGCTGCTGTGGGTCAGACTGGGTTAGCATTTTTCAGACCAACTTTACTTCCTAGGGCTTTGTAAGTCAGTCATAGAAATTCATAACAAGTTAAAGCTTTACCTATCTATGTTACATTCACACCACTTTCCCCCTTTTTTTTCCATATAGCTCCCTGTGATATGGTGCAGTACCATCCTGAAAGAAGTCTGTTTTGGCATTGTGAGTCTTGGGTAGAGGGCTCGTATTTAATACGAGCACCAAAAGCCATTGGCGCTCTTACGGATCCTGGCCCTGCCACAGGATGGTCAGTGTGTTTCTTGCTCACATAGCATCTTTTATCTAATTATCTTCCCAGGACGGCACAACCGTTACATTCTCTCTCAGTCTTTATAGTAGTGTTGATTTTCCTATCTGTTCTATGATGAATGCGCCAGACGCAGGGAGGGGTGTGTGGCAGGCCCAGGTCCAGTCATGGACTGAAAGTCATCTACTTTTCCTTCAGTGATTTTTGTGAAGCAATCAAACTTGCTCTCTTTTATAGAAGCTGAGGCAAGTTGTGTTTTGGAAAACTCTTTGAGATTCTTGGATGTAAGCAATTGGTTTGAAGTGCAGTTTGTTTTTCTGTATTAATAATTGTTTCTGATAAGATGTTACTGCTCATATGGAAAGCAATGTGTTGGGGTTTTTTGGTTGTTTTGTTTTTTTCCTGGCTCTTCATTACACAATGGAAGAAGCTATTATACTCTATTAGGAAAACAGATGACATTTTATATCTGTCTAGATGAAAAGCCTGCTTAACTTGCTATTTGTTGCTGAGTAGGAGACCTTATGTATAGACTTCCCCAAGGGTACTCTCTGCAAGACAAATCTAGTCTTCTTCTTTTGAGCCTGAGAAGGAGTATTGGACACTAAAAACTGGTGCAATTCAATACTGGAATGAAAGACCCAAATTTGATGCTACTGTTCCCCACGTCGTGCCCAATAAAGCAGGGCATCGACGATAGGGCACGGCGTAAGTGAAATGCAAAATGCAGCCGCCTTCCATAGCAGCGAGAGAGTTGTATGCAAGCAGCGTGAAGCTTTTTCTGCCTTTGCGGGGAAAGCTTTTTTTTTTTTTTTTTTTTTTTTTTTTTTTTTTTTTTTTTTTTTTTTTTTTTTTTTTTTTTTGCTGATTTCTTGATTCATTTGCCCAGAATTCAAGTCCTGCTTCAGTTCTGAGTTTAGAATTTAGACAGCCTTTGCAGTAACTGATTTTCTTCAAAAAAGAATTTGCAAGATGTAGCCAAAATAGTTTCTGAACAAGAGTCCATGGGTGTGGGAGAGTAAAGAAATATTTAGCTAGAACAAAGTGAGAAAGAATTTATATATGCAGAACTAACATATGTGTGTGCATGAGTACATATATATATGGATGTAGTGAAGGGGGTGTGTATGTATGTATATTTATGTATATGTGTGTCTGTGTAAAAAAAAAAATAAATAAATAAATAAAATAAGATACTAAGGAATAGAGGACAATTGAGCTGATTTCTGCTAGAGAAACTCCCTAATGGAGAATCAGTTATTAGACTGATTTTACAGCTTAACTTAAAGGGCTGGAAACAGTAAAAATAAGAATGGGAAAGTAATGAAAACATTGAAAAAATTTAAGAAGAGTCTGATAACATTACTCCTAGCATGTATTTTGATAAGAACTTCTCTGAGTGACAATTTCATCCTACAAGAGCCTTGCAGAAGAAGGTTACGCCTGGGAAAGGAATGATAGAAACATTACTTTAAAGGGTGCTTAAATAAACTTTGATGTTACTGGAAACAGAAATAATGAACAACAGCTCACAAGTACACAGTGAACTAAAATTAGAGCAAGAAATTACACAAAGACCAAAGCATCTCAATCCTAAATCTACAAAAAGAAAAAAAAAAAAAAATCTTTCTTTTAAGAAGTCTAAAAATAGCATTTTCTATTAGATAATTCTAAGGTAAAGAGTAATTTTTTCAATATATAAAGAAATGTATTTGGGAAAAAAGCTTTTTCCTAAAAACATAGCCACTAAATATAATGTAGTTCATAAAAGGGAAAGCTTACACTATACTCAGTAAATCTGTAAGTAAGGACACTATTTAAAAAAAAAAAAAAAAAAAAAAAACAGTAAATGTCAGACAAAATGAGGGTGTAGACTGATAACCGATCACACACTTTTTGTATGCTTTTTGTTGTGATTTGAGAAATTTTTAATATTTGAAAATACTTCTTGAGGCAATTAACAAATTAGCAGTTTATCTGGATTGGAGAGAGAGAGAGAGAGAAAAAAAAAAAAAAAAACCTTCAAGTTACTGGGTTACAAAGTGAATTGTTCTGCAGCTGCAAAATCAAGTGCCTTAGCTGAGTTAATGCTTTTCATTTCTTTTGCATGTGTCAGCATTAATGGAGGCAGGCTTCTATAAAGCCTTGCATGTGAAGATGGTGCTGAGCAGACTAGATTCAGTTCTGTTGAATGCTTTTTGCATTTTTTTTGGAATAATGCACAAAAGGAGACTTCAAATCAGGCTGAACTTCAAGCAAAAGTTAATGCTATTCTCTTCTGGGTTCAACCACCCACTTTGCTTAAGGTCACTAGTTGAGGCTAATGCTGCACAGAGGGGCTGCAGCAAACTTGGCATCTCCTTGATTAGGCTCCCTGCTGATCTAATACACATACCAGCTCACTTGCCAAGTCAAATAACACATTTAGTGAATTGGAAATAAGATTTAAGTGAGCCAGCACAATGCGGCTTGCCCTCTCATCTTTTTACCGAATCCTTCTCTTTGTATGTTAGACTGTGAAAACTGCTCTTGTTAGAGGACTTAATCTTCATTTTTTCCTGTAGATTATTTGGAAACAGGTCAATTGAATGTTGGAGCTGCTAACTCCTCCTCCCAAAGAAAGAAACTGCTTGTGGCATACTGATTACATCATTTAAATGAAAGGCTCTTATTATTGAAAAGAAAATACTGTAGTATAAGGATCCTTGCGATGAGGAAAAAAAAAATATGGTATTAAATGCAACCCTTTTAAAATAAAGTGTTTACTCCTTTGTCTTTGAGTCTCTTTTCTCAAGAGCGCTTTGTATTAGCTGCTGGTGAGTAGTAATTGATGGGGTTGATCACATCAGTATGTATATTCATCTCTTGTGGCTGTACTACAGCGGTTAATTCTTAAATACAGTAAAGTACAATAGAATGACATTTCTATAGGACACTTCTATAATGCCTTTCATAAAAGCCGGGTAAATCACATCACATAATGTCTGACTTGGAGCCACTCTTGTGTTTCAGTGAAAGAAAATGAGGACTAAAGCTGAGAATTCAGAGTTTGCTCTCAGTTTGTTTTTATTATGTTTAGAAAGAGAAGGATCACTGTGTGCAGTAAAATTTGAGATTTAGCATAGATTTGTCATAGGTTTTAATGCCATTTATGCTGCAATAATCTCTAACTGTCCCATATCTCTGTGTTAGGTGTCCAGGATTATGATGTGTATTGACTTTTTTATGATCTTCTTATCTCTTAGGGTTATACAGATTTATGTGCATCTCTTTCCTACCTAACTCCTGAAATAAGAGCTTGCTTTCTGAGGTGCTCTGTATTTTTGGGATGGGGGGGCAGATAAGGGAGAGTTTAATAAATACAAGGGTATGTAGATAACAGTTGAGCACAGACAGGAGATTTTTAGTAGTACATTAAAAAGTAAAAATATATCTGTACCTGTTACTGTATTTTTATCTACAGTTAGGGTTTTTAGGGCATTGGCAAACTGTCATGGGGTAGACTTTTGGGAGCCCTGGTGCCTTTGCAGTGGAGATTTTAAGAACAAAAGATTTCTTGGTTTCGGAGCAGATGTTTGACTGGGGCTTAGGCAAATCAGACAGCCGAAAGAATCTGCTAATTTGTCTCTGCAACCTCTTCGAGTGAGGAAATGTATCTCCTCTCTGACCCTGCTGGGTTGCTGCCCAGGATGGGTAGGAAGCTGAGCCCCAGCAAGGAGTGTTGTGTGTTGGGCCCATACAGGACTGGGGCTGGACAATATAACTGCACCTCTTTAAAAATATCAGTTAAATATTTTTTTCCAAGACTGAATATATTAAAAAAAAAAAAAAAAAAAAAAAAGAATTGTTAGCAGCTAAATATTTGACTGCGAGGAGTTTTTGAGAAAACAACATGAAGCACATTTAAGAATAACCTCCAGAGCAGTCTCCTATTTTCATTAAGGAAGTCTGCCAGCAGCAGCCCCAGACATTTTGCATCTAAAAAATGAACGTGCATATGCTCAGAAGAAAATTGGCAGGGAGGGCAACTAAATCATTTGAAGACAGTATCTACACCATTGGAGCCTCCCAGGGAGAAGCAAGGCTCCTTTGTGGTTATTCCGCCTGAGGGCTAGGGGTTCATACAGTTGCAGGCAGAGAAGCAGTGATGGGCTTTGACCACCACATGGCATCTCTACATGTATGTGCACATGTTCTAGGGTCTTTGAAGCACTGGTTGCAGAATTTGGAAAGCAGGCAATGAAGAGGAAGGTGATCTGCAGCTCCAGAACACTGTTCTTTCTATCCCCTGGAGTCGAACCTGCCTTGACAAGATGCTTTTTGTATCATGCAGAGCAAGTCACTTACACCAGCGTTTCCGAGGTGGCTGTTATTTGCGAATCCCTCAGTACAGCTGTACAGCTGAGCTTTCCCCATCTCCAGATGAACGCGGGTGGAAGTTGTGCTTTGAACGCGTACGTAAAATGCCATAAAAGAGCAGACTGTGAAAATCCAGCTGTAGGCATTTTGTGTATGGCACTCGGAATTGGCAAGCACCTTTGGTGATGCACGTCCCGCTGCCTCAGGAGCTGCATGGAAGTTGGGTCAGGAGAAATTGCTGCCATGTGTGAAGCTTTCTGCTATCATCACGAGGAATGAAACTTTCATGGGGAAGTGAATTCTATGTTCAGTGTCCAGCTTGGATAAGTTGTAGTAAACTGGAGTCACTGGTGTACCTCATATATTAAATGAGTGGAGACTTAGTGAAAACAGTGCTATCTAGTCACAAGATACTACTGTGTATTAAGTATAAACCATAATTTCTGGTATTTAAGTTTGTAACTGTAGTTTTGTTTCATAGTGTTTGTGTATACCGTAGATTGTATACACGTAAAGCACATCAGGCAGGCGTAATGCTTCGTATTAGCTTTTGTTGATCTATCAGGAAAATGTTCAAGTTAGGAGTTACTGACTGCATTTTTCATGTCATGTGCACATTTTAAAACTGCAAGTCTAATCTTTCACTGGTTCAGGGATCCGCATAAATCTTTGCCTCTCTCCTTTTTCTTCTGATAAATGTGAATATATTTTTGTACTCATCTGTCTTGGTGTATTACTCCATTATTGTTACTTAATTGCACTGTTATGAAGCCCAGTATCATTAACATTTAACCCTCATTGGAAAAAGCAAAGTTGAAGGGTCTGCAGGTACGCGGAGGTGGCTGACCCCAATGTTCAATCCGGTTTCCCAGCAAACTTGTGTCTTGTTTCTCTGTGCAGGCAAAAACTATACTGTTCCTTAATGCCTCGCCACAGCTAACCCAGATGTGAGGTGTTAGAGCAGTGAAGCATTTTTGCATCCTCGGTCAGTAGAGGAACATAAAAGCAGCATATTAATGCTACTCTGGTTAGAGGGTCTAATTGCCTGCACTGGTGATTTTCTTCTTGTTTTCTTGCCATGGTATAGAATTACTCCTACCACATTAAGATTTTAATGACAGACAGAAGTTTTATTATTAATGGTCTTAAAAGGACCTGATGTTCTTCAAATCCGGTAAGCTACTCATCGAAGTGTAATGTTTGTGCTGAGAGCAGCCAATGTCCAAGGAGCAGAAGAGGAGACACCGGTGTAAAATAAAAAGACATTGGTACTTAGGGGATCATGACTTCTTGGTGTTTTTCAGGTTTGGATCATTTCATTCCATCTGCCAAAGTTCCCACAGTACTCTCTGTGAGCTTGGTATTGCTCCTTTTTTTCAGACTGTACTTCGTTGCTCTGCATACAGCTGCCACAGATTAAAGTTGACTTTTATGATTTCTTCTGGTTTTTCAATATTGTGCGTGAATATATATGTAAATGCACAGTGAATGGTTAACACTAATGATTTTGGAACTTGTGGGATAAAATGAACTCAACTCTAATGCAAATGTGTATTACCACTTATACAGATAATAGTGTGATTCATGTTCCAAAGTCAAATGAGTTATAAAGGAGATGACCAAGTTGCTTTTGTTACTATTTTTAAATTATGTGTTTGTCGTCATCTCCCTTTTCAAGTAGAATGATTTAAAATTTAGTTTATAATTTCTTTTCATGTTTCTTGTGAGAATTTGAAACGACACAAAAATTTATACATTTCCACAGTATTTTTGGCTTTGGAAAAGAATTCAGACCACGAGCTTATGCTGAAATGACTTTGAGGCAGGTTTATAAATACCGCTGTGTATTATATAAATGACTATTTTTATGAGGAATCAAAAGGGGGAAAAAAATACCAATTTCTTTGTGACTTTGAGTACAAAGCCTTCATTAACTTAAAAATATGCAACTTAGATCCCACTAATTCCTTGGTGACTTCTTCATTAAATTGAACATATTTTTAGTATAAGAAATTTTAGTGTAAGAAATGCAGGTTCCAGAGTAGATCTATGCATGCATATTTAGCTATAAGTAAGGGGGGGGGGGACACACACACAAAAAAAATTGATTCTAAACAAATTTGACCCTCAATTTTCCAAGCTATCATTTTTCTCCATTAGACACGTGCTATTTGTTATATTGTAAAAACAGGAAAGAGGTAAGTTTGAGAGGCACTTTGAGAAAGGTTAGTCTATACTGTTGCCAATCCTGAAAACTACTATATGGACAAAATAGTTTTCCACTGCATTTTCCACTGCACTAAGGTCATAGAAAAGAGCAACAGACACAACTGTGCAGTCTCAATAAATTCTCACCATCCTAGCACAGCAAAGTAGGGGTATCCAGTGGGAGACTCCTTGTAATAGTGCAATATCGCCAAAAAAGTAAAGTCTCTGGAATCATGACATTTAAATCAATAATCATGGGTCTTTTCAAGATAGGGTTTTTTTTTTTTTTAATTCTTTAATTTTTGTCCTCTTAAAATTTTTCAAGGTTATTCCACATGACACACACCAAAGAAACCCAGTACCTAATGTAATAGTAGAAACAGTGTATGGGAGACATTATTCATTAGTCTTGGAAAAATTATATCATACAATTGGTTTTTTAATGCTGAAAAAGCTCATCATATCCATACAGAACACTCCTATCTCCAAAATATCCAGTCTTTAAGCTTTTTTTCTACCGCCATGGAGAATACATGTAACATTTCACAAGCTAGTTGCAAAGGCTTATTCTGATAAATAGTGAGACTTAGGTATATAGAGTCATATGTAAAAGATTTGTCCTAAGATTTTTGTTAGATAAAAAAGGTTGATAGTTTGAACAATCATGTGGTGTGATAGCTTGCATGTTGAAAAACCTTTTCTACAGTAAGATTGGGGGTCATACTCAGGGTTTTTGATCGGGTGAAAATTCTCATTGGAAGGAGTCGGCGTCTTCCAACACATTTAAATGCACATTGTCAATATGGAGAACGTGTTATACGATCCTTCTCTGACAGCCAATGACTTTTTTGCTTGTCCAAAAGCATTTTATATTTTATTTTATTTTACTTTATTTTCCATTGAAATAACAACAGAATTTTGCGAATACATGGAATATCTGCTTTTTGAAGTTTCCCGGTGCTCTAGAGCTATATTCACAAAAAGGCATACAAACAACCACCCAGACTCAAATAACAGATAAACAGCTCTATGAAAATCTAATTCCATACACCTCATCTCCTGGAATCAGTGTGGCTTTTTGGATATTAAAGCAATAGAATAAAACTGCAAGAGAAAATTTAACATTTTAAACAGATGATGATGATGGAGCAGATATCTTTTTGGGTTTACTTGCTGCTTTGCATTACTCCTACATTTGCCTTTGACTCTCATACGTGAATTCAGAATGCCATGCAATCTGACACAATTACAGTGAAATATTATTTTAGTAAATCATAAATCAGAACTTTTATAAACATATTACTAGAAAAGTTTAAAGAGCATTGTTTTTTTCTGATAACTTATTAACTTAAACATATAACCTGAAAATAAAAAAACGCTGAGTTGCTGAAAGAAGTGCATAATTAAAAAATGAATGTGTAACTATACTTAGAGGAACAAGGGTTCTCTATTACTCCTTGAACAGCCTATTTTCTTTTATCAGTTTTATATTCTGTTTGGTTCTCTTACTATGCCCTGCCACCGTACACCGTACGGTGTACACCGTACACATACAACAATATTGAACTCATTTCAATTTTTACAACACTATAAAACTGTTTCTGCCTTTTTTTATTATCTGAGTTGATGGACTAATTAGAAGCGGTCAAGGTTATAGCTAGGTGTTCCAATAAAAAATGGTTCTAATTGCCCCGAGACTGAGGATAATTCAATTACAAATCTTTTCAATTTGATTCATTCCTTTCTTCCTAAGGAAGGATTATGTTGACGGGTTTCAGGTAATGGAACTTGGTGGCTTAGGAGGGGCATTAAAACATCCTTCCAGCTTTAACTAATGTGATTAAGTTTTATGAAGTTTGTTTTTCTTCTTAAAATCTTACAGAGGTCAAGTACTCATGTGATTCCCTTGGAGCAATGGTTGAGAAGTTGGTTAAGAGAAGACATGGTAGTAATCTCTTGAAATGTGCTCATTAGTTCTACAAAAGATTTGAAAAAGTTGTTTCCCACATCACACAACCTGAGTTAAGAAATGAAAAAAGAATATAATGCTTTTCAAGTCCTTAATTACTGAATCTTGGTATGGGCCTGCTCCTTGCATAACGCCCTGTTAGTGGGTCACGCTTCTGTGATCATTACTGGATGGGAAGTGAGGTTTGACAAATATTTTGAAGTTGAGTTCAAACCTTTGCCCTGCCAGTAATCTAAACTGAACTGGATACCTACTGAGTTGGCAAAAAAGAAAAAAGAGAAAAAAAAGTCTCATCCTTCCATGAAACAGAGGAAAGGAATTTGTCATCCATCTTTGACTTTACTTTTTGAAAAGTATGTCTGTCTGTTATATATTTCAGTCACTGGTTATTTATATAATTACTTGTCTCTGTAGTTTTATATGAATTGGATGTTTGACACCAAGGAAAGTGTCAAGTGAAAGTATCCAAACAAATCATACCATGTCTTAAAACATGCCCAGATGCTTTGCCTGATGAAAGATATTAGTAATGTCTTTCAGGACACTGCCGTAAATGAAAGATAGATCTAAAGTCTGTTTTTATACCTGGATCTAGGGTTGCTGAAGCTGGAGTTGTTCTGGAGGAGTAAGGGATTCTTGCAGAGATGTGTGCAAATTCCAGTAATGTAATTATGTTGTGCGTTATGTAGTTTGTGGTTCATTTGTAGGTTTTGCTTTATGTTTGCTTCTTTGCTGTCCTGGAAAGTATTGAATGTTTGAGTTTGGTAGCCAAAATGTTTAAGGAGCATAAGTTTTATAAAGGAATGGGTGTGAACTGCTGACTGTACTTATCTGCACACCAAGAAAGTACTGATTTAAATTGCTTAGAAGCAGGAAGAGGCAGGGATGGTATTTTTTAAATACATTGAGGCACACTATGAAGGAGAAGGAGGTTGAAGTTTGCAAAAGCAAATGTTCCAGTATTAGGAGCTCCCTCTGCAGAGAAACTTCACATCGCACTTGTGGCCACCTGACAGGAGGCAAAGATTCCTCCTTGCAGTCAGGTATTGGGATACCGTCCTGCAGGAACACGGGTGTTAGGGAAAAGCATCTAGCTGTGCCATAGCCGCCGTGCGGTTCTGCAGCTGCCTTGGGCGGAGCTTTCAAGGCTACCCCAACAGGACTTTTTTTTCCCCCCCGATAAAGAAAACTCAGTCGCTGGCCGCACATATTGGAGGGGAGAAAAAAAAAAAAAAATCCTGAGACTGCTCAAACTTCTGCCAAGAACAAAGCATAAAAAACAAATGATCCCGGATTTGCCTCTTCCAGGCTGTTCAGGGTGTGTGTTGCATCGAGCTTGCTGTTGGAGCCTGTTTTATTTGTGGACTATTTGCAAATATTAAAAACTAAGAGACAAAAATGATTGGCAAAATGCATGTGACCCTTCTTTGATGGTGTCTCTCATAAAAATAAAAATAAAAAAAATAGCAATGGGACTTATATTCTTTTACAGAAATTAATTTGCATTAATAATTATTAAGAGAAATGCATACCTTTCATTTTCTTCTAAACAGGGACTATTCCAAAACTAGATATTTCATCATACCATGGTTTCCTCTTGGAGGTGAAGGTTACATATCATAAAAATACTATGTCAGATGTCATTTAGAAGTGTTTAAGAACAGTGTTGATGAACCTGGTGCAAGAACTGCACCAAATTGAAGAATTACTTTCAGAAGTACGTATTTCATTTTCATCTGTTTTTTTTTTTAAGGTGTCATAGGGAAAAAAACACTGGTTTCTCACAGTTAAAACCAGAATCAAGTCAGAATCAAAATGTACCTGTAAACTATATACTTTTGGCTTTAATATCAGTAAGAGAATAGAAACTCTTCTGTATGTTGTAGGACAGTAACAGTGGGGGAAAAAAAAATACTATGTCCCTAAATTACTTGCTCTATGTAAGACTTTTCCATGATGTAATGTTAATATGACTTTTTACAATATTTTCTGTTTTCTTCTACTTTAGATGTCTTCATTCCCAAGACATCCTTTAGGAATATGGAAAATGTAGGAATCCACTGTGTGAAAAGTGCGTGAGATCTTAACTCAGTTATAAATGCTTATGGTTGGGTACATATGTTATTTTTCTTTTGTGTGGTATTTTTTTGTGTCTTTGTTTTGTTCATTGAACCACTCTGATGACATTTGAATATTTATTCCTTTAATGTCTTTTCTCTAATCCCTATAGCTATTAATAACAGAAGTGACATGGTAAATATAGTCTGGAAAAAAGATTATTTGGGAATCAGACCTTATAATTAGCTGAACGTTCTATAGGATACTTCTCTCATGGGCTTTACTAAGGAGTATGTGCCATGTGCTCTTGGGGCAAAAATGGCTACTGTTAAAGGTTGATCTCTTGCCCCCTACAGATTATTGGATCTTTAGCTAGTCTGTAGCAGTAGTCGTAACTGTCATATAGAAATAATATTTTGCAGTGTATCGTTGCTTAGTTATATCATGAAAAAAAGTTGCGTCGGTTTCAGTCGGTGACTTTTCTGTTCCATTTAAGTCTTGGTTTTAGAAATACTTGATGGTGATATTGCATGATATCATGTAAGAAATAAAAGAACTGATAAAGTAATGTTATTAAGTCATTAGTTTTCCTGTTTGGTCTAAACAAAAAAAATCTGGTTGTGTTTATGAAGCATTGGTTTATTAAGTAGCCATGTTTTTGATAAAGATGAAATATAATCTAATTTATATTCTATATATTAAGGCAGGATTCATTTAATGCATCTGTTCCCGACATTTTGCATTAAGTTCATCACTGTCTTTAAAAAAGAGGTTTTTAAAAAGCAGTAGATAGTCCTACTTTATGAAAGTGTTCTGTTGCTCAAAAATTGTGTTGGCGTAGGTCTTCATAATACATTATTTAGAGGCCTCGATTTTGTTGTGTAGAACTTGAGATAGTACGGCTTCACAGAAACTACCAAGTTTGACCTCTTACTGAAGCTCTAGGAGACACATTGGAGGATAGAGCTTTCAGAGATTATCCTCATTTAAAACTTAAGTTCATTAAAAATTTTCATCTTAGTCTTGCTTCCGACCACCAGCTTAAAATTTGGGGCCAACTCAAGAGCATGGAAATGATAAAACATCCATTAAAAAAAAATGGGCCTCAGCTAAAATGCATCTTACAGCACTGCTGTGAGCAGGTTCCTCTGCAGGTTCCTCTCCATGTGCTTGTTCATTTTTATCTATAAATTAGCCAGCTCACTGTAATGGCCAAACCAGTCAAGTACTGCCATCTTTGTTTTATTATTGCTATCTAAGGAATTCATGCTTATGATCCATTTGGACTTATATAGAGTCTTTGCATTAATTAAATTCACTTCAAAATAAAGTTATTCTACTTGACTGTATAAATGTGCCTTAATTACATGAATAGAACTATAGCCAGATCCCTGAATCAGTGCGGATTAAAACATCATTTCACAGCCAAACAGAAACATGTTCCCAATCACTGCACTTGAATTATTGTTATGTAGCTTGGGGCTTGTATTAAAATCACTGAATAATTGCAATCAGATTATTATAATCAAGTACAGGAGCAGTAATTACAGGTTACAGTCATTTTAAGCTGCCCTGGAAGTCCCATATACTGATCATATGCATATTAAAAGTTTATGTTAGTGATAAAATTAATGAACAGGATTGTAAGCTCCTGTCTGTGAGATAGGTGTCACATATCTTACCGTATAGGGAGTTGTATTTTGCATGGCAAGGGCATCCAAAATGTTTACGTGCTTTTCTGTGCTCATATCAGAAAGCTATCACAAAGGGCGGGTAGCAGGGGAAGATTCTCCATCTATTTTCAGAATAATCTGCAGCTTTGTTCGATTTTAAACTTAAGTCTTGCTTAAAGATGTCATCGGTTTTCATTGTAAGACTGTATCAGGGCTATCATTCACACCTATTTATTATATTCCCAAGTAACGTACAGAGAACTGTGCATCAGGCAGAAGAAATTTTAAACTGTTTCAGCAAGAAGGCATGAGAGGCATAAACATAACGTTTTATTTCTAGAGCTTCTTGTAGGAGAACGTGAAGGGGAAATTAGAGCAAGGAAGAAGGAGTAAAACTTTCCAAAACTACTTCATACGGTCTGGTTTTGGAGACACCACGAAGCTGTAAAATAAACAGTATTTCTGATTTCCTGAGAGCTGTATTAAAAACAGAAATCTATGCCATCTTAATATTATGATTAAAAGACAGAAAACATATTGGTTTGACTATAATAATCTTGTTCTTTGAATCAAATAATGAATATGGAATATGAGACAGGAATTTTGCTGTGATGGTCTGGATCTAAAATTAGAACATGAAACTGAAAAGAGCAGGAGAGCTCTAAGGGCCTCTCCTCACAAAGAAATGTCTTACGGGAATAGATTTGTTAACTGCTGAACAATTTTACTAGCAGTTTTGCTCCTGATTCATGGAGAGAAGGGGTTAAGTGCAAGATCAAGGTTAGGAGGGACAAACCCAAAGAGCAGGCAGAGTGAGGATGGAAAGAAACCTTATGGTAAAGGTCCCAGACTGTATACACATCACAGAGCAGAATTTTGTCCAGACCTTTATTCAGATACATAGAGGGCATAAATTTCTGACAATTAAATGTGAATGAATAAGAAAATGACATTCACAAGGACTAGACAGACCAGCAGACTGATGCTTTGCCAGCCTCACAGACTTTCTGCAGCCACTATGACAGCCAGCATAAGCCAGATAAAAGGCCAACCAAACACCCAAATGCTGCTGCTGGAAAATTACTTACTACAGCTCAGCATCTGGGTTACAAAGCTGCCAAGTTCACCCCATGGGTGCCCACAGTGGTTGGCTCAGATGCTGGACCAGACAGAAGGGGAGTGGGCAACGTGGGATATGCTGAACGACACAGTTAACAAGAAGAAGATACAGCGCCAAGTGAGTAATAAAATTGCAGAACTTGCCAGTGAGGCGTAGAACTTATATAAATATCGATTTAAGTTTATAAACAAGAATTCTGTGGATTTTGTTAGGTAAGAAATATCTGTTTAATTACTGAGATCCTAATAGTTGTGATTAGATCCAACAGCGTCACCTTCTAAGAGCTCCTAAACTGGGGAATCTGGAAAACACAGGCTCCAAAGCTCCACTTACAAGAGTACTCTAACAGTGGCCCGTGCCAGGTGTTTGCGGGAAGTGTGAGAATAATGGACAGCAGTGTACTCTGCTCATCGCAGCTGATTTTTCTAACTTCTTGGAGTAAATGGGTTGTCTTGGATGCTAGGAAGGATCGTCCTTTCTATATGTAGTGAGAGGATAAAAAAATGCCCTAACTGAAGTTGTTGATATACCTCACAGATTTTTTTATTTTAAAAAATGGCGTCTAGCAAAGACTTCATGATACTATGGTTTACATATCCTCATTAATGAAATGTATCTCACGTACAGGATAGGCTCTCATGTACAGGATGTACATGTATCTTTTTTCACTTGCAAAGCAAAAGAAAAAAAAAATCAACTGTTTACTCAAAATGTCTTCCATATGCTTAATTTCATCCCTGTAAAACGAATAAGAGAAGAATAAAAGTTCTTTTTCATGAAACTCACTGTGGAGCAATTATATGAATTTTATTTGGAGGAACAAGAAAATGGATAAACCTAAAAGTGTAAATGGGCTATAGAGAAAAATCTGAATATTTCTGCAGTATAAATAATCATTGTTTTGATAGTATTGAAATGCGCCTATAGTTGTAGAGAAAATGTACGTCTGTCTTACGAAGTAGCAAGGAACATCCATCTGTGGTCTCTGCTGTTCCTATGGATGCACAAATGTGGGCATCTTGTGGACACTTTTTCAGAGAAAACTCACCCCTTATGAAGCACAGTGTAGCACTGCGTGTAGGGAATTAAAAGCTTCGTTTTAGTATTTATACGCTCAAATCTAAAGAAGCTTGTATATAATGAACTATTCAGAAAGTTTTGCATGTATTGCTTGTGCAAAGTGCTGGAGCTGAGATTTTAGAAAGAAACCACTTGCTGGAATCTGCTACTGGAATCTGCTATCTCTGTGGAGAACCGTGATAGTCCTTGTACAGTTGAGTGCTGGTTGTGCTTAGAGAACAGTTGTGTTACCATGGGGAAGCTCCCTGGCTGTTTACCCATACTGCTCTATTGATCATTAGAATCTGGATTTAGGAGAGGCATGAGTGTTTCTAGCAGCAGGAAGGGTGTGTGGGGGGGTTGTTTTGGTTTGTTTTTTTCTTGCAAGTCACCACCTGTTTGATTTTAAAGGCCTGTGGTTTGCACACACTGGTGAAATTCCTGAAGAAAACATTCTTATAAGCAAACTGAGAACTCCGAAGTCTTACTGATAAATGCTGGCTTTGGCATTAATACAGTGTTACCCACAGACAGCCTTCTATTTGTGTTGCCTTAACAGATCAGCTACTTGTCATCCTCTAAAAGTGCTCCTAGAATGTAATTTAGGATTTCAGACTAGCAATTGCTTTCTTACTGGTGAGATTGCTTTGTTGTCCTACAGACAACGTCCACCCTCCCTTTCCAGAGGGCCAAGAATGAGTATTAATTTTAACTTAAGTAGTTGTCAGTATGTTGGAAAGTGCAGCTAAGTCTTGTAAGATCTTCTGATTTGACCCTGTTATTTGTGATAAAACATGGACTCTTCCTGGGAAGTGTTACATTTGACCTTAACTTTTGTGGTTTTAAAGAAAAACAGATGGTAAGGAGCAAAACAAATATGACTCTTCTCTCTGAGATGTTTCTGTGAGGCACAAGTGGCATCAGTGATGCACTGAAATTTCTGTACTGTCATTTAGGATATCAGCTCAACAATACCCCTTTTCTTTACATTTGCTTGGGACTTCAGGGGCCAAAAGAGCAAAGACAGATATGCAAGAGAAGTGTTTTCAGATGCAGGAAGAAATGGATTTAACCCATTCAAAACAGGTTAATGGAAGAAAAATCTATCTGATATTCCTTTCTTGTTTTGTTGTTTTTGTTTGTCTGTTTTGTTTGTTGTTGGTTTTTTGTTTTTGCAGAACAGAAGAAAATGTACATGCTGCAGAATTAATCACTCCTACTAAATTTTAGCACATTCAAGTGATTGTTTTATATACACTTTCCTGTATGTGAATTTCTGGAAAACTGGACACCAGAGCCAGTATTACAAGGCGATTGTTGTTTCCTTCTCTAAATTACTATTTCACAGAATCACAGGCTGGTTGAGGTTGAAAGGGACCCCTTGAGATCATCTAGTCCAACCCCGCTGCTCCAGCAGGGACACCCAGAGCAGCATCCCAGCAGGTTCTGAACATCTCCAGAGAAGGAGCCTCCACAGCATCTCTGGGCAGCCTGTGCCAGGGCTCTGGAACAGATTAAAACTAAAACATAATTCTACAGGAACTATGAACGAAGATGAATGTTGAAAGCCTCAGTGCAATATCCCTCTTAGAAAAATCCCTTGGCTCCTGATTTGTGTAGAGATTAAGCAATTCCTCCGGAAGTTGCTTTTTAAATTAGCTGATGGTGAAGTGATAAGCTCAATTTTATTAAGTTATGACATCATATTGTGATAGCAAAACAGAACTTTTCACTAGCACTTGAAGACCCGTTTACCTAATAGATTTTATGAGACTAAAACGAGCTATATCAAAGCTAATAACTTTAGAGGAGAGATAGGTATCAAAGGGATTTGGAATATTCTCCTCCAAATTGAAGGCCTGGTTCTGCCAAGTACAAGTTAACAAGTACCTATTATCAGTATCAGGGTGTAATTTAAGGAGTCCAGGTTGTGAAAAACAGGATAGAGCTATGCTATTCAAAATGGGATTATGAAGTTGTCCTCAAGTACAGTGTCTTTTAGTGCCTAATGGTGGAATTTCTTTGGTTTTATAAAGTAATTTAGCTTTGGTATGCATTTATAATGCTATTACTTCCTTTTAAAGAAGTGCTTTAATAGCGAATAATAGAGAAAGAAAAAGTACTGAATTTGAATTTGAGGAGTGCTACATTGGTGCTTGCACAAAGCTGCTAAAAGCCTGGCTTGTGATACACTTGAACCAGTGGCGTGGTAGAGTTCAATATAATATTTCACATCTGCCAAATTAAAAATAAATAGGCAAACCAAATTAAATGAGCAAGACTTATTTTTCATCCCATGTTGCTGTAAATATTAGTCTGTTTAGGCCTCCCGTCTATGTAGTTGCATATCTTTTTTTGACCATTATGCAGACAGGATGCAATAGAGATTAAAGATAGAAATTGAAAAGATCTTAAAGTTAATGGGAAGCAAATGGCTTGACTAGTCAGTATTTTAGAGGTATAGACCTCTGATCTTCACTTGACTTCTCCACCCTGCTCCTCTAGAAGATGCAGCCCAGCTCCCACTGAATCTTAGTAATTCGGACTTTAAGTGATTTGAGAGCTTCATTCTGTCTTCGAAGTTATCTCAGCCTGCCATTATCACCTTGATTGTGAATGCTACTTTGTGTTTTTGAGGTTTAGTTGTTAGTTTGATAGTTCCCAACTGCTATCTGCTTCAGCAGGGCCTAAAGTATTTCTGTGTCTTGATCACGTCTGCAAGTATATTAGAGCTTATATGCATCAGTAGACCTGAGTAACCTCATCATTGTTTCTTTAAAATAGAAAATACCCTCTGATTTTTATATGGTGAAATTATTATGATCATGCATATTATTATGCTCTCAATCTAATTTGCAAATATTAAAAAAAAAAAACCTTTGTTACTTTTTGACATTAAAAAAATTGTAGTGACAGTTCTCCTTTCACAGGAGGAGAACTAATTTGGATTTCACCCACATTCTTCTTGTGGCCTATGCCGATCACTTGCAATCTTAAATATAACATGTCCTTTAATACAACGATGATAATGACTTGAGAATCAGGTCTGCTCCTCAAAAGAGAGGCAGGGGGAGGGTCAGAGAGGGAACAGCAGAGTAAAGACCAAATTTTAGGAGACATACTAAAGAAACGTAACAGTGGTGTGTTTCTAGTGGCTTTAGTCTTGTAATGTTTTGCTGTTTTCCATGCATTAAACAACAGCTAAAATTAGCACAATAATTTGGAAGTTATGGTATAAAAAAGAACAAGTGGAAAAACTCTGCAGAGCAGGGCTCCCAATGAATCTGAGTACTACTGATTAACACTAGTTTTTGAAATGTTAATTAGTTTTACGCTTAACAGCTTGTCATTGTCTAAAAGGGCATAGGAGCAAACCTTGCAGGGTGAAGGCTGAGGAGTTTTTAACTCCTTGGTGACAAGAATTGGCGCGCATTCCATTGCGCTCAATAGCACCATGAGCAGGCAAGAATTAATTAGCTTTGGTGATCAGTAAGATAAAAGAATGCAAGTATCTGAATTAGTTAGCAATGACAAGAGGGTGAAAGAAATATTAAGCAAATTAAGATGTACACCGTAGTTACTGTCCAAAATCTGACTTGATCCCACTTACCAGGATTGAGAACTTCTCTAAAAGATGAAATTATCTCTCTGTAAGCATGGTATCTACCAGCATGCATAGTTGTTTTATTCATTTAAGTGCAAGCTGAAGGCCCAGTAAAGACTGTGATGTATGCTAAATTGAAGGAAGTAGGAGGGATCAGATAATGATAACGTAGCAATGTGTATTCATTATATATTTCATTTTAAATCACTGCTTTCAAATCTGTGAGCATTTAGACTAGGCTATGTTGGAGGAAGAGGGGTGGCCGTCACCCCCTGATGAAGATTCTTTACTTTCTTTATTTTCAATATACTAAAAGCTAGTGTCAACAGAAAGTTTTGGGGCTCAGTAACTACTTCAGGGCTTTGTACACAGACCCTAATTTTGCTGATGGTGACTCCAATAGCAGGCTGGAGATTTAATCATGCTGGGTCAGTGACAAAGTGAGCAGGGAGCCCTGATTTACCTTTATCCCCTCATAGTTTCCCCCCCCTGGCCTGGTTGTCACATCCCTGAAGGCTGGAGGGAAACATGCTGGGTTGCTGCTTATTTTGCATGAGTTCCAGCAGATTCGATTCTCTGAGTCTGTAAGTAGAGCAAATTTCTTGCACGCTGAGTTCATGTATATATTTTCAGTTGAGAGCGAAGTGGAAAAAAAATGCAACGTTAAATTTGAATTAGGCAAACCCATAAACACTCCATTTAGGCTTCAGGTTTGCCACAAAGCTCGGAGAACTTGGCAAAGCAAACACAGCGTCTTCCCAGTGTGTGTGCTATGGGAGTGCTATCCTGTAGTGTGGAAGTACTCTTGGCTTACCCTGTCGTTTGCTGAACACCTTTCTAGATTATTGCAATTTGCAGCCTTTGACAGATTCAAGCAAAAATAGAAAATCTGGTTCGAGTTTCTGTGTGAAGACTTCAATCACTTCTACTTTGCAAACAGGCCAAATTGTTTCTAAATTCAGAAACTGGGTTCAGGGGGACACTTTTTTTTTTTTTCTTTCCCTCCCTCTCCCTGAGGGGGATGCTCTGCTAGTGGCTAGCACTATCTATACCGTGAATTTTTGTTGTTGTTGTTGTTCTGTGAATTCTGGCTAAATGTAAAATCCTTAATTACGGAACAGTGCCCATCTGAAAATTGTTTCAGCTCAGTTCTTCCCTTTCCTGGAAAAATTCATCCAAGGCCAACCAAGTAACTCTGGACCAAATTTGCATAGGTAAAGATTTTCACTTAGAGCAAATAACCTTATTGTGTTTGCAAGCCTAAAAATTTCAAGGTTGTTCTTTCTTTTATGTGTTTTCAAGAGAAACAAAACAAAACAAAACTGATTTTAACAACTAGTTTTAGAAACTACATAAGCTGCATTATCTGTATACAATGTGGGTGTAATAGTACATTGGTCAGCAAGTATAATGTAAAAGGTAATGTGCAATAGTTTTATATGCTTCTCAGAACTATAAAGGAAGTGTGAGTGGATTTTAAACATTTTGATTAGCACCACAAAGATTTTAATGCTTTATTTAAGCAGTTTGCTATAGGGCAAACACATTTGGTAGACAAGTAAAATGAAAGCACGGGCATCAGTTTCCCTGTTTTCTATTAAGTAATGTTGCGAAGTAAGCAGAAGTTGGATTCAGATATCAGATAATTATCTCCACACTATGTGTCACAGTAAATAATTTTAATTGGTTTAACTTCAGGGACCATTACTGGCCTAATTAGAAACATGAAAAGGCTACAAGTATTAGGAAATATCCTGAAGGAATGAGAACATTAGCAATTCTGTCAAGCCATTTTTAAAATAGTACACAGTAGCAGACACATTTCAGTAAAAGGCAGATTACTTGAAAGGTGCTTTTACGAAAACAGTACTTGTGGGTTTGTAATAAGAGAACTTGATGGGTAAACGCAGAGATTTTGTAGTGGCTGACATGTGTTATTACTGCATTAAAAATGCACTAATCTTATTCTGATTGTTACTTTTAAAGACACAGGTTAACTTTCTCTGCATAATACAAGGATAACAGAGTTGTAAGAGCTTAGGGGCAGCGAGAAAGAGGAAAGAATCCCTATGGCAAGCAAGTTCTTTTGTTTAAAAAAAATACAGGGTGTGTGAAGTTTGGGTGGGAAATTTGAAAGACTTCCTTTGAAAATATCTATCATTTTCTTCAGTGCTTCAATGGAGCTATGTAAAAATGACTTTTGGATTCCTGATTCTCCCTGTTGCTATCTGACATTTTGGATAAAATGCAAGAATTCACATGCCAAATGGGATCATCAGGCAGTGATCTTGCATTGAATATTATCTTCTTGTTTAAGTTTTTCCACAGGTTCTCATGGCTAAGGTAAGTTTTAAATATTCCATGTAGCTCAATGGCTTAGAGCTTTGGGCTCATTTGGCTCATTTGTCAATGAAAGCCAATGGGCAAGCAGTGGTGAGCTCACTGCTTACCAGAGCTCAGATCTCTACCAAGTGGTTTCCTCTTAGCAAAATTCAGATGGACAGACCTTCCCTGTGCACTTGCACTGAGCTGGTCTGCATAAACATTATTAAAAAAAAAAAAAAAAAAAGCCCCTTTTTTTTAAAGAACATGCGGCTAGCTTTGAATTTATTCTGCCACTGCGTTTGATTTGTCTTGCACTTGGTTTGGCTAGTTATTCTGCTTTCAGAGCATTTGTTGGTCACTTAACCCCTTTCCAGATGGAATTGCTCCGCTTTGAGGCGTCGCCTGAACAATCCTAGGAGACATGTTCCACAGTCTGGAGAGGGGAAGGTAGAGGAAGGAGAGAAGACATGCTAGTGAATAAAAAGTGACGCATGAATTGCTACAGACTCCAAACAAGTAGTTCATTTGGGTTCTCTCCTTACAATGTTTTGTATAATATGTCTGGAGATGGTGCAAGTAGGGAATATTGCATGGGAAAAATTATTATTATGTCCTTAGGTGAATCAGCATTTGTGTAGTGTTGCACTGCGTTGGTCAAATTGCTGAGGAGGAGCAGTAACGGTGACAGCCCAGGGTGCTTTCCTGCTTTAGAACAGCATCAAAGATTTAGGCAGCACATATGGTTGAGCAGGTGATTGACACCTGCCCCTGCTACAGCAAAGGATATTTTTGTTGATACTTTTAGGAATATCTCTATGTAGATGTAAAATATTGTGTAATCTTTTCTCTGTCAATCTCTGTTCTTTTAACTTGTGGGAATTCTGCTATCTACATACAGGGCAAAAAAAAAAAAAAAATCTTAGTGTTTCTCATCTAAATCTTAACAGTGTTCCATGTCAATGAGTCCTAAGCTTGTGGACTCTCTAACTCCTTTGATATTGTTATCTAGTTTCACTAAGCATAGTTTTGTTCTCATAGAAGACAAGTCTAGTTAACCTTTTTCGTAACTCTGCTTTGTCAGGCCTCTCATGTCCACAAGTAAACAAAACAGTTTCAGTACTTCAAGGCTCTCTGCACTTTGTACTCTTGTTCTGCTGGAGCTTTTCTTATCCTGTCTCTGTATCATGCTTTAGGGAGGGTAGTTATCACCAAGCAAAATATGTCACATGTGAATATATGATTTTCTACAGAACATTCTTTTTATTTTATACTGTGCAAAGGGCCAATAGATCATGCATGGGATATAAACGTAACTCCATCTACTACTTTGGTGTGAATACAAGGAAGCAGTGAAACTGCTGAAATTGCTGAAACTGAGGTGCTCTAGGTAATGCATACATATGTAAAACGCTAATTTTGTCAAACGAATGTATGTACCAGCATCGTCATGTAAGCCTTGAAGAAAAGAATTTCAGCAGAAATGGTTTTCTGTGGCTGTCTAGCTTTCCAGTTATTTCTGAAAGGTTTAGATGGTGCGTGGTGCATTTTTTGCAACTTAACCTGAAAAAATACCACAGTAGCAGAGGTTAGGAGTAGATAAGGAGGTAATTTGGGGATATAATAAGAGCAAGAGAAGAGTTTCTCCGGGTTGACAGAGTTCTCTAAAAAGGCAGGTGTTTTAATGGCACACTCAGCACCTGTCCTTAGCTTGAAGGATTTTCAAACGAGCCAGTTTTTCTTCTTGTGTCAATTTGGTGCTTCACCCTCAAGAAATGAACGTTTTGATTTTGTGTATGCTTAAGAGTTGAGGATAAAGTACTTAAAAAGAGGGTTCAGCTGGGAATGATGCCCTGGGAGATGAGTTTAATTCAAAGTTTAGCCTTTGACATGCCTTTGTTTGCCATAGGTTTGCCATGAAACTTAGGATAGCATAAGGAAAAAATGAAGTTGTAGCTTCTGAGGAAAGCTCCTTCTACCAAGCTGGAGTAATCCTTGAG
>VZSV01000062.1:1981195-1984034 GCA_013398735.1 Nothocercus julius | reverse complement strand
TGAAGATTTGCAGTCATTATTTTCTGCTCTCTTTCGTGTCTGAATTGTGGGATTTGTTTTTCTGCTGGTGTTGCTGGTCTGCATCTGACAGTGATTCTGCACTCTCAGGCTAGGCTTTTCCAAGCACTGTAGCACTGTGAATCAGGGTTTATATCTGTGACTATCTCCAAGTTTCTTTATCTGTCCTAGGCAGTAGGTTTCTTATCTGACAGCCTTATAATTATGGAAGTAGCTGCATATTAATGATTCAGTGCTTACATAAACAACTGGCCTTGGAGAAATCTAATGAACTAACTTGCAGGATTTGATTTTGCTTAATTAAATGTAAATAATGTTTAATGTTGTGTGTGACAGGATTTCTCCAGAAACTTATGGACTTTTTTATGTAACCAAAGCACTGTTACGAATGCAGAGTGAGGGCCATAGTGAACATCATGAAATTGCATGTCATGTTTTGTCTTCAGTGATCATGCTTCTATCTATTGAAGTAGAAAATGCAGAGTATTTAATATCTGCCTATGATAGTGTATATCAGGAGATGCTTACGCTGTTCATAGCCATTTGGTAACCTCTCAACTGTCTCTTCTCTTGCTCTTAAAGCTGGCAAACTGTACCTGAACAAAATTTTTGAATCTCAGTCACTGCCCCATCGACCAAAAACCTTTCTTCAACATTATCTTCTCCTTTCCTTTCCGCAATATTGTGTGTTAGCAATTTGAAGCATATTTGATCATTAGCTATAAGCTAGGCCAGCTTGGACCATCAATTGCTGGGTCTCAGGTTCGCTTCAGGGGACAGTTTGTGAGTGAAACCCAGAGCAAAATGCAGCATGTTTTTGCTGCCAGTAGTGCTAGGCTAATTATTTCACTTTAAAACAACCACAGTTATTTCTGATGTGCGTGTGCATTATGTGTGTGTATGTATACACACATGCCTAGGTATATATGAAATTACTAGTAGTCATGGTGTGTGCTAGTGTTTTCAGCATTCCTTAAAATAATCTGGAATACTTCTATAAGGTGATTTAAAGCTATAGAAAATACGCTATTTTCTTTGAAATTGGGAAGTTTTATAACACACTACGTAGAATTTTGTGAAACTGTTCCTAACATGACTGAGAGTCCCTGCAGGGCTCTCAACCTCAGGGAAAAGACTGAGGCAGCTATTTCTGTTCCAGTCTATGCCTCTCCCTGTGCTCTCTGTGTAATTCAGATAACTAAATCATGACAGTCCTGGCACACTGTCTGTGAGGAATGCATGCACCTCGGCTTCTTTCTTTTTACAAGGCTTTTTCTTGAGGCAGAAAGGGGTTAAAACTGTTGCCTGCCATGAGAGCCTGGAGAAAGCTGATGTTCCCTCAGCTGCTGAATTGAGCTATCAATAATTGAATAAGGTCATTACCTGAGGAAGACACCTTGGATAAGAGAATGGGAAACGGCCTCCAGTGGACATTGTTTTTTATCAATGAACTTTTTTTCCCTTTCCACTTCTCAGGCGTCTTGAAAGGAAACCATGTCACTAAACCACGGGCAGATGTTATCTGGGCAAGGAAGAGTTGCTGACGTCTGGAAAAGGGAAAGGTAGTGCGGGTAGCATGTCCTTCCTGCTTTTAAGGGACATGTATGGATTTGTCCTATGTTTTGTCCTATAGATTTTTTTTAAGTCCTGGTAAACAGGGTCCTGGTAAACTTTTTAGTCAGTCTCACAAGAAGACAGGTATTCTGTATTTTGGTCCTATGTTACACATGATGTCAGTGTCCCTCAAACTAGTATTTTGTTTGGTTTGGGTTTCATTTTCTATGAATATATTCATTTCAGTGTGCCTATTAGTGAACTTTTGGGATTTAAGAGCATTATACATATGTGAGATCAAAGCTGGGTTCAATGTCTCTTTGTGTTCTGTGCATTTTTAGTTGATATACACCTCTAAGTGGAGTTATTAGGTACAAGTGCTGAGGGTAAGGATGGTACTGCTGGCGTTTTTGTCTCTTTCCTTTTATCTATTTCTGCTGCTGTAGCATTTCCCCTTGTGCTATTGAAGGCCAGTCTGGGTCATCCTATAGTTAGCACAAAAACCCTAATCAATTTCAGCGATATCTGTTAGTTTGCAGAGAAAAACTGGCAAAAAAAATTGAGAATATTTGGTTCCCATCATCTTTTTTTCCCCTCTATATCTTTTTCTAGTGTTGTTTTATTTTTTTGTGATATTTTAATCATTTTTAGGATTTTTATTTATCAGTTTTACAATTTTGCCTTTGAGTCATCTTGCCATTTATTTCATAGAAGCTTTTTTAAAATTTTATTGTTTATACATCGATCTCTATATAGGCTTTTAAAATGAGATAAAGTATTGACATGGTTTTGGTGATTTGGTTTTATTTATTTTTGTGTTTTTCTTCTCATTCCCTCTTAACTGCACTGAGTTTCCACTAACTTTCCATTCTAAGTGTGGGTACTGATGAGCAGGTGAGTAAGACTGAGCTACAGATGCGATGGAAAGCTGAGTTAGACCTTCAGTAGCACCCTCGAACATGCACATGTATATGCAGACACATTTATTTTGGCTGTGGGCTCAAAGCAGGCAAAGCTACGGAGAATTGCAGTTCTGGTTTGTTTGTTGGTCTGTTCGTTTTTTGTTTTAATTTTATGCTGTTTTTATTTTAAGCAAAGCAAAACCTCAGGCTTTTACCAGTCTGTGATTCTCTGCCCAGTCCTGACTGAGAATTCATTTCAGTGGGAGCAGTGCTTTGTTTGCATTTGTATTGTGTGCATAAATATCATTTTATAATTATGATCCAAGGGTTTATAAGGGACACTTGAGACAGGGCAAACACTGTGA
>VZSV01000062.1:1938695-1978695 GCA_013398735.1 Nothocercus julius | reverse complement strand
TGTCAGAAAAATTACTTTAGAAGGGAAAGGTTAGGCCTTGCATTCAGTGTTACTCTTGAGTCCAAATTGATAATACCATTTGTTAGAAATCTTGCTTCCAATTTTGCACAGCTCGTCTGGTTGTTGCAGGGCTTCTGAATGCAGTTTGAAAGCATGTGTATTAGGAATTCCACCACTTTGTGGCAGATTGTAAAACAGGGAGTGTTTTTTAAAAGTTAAACGATTATCAAATATATAAAGAGCTATCTGTAACTCTGGCTACTTGCTGAAAAATTAGAGCTTTCTGGTCCAATGGTATAAGAGTCCAGTAGCGGTTCTAAACCAGTGTCCATATTCATGTTTGAATTCTGAAGTGCAGAATTCGTGCATGTTTATTTACATCTTGAGGTATTCTCAAAACATATTTTTCTTTTGTTTCCTTTTCCTTTTAATGCTTCTGTTATCCCATATTAAAGTAGAAGTACTGCTACTGACTGAAGTAGACCATCAGTCTGCACATAAAAGGCCTGCATAATCAAGCACAAGAAAAACACCATCTTTGTGTCCAAAAGACAATGACAAAGGGTAGAAGCCACGCCAGCTGTTTTATGACAGTGCTTTCTCTCTTAATATCGTGCAAGAAGAAATTAAGAGAAACCGCAAAGACAAGGATTAAAGGTAATCCAAATTTAAAGGGAGGNAAAAAAAAAAAAAAAAAAAAAAGAATCTTAGTAGCATTGTAGCATATTACTGTAAAGTAAGTGTGAGATGGAGAAGGGCTATATTTTTTAATAGCAGACAAACACTCATCCTTAATTCACTGCCAAGGTGTACAATGAGAAATAAATCATATTCCAACTGTTCGTATTCATACAGCTGGCCTGGAAGCAGAGCTCCCAGGATGTGCAATGGCACAGCAAGTCTTTATCTTTGCCGAGGACACAGAGCAAAAGCCAAGCACGTGAGTGGTCTTGCTCTATCCACTCTTACGGTGAACTAGCTAGTCCTCAGGCATCTAGCAGTTAGGATCAGTGACAATCTGTATGGCAAAAGAGCAATTTATCCCAAGATGTATAAACAAACGGATATTCCCCAAAGAATTAGGCTAGCTAACGTCAAGAAGTGTGTTCCCTGTGTGCTCTTTTGAAATTTGGTTGTAATCTATCCTGTGAGTCTGTTACAAAGCAGATGGAATTTGGGGTTAGAACATCTCTGTTGCAATTTGAGGTTAGACGTTGTAATTGCTTTTTATCCCAAACTCCATGCAATATTCTGTACGTTTTGAGTGTGCTCTGTATGCTGCAACAGCTGAAGCTCAAAATGGGCCTCTCCATGCATAGACAGCAGCTCTAGTATATTGAGCCAGAACGGGTTTATCTTCTTAGCCAAACTAAGCTTGTCTCAGCTGGATATTGCTCTTTATATGTTGGATAGTTTCTCTGTAAAGGGTTACAAATTGCACCCTATTATTCTTGTTTTATGCAGATTCCATATGTGACATGCATGGATTGCTACTCATGCAATTTGATTGGGAAATGGCTTGGATTAGGGCATGAGTCATTTGTGATCTTGTGTATTAGAGACAGGAATACATTTTTCTGAATTATTTGTCCCATCTTATTTGGAAGTTTAAAATTGTTGATCATGCTGCCTACAGTTCTAGGGTGAAATACTGACTGAGGAAAGGTTCTGCTTTAGATCTTTGTGCAGCCAAATTTTCACCTATAGAACTGAATTCTGTTTAACATGATCTCTTATAAAAGCTAATATAAAAGATGAAAGTCCCATTTTCTGATGGGAAAATAACATGTACTGAATAGACAAGTGAAAATAGAAGAGACAATAAAAATGTGGAATTGGAAGGTGGAGACAAATACATTGGAAAAGAAAACAGTATCTTAGAAAACTGACAACTGATGTATGAAATCAAGATGGAAATTCATATTTGGAAACATCACATATCTCTGTACTGAGAACTGAAGAATCTCTCTGAGCTTTTTCCATAGGAAATTATTTGAAGTAATTCACAAGAAATCTAGAACTTTCTAAAATTCCTAAAGGTTATTTCCGTTATAACAGAATAATTCTCTCAATCCTACCTGAAATGAGCTAGTTTTCTGTGCAAAGCTATTTACTGCTATAAAAGACAGTAACTCTAATCAAGTATATAGATTCATTAAGGGCCATACTAGATCTATGTCAAATATGTGACCCTCCAATCTGTGTGCAGTTAGCCGAGGCAATGCTATCTCCTCATTACTATCTTGGATTTATTGTCCATGAAATAGGCTGTTGCCTGCTTTTCTATCAAAACAAATATAAAGACTAATCTGACACATAAAAATATAAGTCAGAATATTGATTTGTACTAGCTGATCTAGATATACTTATCACAGATAAAATAGTCTTTAGGAACTGTCGATATCTTCCATAAAAACATTTTCTTTTTTAAGGATCGTTTTTTAGAGTGGCCTTTCATTAACTTTGTGCAAAATAAAAACATCATACTTAGCTTTTTTGTAAACTGTAATATGTTCAGAAGTTTTCTAAAGGGTCAGCTTGCAGCTGATAAAACTGCAAACTGGTCAAGAAAGACAAGAAACAGAATTACGAGAACAGATCTAGTGTACAAATCTAGTGTATGTGCTTTTACATCATTAAAAAAAATTCCTGGGTAATTTAATCTCCTAAATTTAGATTTTAGAATGAAGATTTTTCAAAGCAAATTGATTAAAAATAATTTCAGTAAGTGTGTGTTTAAAAAAAGTCATTTTCTTGATTTCAGCATCAACATCGCATCTCTTAATTCATTTTTTCAACCTAAAAAAAGTTAATCTGCTAGGTTGTAGAAAATAATGGTTTCTTAGCTTTGTTTCAAAAATAATAACATTTGCAGTGTGTTTTAAACAGGAAGCCTTAATTCAGTTCCCAGTTCCCAGGTTACTATAGACAGGTTATTTGATTTCAGAGGAGTTATATACACATAATGTGTTTTGAGTATAACCCCAACTCTTCAGAACTGTTGTACGTTTATTCAACTTGGAAATCAGTAAAGAGGTAATGAAGAGTTCACTAGAGGGAATATTTTTTCAAACATAATAAAAGAAAAAAAGAGGTAGTTAGTGTCCATGTTATATATAACTCCTACAGTAGCTGCAGGGGGAGGATTGGTATTGTTTTTTCTTATCTTTCTGTAATTTGCAATAATGTACTGGTAGTGTTTTTTTTGTTTGTTTGTTTGTTTGTTTTTTTAAACAGAGTTGCGTTTCAAAATGCATATTTTTTCTTCCAGAAGAGTAATAGGAACTTTGGGCTAGATAGAAATCTAGATAGAAATTTTTTCAGGGCTGGATCAACTCCTAGCCATTTGGCTGTTGACACTCAGGATAGTCTGTGCCGCTCTCCCTGGCCCTCCACAAATGCCAGAGGTTTCTAGGAATGGGTCCTACTTCTTTCCTGTTCATTTGGGCAAACCCTCGTTTACTGGAAACCATTGTGCCTCTTTGGCTTTCTGCAGCGGCCACAAACTCAGAGAGGTGGAAAGATACTCCTTTTTTTTTTCTCTTCAATGCACAATTCCAGTTGTAATGAAAAGGTCTGCATGTTCTACACTACAAGCTTCATAAGCTTCTGCACTCTAATCTAAGCAAAAAAACGTTGGAGGGTTTCAGGGCAGCTTCAGTTGTCCTTTTTATTTTATGCTTCCTCTCCACGACCATCTAATGTACTTGATTTTAATACTGGGTAAGATAATGATTGAGTGCGCTAGCAGGTTTTTGGGTTTTTTTTTTGTTGTTGTTGTTTTTGTGGGTTAACTTTATTTTTGATATCTTTCTATTTATTTTAATTGACGTAATTACTGAAATATTGTATAGCCATAATTCCAAACAGATAAGTCGGAGCTACAAAATTCAAATATTATCCCACATTTAGCAGCCTTGTGGCTGCTCACAGACTCCCTATGGCCTTTAGTCTCAACTGGCATAAGCTGTTATATTTAATTTAGTAAAAGTTTATTACGTTTACCTCATCAGAGTGCATGATCATTTCAGAGTCACTTGTAGTTGAGTTCAGAAGCTCAGAGCGTGGGTCATCAGATGCAAAGGCAGTCAGAAGGTAAGGTTTTTTTAAATTCATCTTATTTTGTCACCAAATTTAAGACAGTTTCAAAGAGTTGAAATAAAACTTGGTGCCCAGGAAAGGTTGCTGTTGTCTGTCCTTTAGGAATTCCACTGCGGGGCACTGGAGTAATTTATCATGAAAGCAGGATGTTGCAGGAGTGCTGCTTTAGAGTCGTGTGGTGGAGACATGTCACTCCATCACTCCATAGCCAAACCTGGCCCTGCGCAATTTTGGAATTGCACTTTTTGCTATTCATTGGGGAACAATCTGATTACCCTGTAATCTACAGGCTTCCTCTATTTTTATTTCCTGGAATCCCATGGTGTTTTTTTTTTTTTTTTTTTTTTTTTTTTTTTTTTTTTTTTTTTTTTTTTTTTTTTTTTTGAGGTAGGAAAAAAAATTGCAAATCTTGAGCAAATGCAGCTTACAGTGCGCAGATATGCTTGGCATTCGAGAGGTTTAGGCTCGTTTGACTGGTTTCCTGGACTAACTGTGCTAGGGCTGGCGGCGTTAACACCTGCTAACTCATTTTGTTATCCCTGTGACAACTTACAGTTGTTCTTTGTAGCAACATAGCACGTCTACAGCGGATATCAAGCCTGCTGTGTGAAACTTGAGGTTTATTTTTGTTTGGAAATAAAAATGTGGAAAAAAAAAAGGCAAATAGAGAAATTGAGGCCAAAAAAAAAAGGTCTAATGTTGCCTATGCAGCAAGGCAATTCTGGGGGCCAAGCATAAGCTAGTGTATGCCTCAGCTACTCCGTTTAGATTATAAGTATTTCTTAATTTTTGTCATTTGTGTCTTTTCCTGTGTGCTTCCACAGTGCATGGTGCTGGAAAAAAATATAGAGATAATCCTGTAAGTTTTGTATGCAATTTCCTAAAGCTCCAAGAGGACAACAGAGCAGATGCATTTTAGTTTTGCTGTATCTAGCTACTCCAGGTGGAAGATAGAAATTCTGCTCTGATAAGAGCGTGCATCCCGGGCTGGCACAGAAGTCTGTTTATGCAGGTTACGGCTGGTTTAAGAAACCTCTGAACTGTCACGTACCGTCTGAATTAATGAGGCCATACAGGTCTAAGGTCCCCAAAAAGGCCCATCTAGATTAGAATCGATAAAACCTGTAGTGGGCTGCACATTATAAAAGTCACAACAGATACAGGTTTTGTTTAAGTCTGATTTTTATGAAGATGGTCAACTGTATTCTTTAATTAGTGGTGATCAACCATATCTTGACTACAGTAAAAAAAATCTTCCAAATTATTAATCCATGTTTATTATCTTCTGAGAGAGATCTTTTGTGAAGAAAAATAGAAATGTAAGATGTGATTTATAGCGAGCGAATATGTTAAGAAGAAGAATTCAGCATGCCCTGTAGATTCAAGGAAAATATAAATCCCTTCAAATATTTGAATTATTGACAGAATTGATACTTCTGTATTCTTCATGCATTTCCAGCTTCCTGCTGAAGAAGTCAGTACCTTTTCACTGTGTGAATAAGATTAACTGTAAAAATCAAATAGCTTTAGTGACTGAAAGATAATATAGCTATTATACAGAGGTGCCCCAAACCAGAACTCTGGCTCTGTCAGCCCTGGAGAAATCAGAAATAATGTAGACAGGTTTTATAGCTGTTGTCTCTCTAATGAGCTAATATAAAAACTGTGGTCCACATACTTTTTTTTTTTTTTTTTTTAACGCTTGTAAGCTAAGCCCATCTTGTTTGTATGGGAAACACTGAACACAAAGGAGTTTGTAACATATTAATGTAGAAAAAGAGTAAAACTTAAGCTATCATTTTTGCTTTGTGAATTATTGTGTGTCCCATAACTCTAAATAAATAATTCCATTAAAGAAATTGATCTCTAGCTAGAATGCCCTCCAAATGGCTTGTCACCCATTTGCAGGGTGCTCTTGGTGCTGTTTTAAAACCTGTGCTCAGATGAATGTGTTTGGGCTGCACAAAGGCTGTTAGTCCATTAGCAGACCTGTTAATTCTCATTTTGTGCTACCAAGTCCCAAGGAGCAATCAATTGAACATCACCAATCTATCAAGGTATCTAGCCTTTAATTTCGTCCCCATCAACATTAAATGGCCAAAAGAAGGGGTTATTTTAGCGGGACTGTTCCGACTGCAACAAGGCCTGACACCGGCGACGTGCGGAACCACCGCCAGCTCCGCCGCAGCCCCAGCCCGCGTTGGTGCTCGGGAGCATCGCGAGCCCGCGGCCCGGCGCGCAGGCGGGGGCACATCCTCGCCCCCGCGCCACGCACGCGCATCGCCTCTGGCAGCTCGGACAGCGGCACCAAAACGCCGTCGCTGCTGCCGCTTCCCCGGCGGCTCCGTCCCCACCGGCCGAACCAGTCGCCGCTAGTAAATTTTCCAAACGGAAAGCAGTGTATATTTTATTAATGAAAAGCAAATTGCGGCAGGGAAGGCATGCGTGTTGGCTTTCTTGACATTTAAAAAAGGTGTGTCCTCCTTCCTTTTAATATTTGTCTTCATAGCATCCTGCAAATGATTTTGTTAATTAGTTGTATCTTGTGTGTGCTTCACACAACAAACGCAAGGAAGCTCGGGGACCATGCGAAGAGAGATTAAAAATCCATCAACCGAGTACAGTAGAGTTTTGCAGGTTTTAGAAGCTTCTTTTTAATACCTGTTTGGACACAAACATAAATATTTGTACTGGAATCCTTAAAGTTAGCTCTGCCTTGATACTTGAAAAAATTTATTTTAAAAGAGGGAAAAAAAATAGGAAAGCTAATTTTCTATTCAACTTAACAGCAACAGAGCATTAAAAAGGGAAGCTGGAGATGTGCATATTTACCATGAGGGAATGAACTGGGCATTAATGGGCTCTGGAGGCTTATTGGGAGACAGCTGCACTTATCATGAATCAGGAAAGGGAAATAGCAGCCCTGGTGCACTGCAGGTCAGTCACAAATGTCGACTTCAGAGAGCTATAAATCTCTAGCATTACTTCAGCAGCCAACTCTCAGAACACCCTTCTAGCGTTTTCCTATAATTTAAAGATTATGTAAGGTGTATAGTGAGTGCGTTCGATGAAAATATTAATTTAGAGATAAATCCTGTAAATGCTCTGAAGCAGCAGCTTCTGCTGAGCAGTATCATCTTCTGGTACACTTCAAATAGGAATTGCTGCTAGTTTTGTCAACAGTAGGAGGTCATGGAAGGCTGCCAAATAAAACAAGGCCTTTTTCAATAAAATGCTTTCAGTTCTAAGTAGTCGCAGAATATCTTCCTGTACTGTTTTATTACTGATATTTAAACTTTGATATATTGTTTTATACTGACAATTCCTTGAGTCAGAAATCTTAATCGTAAAATGAATTGAAGTAAAAAGCAATTAATCACAGTTAACTCCTCCTGGCATGTCCAAAAACGTATTTTGTTGTTGCTTTTGAGTGCTTTAAAGGCATTATCCAAGCTCGCAGATTTTGTATCCCACTGTGAGACTGCAGCTTTCAAAATCTGATATTTATATGCTGAAATCTAAAGCTTTTAAGAAAAATGGCAAAACTCTGCAAATTAACATTTTAATTACTATGAAATAGAGAGGGTGTTGTATTGTTTTAATTTTACCAGCCTTCACTATAGGAATAGACTTTTTTAGGTCTTGGTAATAGAGCCTCATGGGTCCGCGTGCAGCCTCGCTGCTTGCTGCCTTGTTGGCATGAAGATTTTCTTGTAAAATACCAAAGCACTGGGGGGAAAAAAAAAAAAGAAGAAGAAGAAGAAGAAGGTAGAAGTCCCAGCTTTTTTCATAAGATAAACTGAAAATAATGCTAAGTGACATGTCTGCCTGTGATACCACAAGCTCATTTCACAGAACTTTTAGTTTTACGTTCTAGGTTCAACTACACTTTGGATAGTTTCCCCTTCCCTAATGGAATCAATAGGGACTTACTGCACAGATTTTCACTAGTGTTGGAAGGAATGCTGATAAAATAAGAGACTGTGTGTAAGTGACTTGTACAAGACTATCATATCTATAGCTCCTTAATTTTCCATAAAGCTAAGAGGTTAATGATTGTATAGGCTGTTCGGTATATGTTTTTCTCACAGTATGTAGAGGATGTGGTTATACAATATACGTCAAAATCACACTTTCCAGTAGAATACCTAATCACTTATTTTTCCTTATAACTCATTATTATAGGGTAACAAGCTACAAGATCCCTTTGTTTCATAAATTGAAAAAGCTCTTGGAGTGGGGAAGAAAGGAGTATATAGTTATACCGTTAAAGATTGTATCGTTATGTGTACTTGGACGCCAGGTGTGTTGCAATTCTGTATACAACCTTAATAATGATATTTGTTAACTTCATGCATAAATTTGTGATCATAATATTTTTATATGGATTTTTATTCAGCTTTTTAGATTTTAACAAAAAAAAAATGAGGCGGAAAACCTGGAAACTGTCCAGGCATATATCTTTTAATGTATCTATGCGTCAGCAGGAGTGGAAATTTTAGAGCTCACAGATTTATACCTTTTGTTGATAGAATAACTGACAGAAATGGTGTGTAATTACTCTCTCACTCAGTGCAAAAAGCAATGCAAGACTGCTGGTTCCTTGGGTTTTTTTTGGAAGGAGGATATGGCTGTCCTCCTCCTCCTTGTCACTGCCAAACTGCCTCATCTCTTTCATTTTGGTCTCCATTGCCCTATCCGCATAGTATATTCTTAGCCTTGGGCTCTTCCTCTGAGTCCAGCTCTCACCTAATCCCATTTTTTTTTCTTCAGTCATCCTCCATTCTCTCTCATATGGCTGTGCCCCAACTGTCCTCAACCGTCCAGTTGTCCGCTTGGCGCTCTCCCCGCTTGTACTCGCATCCATTCACCGGTTTGAGTTTTCTCTCACTGTTTGTTGTCTTCTCCTCTGTCCCACCTCTGTTATCCTCTGTTTCCCCAGCTTTCATTTAGTTTCACTCTTCCTTTCTCTGCCACCAGTTAATTTCTTGTCCCACCGACTCACAGTTCCCGTCTCCTGTTTCAAGGTACAAATTCTTCTCAGAGAAGGCATCGCCAGAATACTTCAATAATATAAAACAATACGCATTCCCAAGCCTCATGAAAAATAGCTGCATCGTTTTGGCAGGTACTTTATATAAAGTTATATCCTGAGGCATAAGAACCAGCCTGGAAGATTTCAGCCAAAATGGTTACAATTTATTAAAATTGTAAGCAACTGAATTATAGTAAAACAATAGATTATGTCAAGTAACTTTAACCATAATTGGCTAAGCTTTATGTGGAACACTTTTTTTTTTTTTTTTTTTTTTTTTTTTTTTGAGTATATAAATACATAAACTCAGGAAATTAGCAGTATAGGTAGGGTAGGTGTTAAATCATTACTTTACACAAATAGTACCATCAGGTCATTTCTATTGTAAAGTGTTACGATGTTTGCAGCTATATATTCTCAACAGAATGCGTTGCTGACTCTACACAGACTAAAAATAATAATTATAAAATATAGCATCCTAGGCAACCTAGATATGTCTAAAAAATTTACCTTAAATGGCTAAATCATAGAGCTTCACAGTTCAAGCAGCAATGCTGCGCTCGTGGTGTTGCCAGACGTGCAAAAAGGTTCCGTTTCCGTGAATCTAACGGAGCCTCTTGGCAGAGGATTGCCACCTTCCCCAACCTCTTAGGGAAGAGAGCTTTTGTAAATGGAGTAAGAGCTTAATGTTAAGAGAGGTTTTATAAATGTGCTGAAACTTAACATTCTGCTTTGGAAGATTTTGGTTGTGGTGAAGGGTCATTTTTGTGATGAAACCTCTGTTTATCAGAAAAGCCCAGCCTGGCTGTAAGTGAAGAAGCTACGACCCCACTGAAGCTCCCAGTGAAGCAATTCTCTTGCCAGATCCACCAGCTTGATTTGTCCTGACCAGCTCCTACAGTGCAAAGCTTTGTCATCTTTCTGTTGTGGCTCTGTGGTTATCCGTAGGGAATGTGCTATTGTTAGGATAATTCCAATGGAAGTGGAAATGAAGCTGCTGTTGGAAAGCTCCCAGAGCATCAGGGCTGATGGGGTCCTGTTCTCAGCTCTCCTTTACTCTACATAAATAACAGCGCTTTCCCCTAGGTCCCCATATTGTGTTACTGCAGTGGGGCATGCTGGAGCTGCCTAGACTATATTTGTGCAGGATTTGTGGGTCCCAAATGTGGAATAAGCATAAATATGGGATTTAAAAATAAGAAGAAATATCAGGGCCTGGCATTTTGCAATCCTGCTTGTATTTCTCTAGTGGAGGGACCAGAGGCTTCATTAGGAAAATAAAATGAAAATAATTCAGTAATTACATGACAAAATAAGCAAGCTTTAAGGAAAAGGTATCAAATATTGTGAGACTCGTTGTACAGCAAGACATTATAGGTGCTTCCTTTAATTGTCACTGCTCTTCAAAAGTAACGGACTGCAAATTGCAAGGAAGGTAGTGGCTAGCTCGGCTGTTTGAGACAGAGAAGAAATCAAAGACCCTTGGGAAAGGCTTAGACGTATTGATCAGATATTTCAAAGAGAAAAAAGGTTGGCTCAAAAAATAGAGACTATACTAATGTTTTAATAAGATTTTTTAATGATTTTTATGCCATTCAAATATTGACACTGTCCAGAAATTAGGCGGTATATCTGAATTTCATCAACATTCGGTTCACATAAGCTACAGAACATCAATTACATGGTTTTAGCTGACCAGGTAAGCATCTGAATGAGTGAATTAGAGCTTCAGATGATTCTGTATTTCATTATGAATTCCAGAAGACAAAGATGATGAGGAAACTTTGTTAATTATGATGATGAAGTATAATAGGCATGAAAATTGAGGCCCTTATTACAGATATGAAAAATGAGCATAGCCCAGTACAAGCAAAAAGGTCATAATTCTTTTGTCTCTAATGCACCTAAGTAACACCTAACTATACTAACAATCTATTTTTAATTTCACACTACAGTGGACTTAGAGATATAAATCTCAACACATACGTACGTGTGTTTACGCATGTTTAGGATCTCTTTTTTTATTCTTGTTGGATATTGCTCAGTTGCCATCAAGTTCAACCAGTGGTTTCTGGCATTTGTGAAAATTGGCCGAGTGCTTACATTTGGATTTTTAAAAATTTTTATTACTTTAATTTTTATTATTATTTATTTTTACTTTAGAGTTATCTGAAGCATGTAAGCTAAACAAGTGCCCAGTTATCATATGCTTGCTATGGCAGTGGAGAATTTAACTGTCATTTAGGCATTTGAAGCTTCATTTTTCTGTTCTTCTGTTTTGTTTTGTTCTTCTGTGGTTGTCTAAGGGACTGTTCCAAGGACTTGGGAACATTTGATACTGTAGAAGCCTTTTCCCCTCTTAAGTGTACCATTCTGTACCATTCTGCTATCTGAATGAAAGTTTTAAGCTTTTTTGTTTTTCTTTACTGCTTATTTTATTCAGTCCCTTATAGAGGGAGGAGAAGAGCTGCTCTGTCCAATGGGAACTTGCCCTGTTTGAGTAGCGTAAGGTCCCTGTGTCATGCAGAACCTGAATCGGATACAAGATCTCCAGTGGTATCTTCTCTACCTGCACAATTCATAATTTCTCTCCTTTTCCCGTATCACTTACCATGAGCATCCCCACATCTTCCGTTGTCTGTTCCATACGTCCAAAAGATGCAACAAGTGGTATTTCAACTACTTATTTTCCTCCTCCGTAATTCTTCTGTATGTTGAGAACATAAAGGAATCTGAATTTAACACAGAAATAATCCCTGAAAGCCTTTATGGCCTTAGTTCATCAAGGTCCACGGGGCGGGGGGGAAGTGTCCCTAAAGGGTCATGTCAGTTGCCCACACGTTGTGGATTCTTCTGGGGCCCTATGCATCTCTTCCCAGCTCTCTTGCATCAACAGATCTGCTTTAAGAAACCACTGTCACTTAAAAAATGCAAACTGTTACAAACTCTTTTCCAGATCCTATATCTGCAAATTGATCCAGAACAGAATTTCCCACCCTGACCAGCCCTAGAGTCAAGAAGCTTCTCACTGATAGAGCCCTTGGCCAGTAACTACCATCTTTTGTTACACCCCAGAAGCTTTAACTCATTTATGGCAGCATCCCATGACCAATACAGGGGAGACGTCACAGCCAAAGTTTTACAGAAAGAATGCTGATAAAACCTAGCTGAAGTAAGCCTTGGAGTCCATGTGTCTGACCCACATCCCTATGGATTAGCTCCATCAGAAGTGATCTGTGAAGCACAACACTGTAAAAATAATTGAGAAAAAACAATTTACTGTGTTAGTGAAAGGTGGGATCGTGCTGTAGAAATACTTTGGAGATTCTTTTTGTCTTGTGCTCTCTTCTGTGAGAGATACAGGCTTTCTGTGGATGCAGATCAAGATTTTAGAAGAAAAATGGCTGCATAAAGATATGTAAAATAAGATAATTTTACAAAATAGAACTGAAGTATACTAGCCAGTGTTAGAGTAGATTTAATTGCAAAAATAAGCATTAGTTTTGAAAAGTGTTTATTGCAATAATTCTATTGCAGTGCTGGCATCTCCTGGTAAGCCATCATTCTAAATAGGTATATTGTAATTTCCACTAAGTATATCTTTATAGTTGTAGCAAAACATTATCCGTTCATATGTGCTTTTGCTTTAGACTATCATAATGATGTGGTATCTATGTATTCTGCCTTTATTTCATGTTTCATGTATTATATAAGCTGGGCCTTTCAAGTAATGTTAACACAGGTAGTTCTTTTTGGCTAGATCATTCCTTAAGGTGGTTGTCTCTGAGAGCAAACTGCCCAGAACAAGCGATTACACACTTTGCTCTCTGAGAGTCGTCTTTGTGTGTGTGGTTTTTTTTTTTTTTTTTTTCCCCCCTGGGAAAACTGCTGGTTTTGAGCCACTTGCGTTAGAACATAATTACCTAATGTTTCCTTCGAAGACAAATGGGAAAGTCCCTACCGCAAGTATTTGGTCTTGCTTGATCCTTACTGCTTTCCAGCTCCATCAGTAGTGTGAGCAAAATAGGTTTAGTATTAAGACATTGAAGAGAAAAGCCTGCCACAGCTGAGCTGTGTCTACCACTTACATTTAGGGGACTTTTATAAAAGCACTTCTTTGATATTTCCTGTTTGACATGACTTGTAATTTATCAACTTCACTATAGCAAGAAGATAACCAAATCCTTTCTGTTCTAAAAAGCTTTGCAGAAACAAAGCACCTCTGTCTGTGAGCAGAGACTGCTGAGATGCACAGACCCTGATGAGAGCAGCAAAACTCTCAGGAGTCACCCTTGTGATATGGGAGCTCCTGCTCAGATGGGTAAGGGGCGAAAGGCTTTAGCAGTCTGTATGGACTCAGTGGCTTTCTGCAGTAGTTCTTCATTCACGCATCTGAAAATTAAGGCTGTTCTCTTCCACGTGCAACAAGCCCAAGAAAAGGCAGTAGCTGTGACATAGCCTATCTTTTGTTCTATTGAATTCTCTCTGAGGACAAGCATGGAAGCGTGTGCAGGAGGGGCTAAGCTGCTCTTGTAAATCTAATTGCAGAGCTTCAAACATGGAAGCATTTTTGGTGTCTCTGACCTCCGCATAACCATCCAAAATGAGTCTTTTACTGCTCTTATTTGGAGGTAGGACCCTAGTCCCGGAGTTGCTATGGTGTTTTTAGTAGATTACAGCACATTTGTGAGGGAAGGGGCCATGACAGCTTTAAATTTGTAAACAAGAAACTGCAAAAATCACTTGTGATAAATTATACAGCGGTTGCAAAACTGAAAGCAGTACTCTTATTCAGGTAACTAAGCAGTTACTTCTAGAGAGGAGGTTCTCAAACTTGTTTAGAGAGAGCATAATTTCATGAAAAGTCTCTTTATTAATGTTTTACAGGATTAATTTGTTTTGGTAAAAACAGTGTTATTTAAAATCATGATTTCCAATATCAGTATTTTTCTTTGATACAGGATTTCTATTGACCCTGATGACATAATATATTGCTGCAGTTTGAACTGAGATGTGTAACTCATAGTTAGTACTGTAAATACAACACTGAGAGGACCACTGCTCTCACATTAAATGGAAAGAAGCTTCATCTTTTGCATGAATCTTTATGAATGACCTGCATATTTTACATTTTTTATTTAATGGTATTACATTTATCTTTTAAGCAACACACAGAAAAGAAAAAGGTAACTTTCATGTTCTCTCTGCTTCCTCCAACATTCATTACAAAGTAATTTAGAACAGCCCGCAGGATGTAGGTTCATACAGAAAACCAATTCTATACATAATCAATACCCCATACTTTTCAGTGAGGGAAGAGCAGAAGTCTCAGTAGAAGTATAACAGGCTTGGCATGGGCTCTGGGAGAGGAATTAGAGTTTCTTTGTCTTGATGTTGTTTATAGCCTCGTCTTTGTGCAGTGTCTGGACCTATGCTTCCTGGATAGTTTCATGACTTATCATGGTCAGTATATAGGGTCAGATAAGAGATACCTGTAGAAGGTGGTAAAGGAGCTAAAGGATTTTATCTGTAGGTCAACAATTCTGGAAAATAAATTTTGTTTGCATTGTTTTTCTGCCTAAGCATATGAAAAGCTCTATAATGAATTCAGGAATAAAATTACACTTGATTGAAGTCTCTCCAAACCCAGTGCTGCATATCTGTCCAGTCAAGAGAAAGTCCAGGCAAGGATTTTTCTGACTTTTTGAAAGCATCATTTCACCAAAACCAAATCTCTGAGAAATGGCAAAAAATTTCTCAGCCTCCTGGTGTAGTTCATGATCAAAACCAACAGAAAAACTCGTAGAGTAGTTAGGAGCTGGCAGTCACCACTTTTTTTTATAAATGTGGGATGTGAGCTCAAGACTGTTCTCCGAGTGATTCAAAATGGGTCAGGGTCTCAGTCTCACCAGCTGGAGCTGTTCCCCTTTGAAGAAATGAATAATTGTGGAATTAAGGTTTGTCGTCCTCTCCTCCCCATCTTAAACACAGTACTTGAGTCAGTCTCCCAACTCTCAGAGCACAAGTAATTATTTCAGCAAAGGAATAGAGCACTTGTGTGGGATGTAAAATCTGGCAATACAAGAAAAAAAAAAAAATCTTCTGTTCCCCACAGGAATGCCTGAGGTCACTAAGTTGTATGTTATCCTGGTTTAAGTTTCTCTTCTCTTCTTTTTTTCCCATTGTTTTCTGGGAGAAAGGAACAAGAAAACCCTGTAAGTCTTCCTGTTATGCTGATGTGGAATGGAAATCTGAAGGAAACTTTATAGACCTGTGTCTGACAGCTAAGTAATATACAGTCTCATCAACATTTTCAAAGTTAGATGAGAGTATATCAGGGATATTTTACATTTAAGCCACTTTATTTATAGTGAGTGATTCCATATATATTTACCGGTAACAGTTTAGAAGTTACGAGTTAAGTGGTATGTTCCTGAATTTCCTTCCATGTAAATCAGTGTGGCAGAAAATTAAGATGACTGGGGCTTTATGGAGATGGTGGTGCTATTTGGTATTTTTCTAACAGAAACAAATTAAAAGCCTATCCAATATAAACAATTTATAAGTGCAGAAAGAGTGATTTTCATACTTGCTTAAATTTTTGCCTGAGTTACGAGTCTTCCATATCCATCATGGTCTTTTGCTTCCTTCTTTTACATGTACCTTTTCCTTACATTTATGACCTTTTTCCCTACCAGCTGAACTGACAGCCTTGTTTGATTCTCTGGTGGGCAGGTGACTAAAAATAAACTCCTTCCTGCCAGCAGTGTTGTGGTGCTTTTGATTCACTTCAGGACAGAATTAGTTTGTGAAAGGAGAAGCTAAGGGCTAGATTTAGTTTATGACAAAGTCAATTGTTGCATCCTGATCTTTCCTAAAGATACCACAGAAGTACCAAATTAGGAGTTTTTCTTGAAGATGATGAGAGGAACAAAATGCAGATAATTGATGTGGGGAGGAAGGTTGAGAAGAAGTGTTAAGTTGCCAGCATGCTTTTGTTAAATTTCATTCTTTTAGCTTTCCATTTTTAACTTTACACAGCTAGGTTACGTATCAGGAGGGGTTCTGGTGATGATGCTGGTTTTCTATGCATTTATTTCCATGATATTGAACTCTTCCGGTGACTTGACTAAGTATCGTCGTGTAATATAGTTGTGGAATATTTCAAAGGCAGTTACCCAATATAAATGTCTTGAGCTACAGTACAAAAAGGGCTTTTGAAAAAGGATCAAGCAGTAGATACAAAAGTAGAAAAAATTTAGATATCTAATACTGGTGTTTTCTCCAACCTGATTTTATATATATATATATACACACGTAACGTTATTTTATATATATATGTACACAGCTTAATCTGAACTATTTGTTTTTGAGTTTTTTTAACTGAATTATCTAATGTTGATTCATTTAAGATTCTCTGGAAAAACAAAAGGTGCATGCTTTGTTTAGTGCATATTCTGTGTTACGAAGATAATATGCCTGTATTGCTAGTATTATTTCAATTTTTTTAATTGGGCGAAGCTTACATTGTTGTTGTTTTTTTATTTTTTTTATTGTGTGAGGGTTGTTAACTGTTTTGTAGTGCTTGCAAGAATTTGGGAGACTTCACACCGATTAGATAAAATAGTATAATTTTCCCAGGATTCTGTAATTCTTTAGCATGCTTTTGTTTCTTCTTCAGCTTTGCAGCTTGTATCTTGTTATCTTGTTTAAATTTTAGCACAGAATGTAAATAAGATGAGATATGTAATGCTAGAAGCAACATACGATACTAAGTGTATAAGCAGTGTACTCCACTGAGTGCACAAATTGTGCCAGAATATTTAGATCCCTCTTTCATTTGTGTTAGACCACTTCCTTTCAATGTCTCTGATTGCATACACATTTTTGCCCACTTTTTTGCCTAAAGATGTGAATCTGTACTTTTTTTTCTCCTTTGACTTATTGGACTTTTTCTTGATTCTTTGGTCACATGATATGACCAAATGCCCACAGAATGATACACCTGAAAATGTTACAGCCTATTTTAAAGTATGATGGTTGATAATTCATTTTTCAGTTTTGTGATAATGGAAACAAAATTCTGAAATGAGTGGAGCCTCTGATGTCTTAAAAGCTAAAAAAAAACAAACAAGCAAAAACAAACAAACAAAAAAGAACAAAAAAAGCAATACAACAGTAAGAGTTGGCAAATGTTGCAAAGAAAGAGTTAAAAGGAATGGAGATGTTTTTAAAATGCCTGTACGTATTAGCTAGCCCTGAAGAAACTCTAGAGATCTGAATCCAACTGACACCAGTGTGGTTTATAGCTAGACTAACTTTGTGACTTTAAAAAGTGTTTCTTCACCTTGCTTTTATATGACACCAATTTTACTGTGTGCTAGAGGTGACTATAAAATGTATTTTGTTGGTTGAAAAATGTAACACTAAATGGTTGACTTCCATGCAATTTTCAAATAGGAGCCAATCAAGGCTTGTTTGGCGATGTGCAAATTTTCAGTCAATTTGAACTGATTTGGCTCTTCAGAAGGTTAAGGTAGTTTAATGGTTGAAAGCACATTGCTGTGCAGCAAGCTGCAAAAGTCAAAGGGTTACGGGATTAGGATTTCATTTCCTTTTAGCCGTTGCCATGTCTGTTTTCTGTCCAAACTACTTCTTGTTCTCATTTAACCCATGCTTTTAAAGACAAAAGGGGTTGAGAACTTGTGGGCCTCAGGCTTCATTTTAACAAGCCGTCTCTAGCACTTTGGTGCGTAATTTGTCATAAATGTCATAGGTCAGGGAATGTTGAAACCTACAGCCAGCAGATGGTCATTATGACAGCAGTTACGTTTCAGAAGGCAAAGATGCTTTGTGATGTTTACTTCGGCGTGCGAACATTACACCTCTGCAGAATATTTTCAAATTCGCTCTTAAAATGAACTCATCCTTTTTATCACTCGCTTCTTAAATGGAGCTCTCAAAACCCTCGGAGCACAACCCTCTTTCCGCAGCTCATGGGATTCAGTGGGCTTCCTTCCATGAGTACAATATACCTGTGGAACAATTTATTGTTTAAAAACAATTAATTATAATAGTTCAGAATTATTAGCCATGGCCAAACTTTCCTGTGTTCAGCTGAGATTTTCTTTTTCGTCCTTACGCTAGTTCTTTACAAAAGCTACGAGAAATAGAGAGTGCCAATAACGGCAAAATGGGCTTTTTCTGGCAACAGAGTCTTTCTGGTTGAATTGGAACTCTGGTAAACTGGGAATCTTTACTACTCCCTTTTATATCATACAACCAGAACCTTACACAAAAGAAAGGCTCCGTTATGGCAAATGACATACCAACTTCAAGGTTTTGAAGCAGAGGCAAAGGCAGGCATGGAAAGCTGCCAGGAACAATGTCAGCGCCAAAAGTATGGAGTCCGAAGTTGCAGAAGGAAAGATACAACTTAATACGCACGGTTCAGAATCCTCAAGTGTGCCTGGGGATTGTTTTACGAGTTAAAAAAAGAGATGATGGGTTTGTACCTGCTTACCTGCTGAGTAGCTGGCTGATTTATTTATTTATTTATTTTTACAAATCAGTTGCAGATCGTTGTGTGTGAGAAGCTAATAGGCAAATGAGGTTGATATTGCTCATAGGTGAAGAAGGTGGACGAGCAAATTTTTTTTTTTTTTTTTTNGGGTCACGAGACGAAGGGCTGCGCTGTTCGTGTGGCCAAAAAATATTGTTCTTTTGGTCACTTCCCAAGCTTCCATGTGTTACTGCTGCTTTTGAATTCTTTTTTTTTTTTTTTTTTTTTTACTTTTTTTTTAATTTTTAAAGACTCTCTTGTTCCAAGATAACTAGCTAAGTCAAAAAATCTCTGCCGTATTTAGTGGGATGACAACGTGTTTTGCACGTATGCTTGAAGCATTATTCAAGAGGTAGTCATTCGGAATGAGAAAATTAATTTTCTAGCTAGTCGCAGAAAATCTTGTTTCATTCCACGTTTTGCCAAGTGGCTTGAATGAAAGTCACTAACATATTTTACACATCTCCGGAACCACAGTAGCAGTATTTGGGATTATAACGCATGGTCTGGTTTCCAAGGAAATAAGGCTTATATGATTGCTTTGTCCATCTGTCTGCGCCTTTAATATATATTTTTTTAACCTGTTGGTCAGTGTCAGCCTATTTTACAGAAATTTCACACACTCACAAAATATGAAAAAAATAGTTCAATTCCTCTAAGTTTTCTGAGAATCTGACCTGATAGAGAAGACAACCCAAATTATTGCTATTGTATGAGACCAGCAGTTCTTTTGGGCTGTGGTTGCCCAGTCAATTTACGTATACAGACCAGCAACTCAGTGCTCCCATTACTTGGGATGCCCCCGTTACTTGAAACCAGCCGTGATGTTTGTGGCCAAGCTGGTAGATGGGACTGACAAATGCTACAACACTGAACATAGATCTTTGTGAGCATAGAAAAGCAGGAGTTACTACTGTGGTGTAAGAACCTATCAAGATCCATGGAAGAAACCGCACTAAATGAGTCCCACTGCGTAAGCTGCAATTTGTCTTTTGCCTGCAATGGTGAGAGTTACAGAACTACCTGCAAGAAAAGAGGAATTATCGTATCTAAGATCAGAATTGAGTAGCCCTGAACGTATAGTCTCTGTGAGTGATCCATGCTTGCTCCCAGTGATGAGGATTTTGTCAGTGTTTGGAACTTGAACGGTAGATTCAGAGTTTCTTGGCAATCTCAGTATTTGAAAAATTTGGTTGTAGAGTCACCAGCTACCAGTTTGTGAACCTTGTAGTTTACCAGCTTGTGAACCTTACAGTTTTGCCTTCTTTTTTCCACCTTTCAAAATGTAACGTCAGATATGTAGGGTATTCAGACTGCCTGAAGGTCATAAGAGACTTTGAGGCCATTATTTCTCCAGGGTTACCATAAATGAAATGTGCAATTTTTAGTTCTCAAAGGCTCCAGATTAGAGAGATGCAAACCTGAAGGATATTACCCTTCACAACCTGGATTCTATTTTATGTTCTTTCAAGGTAGTAGCCTCCAGAGTCCTGATGACCCCAATAGCTGTCTGTAAGTGAGTGGGCTACGATTCCTATCAGTCATCGTGACAGATTTGATCTGCAACTAACTTTATTTAAACACTTTATAATTAAAGCCTGTCCCAGTGATTGATAAAGTATTGGATCCAACTCCTTCTCAAACAGTTTAGACATTGTTAATCTCTGGATCTTGTGCATCCTGATAATAACAGGAAAGAAACTTCTGTGGATAAAGGAATGATACCAAAGATGTCACAAACCTGGAGGGTGACTATTTTACTCTTGTTTGAGAAAATATAGAAGATGTTCAGGGAAATTCTGAAATTCACACAGCAGATGATAAGAAACAGTTCAAGCAATTTAAAAAATTTATTAGGCCTTTGTACATTTTAAGTCCAGAAGGGACCATTCTGAACATTTTCTCTAATTTTAGATATAGCAAAGGCAATATAACTCCACACAGTAAATTCTCCTGGAAATAGTGTTGCATAACTTTTAGAAGGACATCCTTGCTGGCATAATGTGAGTATAGTTTGTGAAGCATGGGAAGTATGAAACTAAACACTTTTTTCTCTCAATTTAAAATATCATTCCAAACATACCCTGCACTTAAAATGGCTTGGAGGATGGTTCAGATGCTGACCTGTCAAATACATGACCCTTTGAGTATGTTGCATCATGGAGAAGAAAATCCTGAACCTACCACTAAGGGGATTGGAGCTAAATCCATGCTGGGCACCCTCCTCCCCGCAACACGCTCGCTTGTACAGTAAATCCATGTCTCTACGTGCTCCTCACCAAGTGATTTTGCTAACTATGGCAGAGCTGTGCTGCGGTCTCGCAGAGTAGTTACCATGACTTTTTCTGAGGTGTAGCTGCTGTTGAGAGAGGAGGAGAGAGGATTTATTGGCTTATTCAGATCCCAATGAAGCTGCATCAGGCATTAGATCAGCCCTTAGGAAAGGTACAAACAGAAGGAAATGGCCAAAAGTGAAGCCTTCCATGGTCTGAAAACACCCCTGCCTCCTGTTTAACCAATCTCTTATTTCCTTAAGAACAGATTTCAAACTATGAGATTTGCCTCACTGTTATGATGGCACTGTGGCAAAGGAGAACATGTGTCAAGCAAAATGCAATTATTTTCTTCACCATAGCACTAAGAAACCCAGAAAAGAAAACTATATCTCAGCATCCAGTTGAATAAAAGCAATGTGACAGAGGAGCCAGATAGAATTAGTGAAATAGCTTTCAAATTGAGAACAAAATTTTCTCCTTTTTTTTTTTGATGCAAATTTTTCTTTATCTGCTATATTGTGTGATCTTATTGGGTTAATTGTTTGTTTTGATGAGTATGCAATGCATTCAAAATATAAAGAAACTTAATAAAAGAATTCAGGCTACAGCTGAAGGTTATGCATATAAGGAGACTCTTTAGAGATATTTGCTGATGATGATGTCGTTGTATCTTGCAGTTGTATAGATCTTAAAATTAGATATAAAAATGTAAAACTTAATAGTGATGTTATTTCCAAGCCTGCTTTAGTAACATTTGGGTACTGACTGTTGCACACTGTGCGCCAGGTGCAGCTGCACTTCTTTGCACAAACTGCTTCAAACGCAGCCGACTGGTTAGTTAGCAGTAATCATATAACCCTCATTTTTCTGCTGCTTGTTTGCTCTTGAATTCCCCCGTTTCCATTCTGTGTGGGTCACATGATATTAAATTATGTTGAAGAACATATATGTATGAAATTCTGTGGGAATCCTAACCAAATAAGAGGAAAAAAATGTAACCTTACAGTGAGGGAATCTGAAACTGTGGTCCTAAAGCACTGCTGAATTGGAAATGCTACTACCAACTGTTGTAAAGCTATTTTGCTTCTGTCATTTCTGGGTGGCAGCACATCCATAGACCAGATTACTTGCTCGCTAATCTTCCGAAGCGGAATTCTGCGCTCTAACAAGCAATTAGGATAGTCTCTTTAAAAAAAAAAAAAATCTAAAATTGTAGGTGGCCACTAATTATTAAAACGGAGCCGTAAATAGGGGTCAATATTTGAGCTCGGCCGTTCAGTCTGTTTGTGGTGGGGCCTGTTAGGTGGCCTCTGAGCCACCCAATTCCCGGGCGGCAGAACGCAGCGTGCCGGGCAGCCGCTGTGCACAAGCGCGCCCAGGGCCCCGTGCCCCTCAGCCCCTGCGCTGCGGCCCCAGCACCCGTGTTCCCCCAGCCCCTTGCAAGTGCTGCCTTTGTCTGCAGTGTTTACTTTTTCCCATTTTTTATTTTTCTTTTCCCTTTTTTTTAATTTTCCCTTTTTTTTTTTTTTTCTCTCTCCCCTCGTTCATTCAAATCTCGCCCTCGCTCGCAGTCCTTCAGGCAACCAGCTCGCTGGAGCCAGCTGCTGAGACACGGCAGAGGAGAAAATGAAATCCAACGCATGCCGTTTCGCATGGTAAAAACAAAGCCAGTCCCAGCCCCAAGCCACCCCAGCCCTCCAAGGGGTGGGTGCAAATAAATCCTGTTTTTTTTATTATTATTATTTTTATTTTTTATTATTACAGTGCTTGTAACGCTCTTTTCCTCTCACGCACTGCTGTCCGTCGCGAAAGACGCAGGTTGATTGTGTGAATGCACAATGATAGGAGAATGGCTTTAATTTGCTCAGTGAATATTTTTCTACTTGCATCTCTTCTCTCCCCACCCCAGCCCTATAAGGGTGTTTAGAGTGGAATGACACTTCTACCACAAGCCAAGATGCACTGTGTGATACTGTTCAGTTTTCCTTGGTGCTTTCTGCTTTTTGCCCTTGTGATACAGTTTTGGGATTTTCTTCTGTCATCTTCTGGCTTGTGGGAATTTTTGCTTCTGTGCATAGAGTATTTTGTTTTACAAAAGCAGTTATTTACTTTCACATCTGAAATGCACTACAAAGTGCACTTTGGAGTGTACGAGGAAGTGTGGCGATCCTGCTTAAACGTGACAAAATGGAACAAAAGAATCGTGCTGCAGAACAAGTTCACATGAAGGTTTTAAAGTGCAGGGTTGCAAGTTTAAAAAGCAGAATTCAAAGCAAATAAAAAGCGGTAGTTGAAAAGGCTTTTTTACTATTTCATTGCCGAGATTGATTAAGACTAAAATACAAACATTTTGATGAGAGGTGGCAGCTGCCACTCCAGCATCTGTAACCTGTAAATTTAGAACAGGGGTGTTATCAGTTTTTTTAAGATTCCTGCTGCTCCGCTGACAGATAGAAGTCATCAAAGAGTGTGTAAATGCCTTCTAAAATGGTGAAAAATAGACACGTGTGTGTAGACATGTGTGATATGTATAAAAGTCCATGTTCATGGTTGCAGCATGTCTTTTCTAGGTTGTCTTTTTGAATTCCAATTAAGAAGAGCTGGCACATAAATATTAGCATTTCACTGGGAAATATTTGTCCTTTGTTGCCTGCAAAGTTTCTGCATTGGCTTTAAGAGGAAAAACAAATGGCAGATCAAAAAGTCCAGATTTCAAAGGTATCTTGTCAAGGCAGGGGACACAAGTTGGCATAGCTCTCGAGTTTAATAAGACTCGTATTTGTGCATTTAAGATGTCAAATCGCATTGAGAAACTTAATCTGCTTGACATAAAAGAACACAAATCAGCAATGAGTACGTTCTGGGCTTTTTTTCTTGAGCCAAATGTATTATTTCCAAATTATAGAAACAAAAAGGATATTTATACTTGCTTCTATGCATCCAGCATATATTTACATTTGCAATGAGCTTTAGCATATGTTTAGCTCAGACTAGTGTTTGATTATTAGTATTTTTCTCAGTAGCTTTTTTTAACAATAGTCCAAACGGAGGTCCTCTTCCAGGTTTAAATTTATGTCACCTGTTAATACGAAAAAAGAAAATAAGTGGGTCAATATATCCGCGGAGCCGCATCTCTTCTCTCCGTAAGGAACATCTGCATTCCAGCCATTACAGCCCTTAAAAGCGGCAATAAATTGAGTCCCCGGTAAAGGCAAAGGTCTCGCAGATGACATAATTTGTGGTGGGAACCTGCTTGTCCTGGAGCCTCCCCATTTCTCAGGCCACAACTTTCAGCACCGTCCACCTGCTGGAGGCCGTGGCGGAGCCTCCCCACGGCCGCAGAGCCACCAAACCGGGATCGTAGGACGGAGTGCAGGAATTTCGCTTTCCCTGTCATCGTGGAGGGGGTTTCCCCCTATGGCGAGGGAGATGAAAAGTGCGATTTAATGTTCTCCGCAGAGTGGCAGGGGGGAAAAAAAGGCGCAAAGCTTCACATGCCGCTTTCCGAGCGGGCCCTTGCAGTCCCGGTGGCGAATGGGATGTCCCTGTGGAATTTGCCATACAGCAGCCTGAAAAGAAAAGGATTAAGCCCCTTTAGAGGATGGAAATGTAACAAAAGGAGCACTTTTATGATGTAGCAGCATAAAATAAGGGGCTCCATTGTGTAGCTGATTGCTAAAGATCTGTGAATTGAGCAGCCTACGTTGTAGGCCCTGTTCCCCGAGGCTTTGGAGGCTCCTACATAATGATACGTCTGCACTAGAGCAAGAGTATGGCTCTCATTTAGGGGCAAATAAGAGATTATTGGTTTGTTTCTACATCGTGCTTTTTTTTTTTTTTTTTTTTTTTTTTTCTCCACACCTACCGAAAAGTGGCCTGTAGGGAGATTATACTCTAGTGAAAGTTGCTGCTAATTAAAACAAGTAATTAGTGTTCCTCCAGGCTTTGCGGTTTCGCTCACTTTTGCCCGCCAGACAACATTAGTTTAAAAGCAATCCAATTTCTAGCAATAACAGACTGTAAAAAAGTCATTTAACAAGTATATAAGTGTAAGGTTACAGTTCAGGCTTTGATTTATCTCTTCTGGGCTATTTAGAAAGCCAGAGCAAAAGTTTTGGGGAGGAAGGAGAGTGTGGGGAAGTTGGTGTTTTTTTCTTTCAGTGTTTTATTTTATGTTGTTTTTTCTTCTGAAAAGTCATGTCACCGCAGTTAGGAAGATGATGCTGAAGCTTTAGGAGACAATGTTCCAGAGCCCCATTAGGAAATGAGAATTGGATTTAATGTGTTTTTTAGCGAGAACCCTCACTTAGCATTTTGTAAACAGATCATTTCATTAAGGCCTTTTGTTTCCATTCCCGCTTCTGCGAAATCAGCTCGGGCTCTCACTTGAAATGAATAGGAGTTTAACATATTATTATTTCATGTTGGTTGAGTGTGAATGCTGGTCTACTACCAGAAACTTGAAGCATTTAATACTAAGGTTCAAATGAGATGATACACACACACACACGTTCATATATGTATATTTATAATGACCAAAAAAAAGAAAAAAGTATTGGAACATCACTTGCTGCTTTTCTGTATTCAGTGGGTTTCCACTGTTCCTGTCATTCCGAAATTGCCAGCCATTGAACATGCACATCCTGATAGTCGATGTTGCTGTGTGTTGTAATATACTAATATACTTCCTAAGAGGATATTTGCATTTAAAATGGACACCCTTAAAGGTTTTTCATTTTTGCAAAAGCGGTTGCATGCGTAGATGAATGCATAAACTGCAAATCAGGGACAGTATGTCTGTACATGTAGGTGATTTCTTCCTTAGAAGAAATCTAGAATTAGAAGGCACTGTTTTCTAATGTTCAACTGGTGGGCACAGATTTTCCTTTCAGTTTGGTTTATCTGGTATTTCTGTTGATAAATGAACCAGGAAAATACGATTTCTGATAAGCTAGAAAAACTCCTTCCGCTGATAAACAGAGTAAGATTGCAGAGCAGTCACACTGGTGGGGTTGTAACTCGACACTAAAGTGTAATTTTAAATGGGAATATTTTTCAGTCATGTGCCAACAGACAATTCGGTACAGCTGAACTGCTTTTCTTGCAAAGTGAGTTTTAAAACATACACGTTTTGATCACGAGCAAAAAAAGTTGAAAGTATCTCTTTTTCCCTTTCTGCTAAAAGTTTAATAATTCAGTCTGACAAGCAATAACAATCATGTTCTGTTTATGCACATTGTGATAAAATACTTCATATTGAATGATAACAGATTTAAAGAATGGTTCGGATCTTGTTTAATGTCTTGCATTTTAAGCATCTTGTTACTTTTTTTTTTTTTTTTTTTCCTATATTCTAGTGATTTCAGTTGGCATATTCTTCTCCAAAGAATAGACATATTGAGTTAAAGAAATTTTAGTTTGAATTCCCTTTACTGATAAGGATAGGATCAGATCTTGGCTACTGCAAAAGCAGTACCAATTGCTGCAACTGCCCTGTACCGCTTATCCCTGTCTTTTAGAAAACTGCTTTTTGATTTTTATAGTAATTTTGATAGGGGTATGTACAGATTGGGGATCTGTTTCTGACCTTCTTTTAAGCTATTCCTGTATAATTTTTTGTTTGCTTTTTTTTAAACACCTTTTTAAAATATGTGCACACATATGTGTGTGTATTTTATACATATTATATATATATGTATTATATATAAATATATATACATGCGTGTGTGTGTATATTTCTCTTTCCCTTTTAATCAAACAACCTATATTGATTCTTAGTGCCAGTATGCTATGAAATAACGCAACAGTCGAACAGGCCTTGGGGCACCAGAGGGCAGAATCTGCTGTGGACGTAGTAAACTCTTTATACATTAGCACAGAACCATAAGGGACAGTATAACAGCTCTAATTTTATGTAGTAAGCCGTATTTGCACAACAATTCCATTATAATACAAAAGGCAATTTTCAGAGGTAATTTAGGAACAGCAACTGTATTAATGCTGAGTCCAAGAAAAGGAGAACAATTTTCTTATGCACTCCAGTTGCAATGCCCAGCTGTCTTCTGTAAATGATTTTAATGGTTATTTTGATTCTAATTTAAACATAAATTGACCTTAAGATTCACCCGTATCTCACATCTATGTTTCTTGTGCAATTCTGTTTATTTCGAGTTTCTGTTTTTTTGTGGTTTTTTGGTTTTTTTTTTTTTTTTTTAAACTTATTTGGACTTCAGAATGAACTCCATATGTAAAACCTGTTCTCCTTATGATGTTTTTCTGAGTCATTTCCAGTATATTATTAGTATAAAACTGAAGTATCTCAGCAGCATAATCCCCAAATTGCATGGTGGAATGACCAAAAGGTATTCTGAAGAACATCAAGTGAGTGAAAGATCCAAAGAGTTCATTGAAGTCACCTTCTGTCAATTAACTAAAAATACTAACTTCCCAGGACACAATTTTAAAGCATATTAAAGCTGAGTCAGCTTCCCCGTCAATTTTAGAAGGCAGCAGTGTCCTGCGTTTGCACTCTTGTTTTTATATGTTTTTATATAATGTTCACTATTGAAGGATCCCAGCAACTGTGGCCTTCACAGTTCAGGGAGATTGTAGAGGCTAATGTGCTTCTCTGCTTCTCGCCATATAATCTTTGCTCTTTTTATTTTCTCAGTCAGCCAGTTGACTGACCATGCCAGGGTACTTGGCTCCTCAACACTGTACCAACATTATTGTAAGTATCTTAATGGCCTTTCCACAAAGCTGTGGGGAAAAAAAAAAAAACAAAAAAAAAAACTAATTTGCTTACCACAAATAACTGTTAGGGCCACAGGAAAACCTTGCTTTGAAAATGCTGTCGTCGTCAGTCCTTCGTTAGCTCTTGCTATTCTTGTCCGTATTTTATTCTCACCGGGATGTATGTTTGCCGTGGTTCTCTGAGCTGCTTTGTCCTGGTGTCAAGATGGCACAAAATGCTGTCTGCCTGCAGTGGGTTGTCAGTGCCGTACCCTTCATGGAAGAGGGACTAGATGCTCTCACACACGCGATGGGGAGTGGAGAGGAGCAATAACAGGTCAATAAGGGTTGACAGATGGCTTCTGTGCTAGTCTATAGCAGGCCTCACCAGTCTGGTTTTTATTTTTTAAGGTTGTATTAGAAAAAAATGTAGTTGTGGCTTGGCAGATAGATTTAGTAGATGTACTTTTGAGGGTCAGTTGTTTTTTCCCTTGTCTTTTCCATCAGCTCCTCTGTGTCTTATGATAAGTCCTCTGTTTTCAGGTTTTCTAACATGGAGAAAATCACCTGTGAGGTTAGAGGCAATACTGTTGGTGTTGTGTGGTGCTCAGATGAGACAAAGGCAGGCAGACACTAAGGATCTTGACAAGGTTTTTCTCCAAAATATTTGTATACTAAAGGACAAAGATTCTAGGGACTGTATCAGCCACAACACGATATTTTTAGAAATTGTGGATTCATGGCATCTCTGGAGAAGAAAAGCCTCAGAGAGTTTCAGAAGTGTCACTCAAAATCAAAATGCCCATTACCAGTGGCCATTTCTGAAAATTTGGAGAAAAAACATTCTAGAAAAACTTGCAAAAGCTGAGACCTTCAAATTTTCAAGAGAATTGATCTCATAGGCCAATAAGCACTCGCAGTATTGGTTGCACTGTGATCAGCATCTCATTTCTGTTAGGTCTCTGGAGGAGCCTCTGTAACCCTCTAAACTTTCTGCAAATTTTCTCCAGGCTCCTGGAAAAAGACTCGGTAGCTATGGTTTGGGGAACATTGTAAGGAATGACTTTGTACCCTGTAGGGCCTGAGCTCTCTGACTAGCGTGTGAAGCCTTGAGAGGATGAGTTAGAGCAAAGTGTCTTCACTGTTTTTTGGCATTGCTAGAATTATTACATCTCTGCTGTATGGTACAGCCCAAAATAGCCGCAGTAACTACTTGTCCTCGGTATTCAGCTTCCTGCTCTCAGGCTGATTCAAAGCAGACTAATTCTGGTCTAGTTTTACCACTTTCCACACAAGAGAATCACAGACTGTTTGTGTTACTTTATAATACAAAGTGCTAAGTCATTTTAAACCCAGGGTCAGACTACAGCTGGTGTAAATCAGTGTGGATCCAATCAAATTTTACCTGTGGGAATCATCTGTTCTTAGGGCAGCCCAACCCAAAAGTGCCAGCTGCTAGAATGCTGTTGTGAAAATGTTCCGGGTCACAGGAATAAAACATATGCTGTGTTAAGTTTTCTTTAGGAAGTTTTTGTTTGTTTGTTTGTTTTTTAATGTAGATAGCATCAGCTGTTTAAGTCAGTGAAGATATCTCAGCTTATTTCAAGGTAGGATCTAGCTCCACAATGTAAAAAGATCTAATTTGGAAAGCCGGGTAGCATGTATTACTGTTAGGTAGAATGAAGGTTTTCAAAAACGTCGTGTGGGAAACAGAGGAATGTGTCCCAGTCACCTCATTTATACAGAGGTAAAGTATTTTGAGTGTCACTATAAAACATGGTTAATTTTGAGGCATCATTAGAGTATCTTTAGCTTGTCTCTCGCTATGTGAAGCCAAGTCAGGATCTATCTTGGTGGCATTTGAAAGTTGTCACCTCCCAAATGCTTTGTGAGTTAAATTCATGAAGATTTGCAAAGACTTAGGTAAACACCAGAGAGCTACCTTCTTTGATTTCATTGCACTCCACAGAAAAAGTGATATTTTTCAGGCTGTTTGTTACAGGTCTTGGAAATCTGCATATTTCATATATTGATCTTTGGCTTGGTGGATGCAGCCCCTCGTATTTCATAATTGCAGCTGTGTAACGAGGATTGAATAGTACAATTACTACTTAGGAGACAAAAGTATTCTGAAAGCTCAGGATGTTGAAAGTTCTGATAATTGCTCACTTTTGTTGGTGATGTCATTAGGAAAAATTTCAAGAATATGGAGCACTATGGGCAAGCTTAAATGAAATTTTCCTTGCGTGTTTTTATTTATTTAATCTAGCTCCCATATAATAGCAAGGAGAAATTAGAATTAGTATTTTCCATTTTTGTTTTCTTTCAAATTAGAACAAATATCTGTATGTCTCATTGCAGGGAGGGAAAAAATGGAGAGTCAAGTATATTACAATGTCATCTGCGGCCATCTACCTGTCCTGTAGTTTGAATCTCAGACTGATTGAGCAAAAGTTGTGAGAGCTTCTTGGCATCCTTCAAACTCCAGCTGCGCCCTTCATGGCCAGTATAATATGGAGAAGCTGTTGCAATGCTCCAGCTTTTGTCTAAAGGGCAAGACAGTCCAGTACCAGAGAAACTAGGAAATATGCTTAATACCTTTAATCTCGCCCATAAATGAATTGTACTGTACATTCCTCAGTTGCTTTTAAGAATCAGCAACCGTACTGTTTAAGGTCCAAATTGGGACTATATCAATGACATGAAACATTACTTCTGGATGCCTTTGCTGTATTCCGTAAAGACACATGCAAACTTAATGTTGAAACACTGCTATGTTAATTAGTTGACTAGAAGTCATGGCTACTTCCTCGATGGTGTTGCACAGTCAACAAGAGTTATGGTTATCAGTGCATTTTTCAAAATACCCAGTAATGTCACTGTTGTCTTGCAGAAAAGAGTTAAGTACTGAGCATGGTTGTAGAGCACAATCTTTTGTTTTCAGCTCCAAGTGGCTCATTTTGAAAACATTAAAACTCATCCAAGTAACAGAAAGCTTAGCTTGGCAAAAAAAAAAAAAAAAAGAAGCTCTGTTAAGTATTTTATTAAATATTATTTATTCCCTCCCTTTACCCTACCCTCTCAATTCCTGGGACAAAATAATTTCTCAAAATTCCTGCAAATGAAATTTTCCCTGTTATCCCCTTTAGTGTTATAAGAACATGTGCATATAAGAACACAAGGAGAGCTAATGTGGGAAATATGTAGATTTTCGAATGGTGTGTACCTGCTGCTACTTTCAAAAGCAGAAGACTGCATAAGGAATTACACATCTTCAGAAGCGCTAAATCTTACACTTTCTTTGCCAGTCCAATTTTCTTGTTCCCAAAATAATAGCCCTTAACTGCATATAAACCACTACCACTAATGACGAATAATTTATGTGCAGCAAACTAATCCTTCTTGAAGGATGTCATAGCAAAGCGCAAAAAGGACAGTCACAGTTGGCCATTGTGCTCTGTTCTTACTGTTTCCTTCCATTCACCCACCAAACCCAAGTCTGGGAGGAAGAAGTGGCATAGAGCCACCACATGCCCCCTCTTTCTCTCCATCCTCTTCCTCTGGGTGTCGGGCAGCCTTACACTGCAATTGAAAAAAAAAAAAAAATCTTTTTTCAGTGGTGCAAAACAGGGGAAGGAAAGTTCCTTGAAAATTATCCTTTCTATGTTATCTTTTTGAGGGATGGCTGGAATCCGATGGTAAATGCCTGGAGTTTTTGGCATTCTTTTCCTAACCAGTGGTTAAGTCACTGTAGGGTGTAGAAAAAGTGATTGCACTGTACAGCTAATTTTCTAGTCAGCATTATGTGCTTCAAGCTAGAGAAGGTGGGTCTTTTGAAAGGGAGGTCTGATTATCAGAAATCAGATAATAGAGAAGACAGTTTATAGAAGGTAGAAACATGAATGTCTGTGTATTTGTCTTCTAAAGTATTTGGCAGTCTTTGTGTTAAATGAAAGGTAAACATGTTGTTAAGGAAATCCAAATGGGTGCTTTGTGATTCTTCAGTACATAACAGGCAATGTCAGGCATGAGGAATTGATTGATTGATTTGCACTAGGAAAAGGAGTTTTGATTGATTCTCTGAAGAATCATGTGGATAAGATCCACAAGAAAGAAAAGAGTAAATTTCCAGAGAACGAACTGCTAAAATGATGGCATTGTCTGTGGCTGAGAATGTTCATGTTAATGAAAATTGGATGGCTTTGGTGCTTATGTTTATCAGCTTGATCAGCATTTACTTGCTCACAAAATTAAAGAGGAAGAAAAATATAAGATAGTATTATTGCTGCTCATTATATCCAAACCACGCACCCTGAAAAAGCAGCAGCTAGTAACTGCAGATGAGTGTGTGCTTGTTTACTTACATACCCCGCAATAAAAGTCTGCCAAGCAGTTTGTTTAATAGCCAGTGTGACTTTAAGCGCATTAGTGCAGCGCTCTGGTTTGCACGCCGGCTGTGTGCCGGGCGCCGCGCCTGGGTCAAGGTCTCCGGCCGGCTGCTCGGATCCCTCGGAGGGTTTGCTCCTCGCTGTCTCTGGAATCGGCTTTCCTTCCACGACCTTTCATGACAGCAGCTCCGTGCAACTGTTGACTAATAGGAGGAATGCTTGGGAGCAGAATAACGTGGTTAAACATCCGTCGCGAGCTCTGCCTCTGCTACAGAACAAACTCTTGCAGGGGACAGGAAAAGACTCAAAACTGACCACAGAACTACGATCAGAAGTTGTCTCTCTATTCAGGCTTTCCAGAAATAATTCCTTAACATGCATGTATAACAAACGCACACACGGATATACTCTCTTGCTCCGTTAAACAAGCAAAGAGAAATTTCTATTGGGAAATCAAACAATTTCTCTTACGAGCTCTGAGGAAAGCACAATTAAGCAGTTGCTTTTGTAATTGTAGCCTAAAACTTGAAAAATATAGGAGACAGCTCAATATATAGCAGTGAAATAATATCCTAAAACATAATTCATTTGGAAGAGAGTTCAAAGGAGATCAGCCTTTTTTTCTCATCAACAATACAGAAATAGTTTTGATTTAACTGAAGTTACAATGGGATGTTTTATTCCTGAGTTTATTACAATATAGCATAGTTGAGAATTTAGCAAGAAGAGTATTTTCAGAGTGCCAAATGAATTTGTACATCAACTTCAGATACACTAGATTTAATGTTGTTATTGTCCTGTATTGTCCTGTTGTCTTCTATGGTCCTATATGGTCCTATATCCTAGGCAGATACCTGGGTCACAGAATCATTTGGGGTGTTCAAGTGAGAGAGAAGAATTTAAGCGAACTCAAATCTACTGAAATATTTAGCAGGCTTGGCTGGATGAAAGATAGGAGCGTTGTCCAAACTCACATGATTTTCTTGGGTGATGATTTGATTTGTGTTCAAGCCTCTTCCCCGCAGCTGTCGATGTTATTGAATGTTTTTTTGAAAGCTGGGCCACCTTCGGAGGCACCCTAGAAAATGCAGTTTAACTTCCCAGGATGAACGCTTCCAGTGATGATCAAATATCTTCAGTAGGAGATCGGCATACCATGCAAATACAGTAAATTGCCAAGTGGAGAACTGTTGTCTTAATCTTGTATGAGATTTATAATTATAATTTTATTATTATCTTCGGTTACCAGTCAATATTTACATGTTAAAGTACATGTCATTTTGCAGTCTTTACATTTCTCTAACAATCTGCATAGCCTATCATCTGGATTTTTACTGCTGAAGGAACCAGAAATCAAGAGATAAAGGTTTCAGGAAAGTTCTCTGTCCGTTTCTCTTTATTGACTCCTCTGCATGGGGAAGTTTGGATGGTGGATTGCCTAGATCTGCCTGCGTTCCCTTTCTTCCTGCCTACATCTTCCTCCTTTTCTGCACCCTCTTCCTCTTTGCACAACAGCCCAGTTTCTTGCCAAAGGAACCATTTAGAAACTGATTAAGATTCAGAATTACAATTTGAGCTCTCTTTTCTCAGTGTTGTATTTCTTGTCCAGTTGGTTTCCTTGCTTTCTAAGTTGGTCCAGTCTTATTGCAACGTAGCTGAATTTCTGCCTTTTTTTTTTTTTTTTTTTTTTGAGGGAGATCAACCCATCTAAACCAAGCTGTTTTTTTCCTCAGCCCCATCAGCCTATTTTCCGTGTGCTAGGCTGGAAGGCTATGATATGATTTTGATATTTATTTTTAAGTACAACTCAGAATGGTTTGCACCTAAGGAAGACATCACTGTCCTCTTCGTGGATGATTAGATGCTGATTTTATTTCAGCTCTCTGTCCAGTAGTGCCCTATACTCAGAATAAATGACATTAAAGGTGATGATTCATAGTTTTGTATTTACCTGTCACTTTCTTCCAAAATAATCTCTCTGTGCCCTCTCTTGCACTTGTACAGCTTATTTCCATAGCACTTAAAAAATGGCACTTTTGTAAAGAGATTGCACTAAGCTGAATTTCAATACTTCTGTCCACTTCAGCTAGAAATTCCCCAGGACGGTTATAATCCACACATGTTTGCAACTCACTGCTCTTCCCAGTCTAAATATGTTCTGATTACAGGGCTCTGCAGCAACACTAGTAGGAAAAAAGGAAATTCAAAAAAGAAAGAGAGAGAGAGAACTTTTAGAAGCTTGGAAAATTACCGATTGTATTTTCTTCGAAAATGCTACTTTGTTTTAAGTAAAAGAGCTTTGCTTGTATGTAGCTCAGAAAAGCACAGGGAAGACAGAATTGTCTACTGCAATAAGGTTTTAAAGTTTGTTTTCACTGGATTTTGCAGTGAAAAGCATGAATATTGAAATTGTTCATGTAAGAATGCACTGAGGAAATAATATTAGATTCATTAAAAGGTCTAGGTTTGTTCAGATTAAGTTTTACATTTTTATTCCAACTTAAAAAAAAATATAATATTTAACGGCAAAGAAAAAAAGGAAGAAGTCCTGTTGAGAAGAAAAGAGTTAAATAGGCCACATCAAAGTTATCAAATGGGACATGGATTCTTTTTTCCCTCTAAAGCATAATTTTGGCAAAATCCAAACAAGTTTCCAGTGCATTTATTTTGCAGGAGAATTATCAGGACATTAGAAATTGCTCCACTGAAACATTGCAAGGAGATCTGATGGAGCTTTTCACACCTTTAAGAAAGAGCCAGTAATATTTAGTATGACATCGCTCTGATTTATTTCTTTTAGTATTTCTATGTAGTAACACAGTGAATATTCTGTAAAATATTTCTTAAATGAATCGCAGACAGATATCAGCTAAGAAAAACTGTCCAGACTAATAGATGGCAAAAGATTTTGTGAACTATCCAGGCTAATAGACAGCAAAAGATTTTTGTTGCTGATTAGATTTGTGTTTCATCAGTGTTTTGAATTTTTTAACACGATCACATGGGGTGGGGGGGAGTTGATTTTTTTACTTTTTGTCTTTTTCCTGTTTTGAGGCTTAGGACAGGAGTTGCTTTTTTTGCTTTTACATTCATCAGCTCAAATCACAATCGTGTGTCTTTCAAATAAAATCATTTCAGTTTTGCAGAGATCGTGTGTAGGGAACAGGGAACACCCTCGTCTGAAGTGCTAGGGTTTATTTTTTTTAAAGTTTGCCCGGGACAATAAATACAGAGGTTTGTCTAGCCAAGGGTCCAATGCTGCGTTTAACAAAGAGACTGAACTTTTAACCTTCCAGGGTCCCACATTTTGATTCTTATGACTTTCTGAATCTTTCATTTAGATTTAGTTTCATTCAAGTAACTCCAAATCATCGATGCTCATGGATATGTACCAATATAGTGACCCTGCTGCACTGTCATCTGCCTTCTCTGCTCGTCCTGTCACTCGGATGCTGTGTGCGCCACTAGTTATAGTTTGTAAGATCCAGCACGGTTTCACACAAGTTTTGAATTACCATCTTCTGTGTTATTTTCTGTTTGCTCTTAGAAAAAAAGTAATGAAACTGAATCAAAATAGATTTCTCTGTTTACCTTTTAATCTTCACGCCATTATGCTCATAAGCTATAGATGAGCAGAGGCCATCTCTGTGAGAGGTTATAAAGTGGCACATCTCCGTCCTTCGTCTTGGAGGAATAATGTGATGAGCAGTGAACACTAGAGGGGGAGCTTAACCGTTCCGGAGAGTTAAATGTGTAGCCCCTCCGGGAGAGGATCAGAGCGATCCGAGAGCTGCTGACTTAAACGAGCCAAGTTAAGGCATGGACAGCCATGGTTCAGAAGTCAAGAGGTCAAGAAGAGGAGAGAGCCAATTTATTGTCATTTTCCAAAAAGGCAGCAAATCATAAGTGGAATTGAGAAGTTTAGGGCTCGGCTCCTACCGTGATGTGGTATATTTTAAAAACCTCTCTAGAGGCAGTTTAACATGAAGAGTAGGATTACAGGGATTTTTTTTTTTTTTTTCCAAGGACTGTCTGTCATTTAAATGTCTGAGGAATGATGGAATGAATTATCATAAAATTTTGACAAATTTGATGGCTTAACCAAAGGGGGAAAACAGACATTCCACTTATTGGGTTCTAATAAGACATGACATTTAAAATGAGTTTACATGGCAGTTAGACCTTTTCTTTCCTTTCCTTTCTTTTCTTTTTTTTTTTTTTTTTTTTTTTTCCCCCTCTCTCCTTTGATTCAGAAACATTTGTGTGTAAAGAACAGTTATTTATAAACGGCACTTTTCTAAGATTGGAAAACCTGCTTCTTTTCATCCTGTGTTTCTTGTGCTTTAATGCATTGGTGAGTGTTTCATACATGGTACATTTATATGCCCTTAATCCTGATTCCTGCACACTCTTCTACTGCAATAAGGAAATATGAACTTACTGTATATTTTTACTAATTGCATAACTTTAAAAGGTTTCACTTCTTAATTTCTATTTATTGAAATGTAAATACTTCAGTAATACCAGCAGTATCTGTTAATATTGTATCTCCTTTCCAAAAGAAATAATGCCAAGTTCAAATTATTTAGGTCTCGTTTTACAGTTATTCCACATAGTGCATGCAGAACAGCATAGATGCATGCATGAATTTTTTGCCCACAAAATTGCAGGGACAACTCTGACCTCCTATTAACAGAACGTGGAGCTGTGCATCCCAAAAGCCGTTAGAGACAGGCGCATTCTGCAGACTGATGTTTCTGCCAGGGCCTAGGATGATGATGAAAGGTGGATGCGAGGGTGGCAGCTGTCTGGCTGGGGGGAATGCTCCGTAACCTAAGCCAACTTGGCGATGTCACTGCTCCTGGCACTGTCCGTGGATCGGTGAAACCAGCCCTTGCCCTGACAAGAATATGTTCGAATCATAAGTGTGGAGCCAAACTATAGCTGAATTAAGCAAAACAAAACGCTACAGTAAATCACGCTTTGTCTCTTCTTCTGTTTGTTCATTACTATAGGTGTCATGGTAATTCTGTACTCAGTTACTAAAGAAAGTAATGCTCCTACTGTAGCTGGGAGGTACCAGATAAGCCGGAATTATGTAAGCCTCCATTTGTATCTAGTTATCTAGCACAAGTACGGGTATTTTTCTTCAAGAGCCTCTACAAATGATTTTCTCACTTTCTGTTTGTTCTACATAAGAGATAGCTGCTTTTATTATTATAGCCTTCTCCCCTGAAGGCTCTTTCCCATGGTGACTCCACTCACAGCTTTTCTCAGAATGCCAGTGCAGGTAAACAGAAAATATTACCATGCGGCTATATTTAAATAAATCCACTTTAATTATAAATTCATTTATGACCTTGTTATATCAAGTGCCATGCAGATCTTTATATATGTAAGGAACACTTGTAGCTGTAAATCACCTTGATTTAGCTATATTAATTTTAATCTTTTTTTTTTTTTTTTTTTTGCATTGGAAATTATTATAGTCCAGTGAAAGAGTGAGAGATCTGAAACATCATATTTTAGAGTAAATACAAACAATGAGTTGCTGAGCTTAAGAAGGCAGTAGTTGAATGACATTTTTTGCTATCCTGAATTTTATTCTAAAGTATTCTGTCTTGAACTGTCATGAATCTTTTTTCTGAAGTACATATTCCTGCCCTCGGAGAGGAAGAATGCTACTAGTTTAATTTTATCTTATCATATTGGTGTATCTAAGAAGCAGGATGTCTCACTTTGATTTACCTATGTAATTTGAGGGTATGAAAAAGAGTTTGTGGGAAACTAATACAATAATACGTTGTATTATTGCATGCAGATATTGCTAGAATAGCCCTATGGATCTTAATAAGTTCTTTCATTTTAGCAAATGATAACAAGTCACTGGGGTTGAACAAAGAGCAGGCCCACTGACTATGGACCAGCCAGTGTATAAGGACAATTTTTTTCCTCTTTTGTCACTATATTCCCACTGATGTTCATTAGACTTACACTGATGAAATTAATAGAGGAATTTGACCCTACATTTTCAAGCACGTGTCTCAGCATACAAGACCTTTTCATTACTGTCACAAAGCTGTATTACCTCACCTAAATTTGTGTTTCCTCCCTCTGAATCTTGAAGAAAGACTACATATAGCAGTAAGTAGAACTGAGGTAATACTGACGTTGGAAAAATTACCCAAAAGATAAATCAGATTGAGTTTTTGAGTTTTACTTTTGTGACAACTCTGACTGAACTCAGGCTAGTGAAGCAATTCAACAAGAAATTATGAAAGGCCTAAGGTATGTCAGTAAAGAACCTGTGTTGGGGAGATGATGGCTGTTTCCAAAGGAAAAGGAAACTTTAACACCAGCTATCTAAACAGAAAAGTCACTGTATTTTTTGTTCGTGGTATTGTTAGTGTAATGCTGAATAATTGATGCACTAGCTGATATTTTCTGAAACGCTTTGTTTTCTCAGGCAGAAAACCTGAAGAATGTTTGGCTTTTGTGTATGTGATGAGCAGAATTAACCTTGAATTTCCCTGGTAAACGTCTCCCTAGGGCAGAGCTGTGCAGCTTGTCCGTGCCCGGCAGTGCTGGGTCGGACCGAAGTGAGGAGATGCGGTCACGGTGTCCGTGAGGTTGGTGTTCCCCTAAGCCTGTGACGCCGCCTTTGTGCAAACCGCCGCAGTTGCCTTCTGTGAGGAGCCGCTTGACGAAGGAGATGCTTTCTTCAGTACGAATGACCAAAGTAAGATGGACCGTGTTGGTGCAACATTCAGAGAGGAAGGAGCCTTCCTTTATTCCTAGAATGAACTGAGGCTATCGCACAGGAGCAGCAGACAGGAGCACTTCGGTTTGTGCCGGAAAGGGGCTGGCGAAGCGGAGCGCTCCTGGCCTCGGCGTCTGCAGGTGGGTTAGCTCAAAGCAGGCCTGTCCTCAGGGTGTGTTCGCCTTGAGTCGCTCTCCAGCTTGTGCCCCTCATGTCTCGAGGCAGAATTTTCGGCAGTGCTGCTTGTTACAGACTGCGTCGTTGGATGCTTCACCTGCCCTATTGTAGGGAATTTCTGTTCTTCAGTTGGGGGTAGCTGCTCCTCTGCTCAAATTCAGTGCCTGCCCCTAGGAGGTACAATGTGTCAGCATAAACTCTCCGTGGGGAAGTTAAAACAGACCTGCCCATACCTGTCATGGCTCGGAGGGATGTGGACAACAAGTTATGCCCTGTCCCTCATCATTTTCCTTCTTCAGAATTACCGCTCGTGAGCTAGCAAAGATTGAAGGACGTTGTTTTCCGTACTTCGGTGTAAAGCACGGAGGAGCAGAGCAGGGTGTTTCTAGAGTAAGGCAAATAGAAGGAGGGTTAGTTGTTTCCAAAGGATAGAACACAGCAGCTAAAATAAGGGATGTTATCTCAAGGTAAAGAATTAGTCTAGAAAATGTGAAAGACCTTATTGTCTATTAGTAGCTGCAGAACAGTTCGTTTTGCTTTCAGCTTTGAGTAATTAGCAGATAGATCTACTCAATAAAAGATTTTCGTAGTGACATGCTAAAAGTAACAGAGTACAACTCAGTGGGCGTGAAAGCAGCGATCCTAACGACAAGGTGTCTGGTAAGGAAGTGCGTGCCGGCGGGTACGGTGTATGTGCGCAAGTACTGATAGAGAAGTAGAAACCCACTGTTTTCCATGTGTGCAATCTGAAGCCGTTCAGTAGTTTAGTGGTTCTGTACATTTCCCGTTATAAGCTTGATTTTTAATTCTACATTTCTAAATTTCCCAGCACAGAGGCAGTCTCTTCAAAGCTTCCACGGTGCATCTTTACCAAAAATAGCTTATAAGGGTGAATCTGGAGTAAATCAGAGGAGTCATTCTAAATTTAGGGCAATTTAAACACCTTTTCTTTTTTTTTTTCCTTTTTCT
>VZSV01000062.1:1928158-1938655 GCA_013398735.1 Nothocercus julius | reverse complement strand
CTCTTGTTATTTAGTTGCTTGGCTACGTTGGCTACAAATTCCAAGCTTTTTCTGTTGTTCTTGTGAAGAAGTGCTGCTTTAGTGCATTTTGAGGGGAGGTAAATGTGCTAAAGGATACCCAGCACTGAAATGCAAACTCGGCAGCCTGTGATGCCTTGTCTTGCAGGGCAGTTCCGAGGGAGCAGGAGTGCTGCTTGTTTGCTATAAGGACAGGGGCCAGCACAGGGTAGAAAAATGCCACGTGGAGGAGATGTAACAGATGCAGATTAAGCAATAAAACAGGAAAAGGTACAGGAAACAAAAGTAGTAAGCTGGGGGTGACATGGAAAGTTGCTGAGAAGGAACCGCATACTAAACTCTTAGTATTTCAAGTGTTTATCTTACTTATGTAGGCTTGAATTTTTTTTTCCTTCCAGTCTCTCTGTGGCCTACTATGCCATGTAAAAAATTCCTTCTTTTCAGTTTGAAAGTCCCTACTTATGGATGGATGTTCACACATACTGAAATATCACAGGTTGTAAATCACATCTGTTTACACAGTAGCTCCTAGGAGGCAAAGTAAATTTCTGAAGCTAAAACTACAGAGTGAATTTTTACTGTTGCAGAATCCAATTACTTAAATTGGATTTAGGTAGGATACCTAACGCTTTTGTTGTCATCATATTCTCAGCAACCTCAAGCATCAAAGCCTTGGATCGTTCTCGTGGCCAAAAAAAAGGGAAGTAAACAGGAGCTGCAGAGAAGCAAAATGTTATGAAGTGCAGAATGTGATTTTGTCTTCATGATCAGTTTACAGATGTGAATAAGAGACAGTGCGTACTTCAGCCCTTACCTCTAGACTAACTCTGGCAAAACAAATGCTTTTAGCATAAACCCAAATTAATGAAGCAGCTGTATTATTGTGAAAGAGAGACACCGGTGGGGAAGAAGTAGAAAAGGACCCAGGCAGGAGCCATTGGTAGAATAGGTGGTTTATAATGTGTTAAATGTGTTTATTTGCACTTCCAAAGTTCAGATTTCCTCATACATTTTCATACTGATAGAGATAAAATGCTAAAGTCTTAAATCCCTCTATGCCATGCTGAGTTGCTAAGGGCTGTTGAGTTTTTGTTATTTCTCCTCTCGAGTTAGCTCTGATTATGCCTGCTGAGTGAAAAATTTGTATTTGCCGACAGAAACAGGAACCGCACCACGTGTGCTTGCACTCCGCAAATGCTCCGATACATCACGCAGATTGGCTCAACCTACCTTCAGAGGCCAAATCGAGCATGTTATTTTCCTTTTAGATCTGATCCTGAAGACTCTCTGTCTTTGCTTCTCGATCTCTGATTAAAACGGGGCCTACAAAGCTGCGAGTGCTCATGCACAGTCTCATTAGAGGACTGGTTGGAGTGACCCCGGTCCTCTAGCACAAAGCTGCAAGTGAACTTCAAATATGAGAGTGCCTCAATCAAATCCAAGCCAGGCTTTTATGTCTTTTTTTTTTTTTTTTTTTTTTTTTTTTTTTTTCCTCCTTTGCCTTTAAAGTCCAAAAGGAATGCCCTTTCCACTGCACGGCCAAGGATCACTCAATAGAAGCAAACAAACCAACAAAAAGCCTCTCAAGAGGAGCAGGAGTTTGTTCCTCTCACAAAAAGGGAAGCATGGTATTTTGCTAATGTAATCTCTGAGAAAATAGAGAGTACGTTTGCCTCGTTTTGTAGCTCTATGTGAATGATTTTTGCCAATTTGCAGGGCTCGTGTTCACGAAATTGTGAGTTTAATATAAAAATGATGAAATGGACAGTTTTGTGGGGGTTTCTTTAAACTAAACTTGATGCAGCTTTTTACCTTCCTCTAGCTCCTGCTTATTAAGGCCAAAAATAGACAAAAGTACCCTTGAGAACACTGGAACATTTGCTCCAGATATGTGGGCCTGTAGCACAGTGTGGTATGCAATCTTTCCCATTTAAATGCTGATAATGTTTTAGTTATGATTCTTAAATGGGAAAATTAAATGAAAAAGTTGTTACATTTCACCATCTTTTTCAAAAGCTATGATGATGAACTAAGCTGTGCTCATAAATGAGAGAGAATTTTTTCCTTTGAACAAAACCAGGATCCAAAAATAAATACAATCCAGGGTTGACTCTCCATGGAAATTAAATTAAAATGAGCTATGGGAGTTTGAAAAAACAGAAGAATTAAGACAGATAAAACAAGCCTGAAAATGCGAAGTGACCAAAACTTTGGAAATCCTACAGACTTCTTGAAAAAGTAAATATTCAACTGCATTAAGATCAAGCTAGAAAGACCTAATATTTAGGACGGGGATTGTTTGTTTGTTTTCCCTACAGGAAATCCTTTTGTCCATGTACCATATTTTTTTTTTTTTTTTTGAAACTTCATAAATTGCAAAGCAACCATGAACCTAAACAGTATTCCTTGCCTTGCCATCATTATATATACACATATATATTTCAATATTTAATATCTGAGGTTATTTTCATCATTATACTTCAACTTTTTTTTTTTTTTTTTTTTGTAGATCTTCAGGTGTTCAGAAGAATGATGTACATTTTACAAATGAATACCAGAGCATCTTTGCCACCTCATGACGCCCATCTGTGCTTCCCTTGTAGTGTTTGCCGGGACATCTGTGTAAGCTGCTACTTTTTTTGTTTGTTTGTTTGTTAATCAGTTCATTGCATAAAAAACATCCTATTTTACCTATTAGAATGTTGATGTGCTTTGCAAAAACATTAATTTATTTATTTATTTCCAAGGTAGTGTTGAGTCTTTAGATTGCCTTTGCTCTTATCATTTCTAAAATGAGATATCAAGCTACTTATCATTTCAGCTATTGAGGGCACAACAAAGCGAAGAAATTAAACTTTTGCACCTCACTCTTGAAAAGCACATATTTCTTTTCTGAGCTTGCATAATGTTAGCTTTTATTTTATCTTAAGTATATTTACAGTATAATGTATCCTATTGTATGGTTTTTAAGGTACAAAGTAATAGTTATGTGCTTATATATCCATTTGGTGAAAATGCATAGATTTTACACTGATTTACAGTGATCATACATGTATTTCATTTTACTTGATTCACCTTTTTTCACTCATTTTCTAAATATCTTTTTATGGGGTTTGTTTTCTTTTGTGTCCTATTTCCCTAGAAAAAAAGAAAAAAAAAAACTTTTTTTTTTATGCTCTACCTCTCAACGTATTAGATCCTATGGTAAAATGTGGATACATTTTGCTGCTGAGAAATACAGAGGTATATTTTTCTTACGGTTTATAATTTCAGTTTATAGCAAAATTAAGTTGTCTGTCTGTATTACTTGTAGAAGTGGCTAGAGATTTTGGTTACTGCAAGAAGCAGCCTCCCAAATCTGTACATTTGGTAAGTGGCCCCAGTGGCCAGAGGCCAGTTAGAGCACTTATTGTTGTGACTTCAAATAAGACTGGAGAAATTCAGAAGGCCTAGCAGATTGTTTCATTTTGGAAATAGTTGCACACACTTGGATAGCAACTTGATGTATATCCACTCTAAAGTGTATGTTTAATTGGGATCTGAGCCACATAACTGTTCAAGGTCGAGTTTTAGTTCAAGCTTTGCAATATTCCTTAGTGGCCACTCTTCCAGCAGTATTCTGGAGGGTTTTTCGTTTTGGGCGTTGTTTCCCTTTTGGATGTATGGATAGGTTGTGAAGCATTTACCTTTCAGCTAATATCAGGATATCATCATGGATATACGTATTGCCTTCACGGGACTTTTTATGCTATGCAGAACGCTTCTTTGTTAGTATCTGACAAGTGCTGTATTTTACAACATTTGCATTCATTTTGCTTTTGGTATAGTGTTTCATAGGTAATAAATAAGCAGAATTTGTTAATGCAAAACAGAATATTAAGCAATGCCATGTTTAAAATCCAGGATGTGACCCTAAAGCTTAAGTACCATAGGGTCACAGCATCATACTCAAAGCACAGCTAAGAGTGTGCAGACACTTTTTATACCTTTTCTACTATTTAATCATTTGTACAACAAAGCTGTTGGCAAACCAACATGAACAGCGAATTTGCAGTGAGTTGGTGCCAACAATGCCTGTCAAATTCCAACAAAAACAATGTTCTCTAATGTTCTTAAGGGTAGGTAAAGCTAGAAAAAATTATACTTATGCAAAGTCAGAGGAGAGTAGCTAACACTATGGTGTTATAGCAGTACTGTATTACAAGAAGTAACAATCTAAATGGATAGTATAGCAACAAGCATGGATAATGTCATTCTACCCTTTTTTTTTTTTTCTCTCTCAACCAGTAATAGTAAGTGCTCTTCCTCTTCCAATTATCAGTATTTTTCAAATTGTATCTTTAGAATACATCACCAGTAAATTTTTGTGGGAGGATCAATTTTCTTTGGTAGAGAAAAGAGTATAAAAATTTACATAAGAAGAGATGTGTAGCTCTTCCCTTCATCTCATTTCCTGTTACTACAGGATATGCTGCTGCTCTAGTACAGATATTCAGTTAGGATCTGACACTGATGGTGCTAGATGCTTGATATTAATATCTTAGATTACTATCTTAAGAATGTCTTTGCAAAAAAAAGTACTAGGTTGTTTCTCCTCATTAAGTTATGTTTGCTTCTGGAAAAGAAGTTGATTATGCTCAGAGGATGACCAGAAGAGCAGTACCATTTTGTTTCAATGTGCTATATATGATTCTCTGGTCTGTTCAATCCATCAGTTAGTGATCCTGTACTCATACTGAATTACCTTTACATGAGGTACTAATTCCCCCAAGTGTTTGCCTTAGCAGTGGTCAGGTGAATGATTAGATCAAACTTGATCCAGAAATCAGTGAAGATGTTGTCAATAACCTTTTCACAGAAAAAGCTATGTTTGAGAGAGGCTGATAGTAATTAGATGAGTTTTCCTTAGAAAATGAATATGCATGTTAGTATATAGGCATGTTTCTGTTTGTTTAAACAAAATTTTCTTTTTATTTGAGCAGAGAGTGATGTCTCTCTTCCTTGAGAGACAAGGAAGTTGTGTTTGTGATAATAAGGCAATCAGCAAGTGTTTGGGCACTTATAAACTGTTGTAATTCAATATATGCAGTGGGGGGACTTAAGTACCAGACAATCCTCTCAATTTCCTGAGCAGTAAGATAAAATCTAGGAGCAAACTCTATGAGAGGAAAATGAACAGTTAATTAAAACAACAACAAACAGCATGGAAAAACCACCTGAGGTAAGTGCTATCAAAATAGCTTGCAAAATGTCTGATAAAATATGCACAAAATTTACAGATGTCACGGTAGAGTGTTCTTTCTTAGTTGATTGCTAGATCTACATAAAGAACCTGAGATGTTTGCCCATTCTATAGAAAGTTATTTCCTGTAGCTTTTATAGTTTGTGCTGAAAGTGAGTAATGTCTTTTCCTAGAAGTAAATATTTTGCACTACATTGGGATAGTGTATGTGGGATTTGTCCTGCCTAAATGGGCTGCCTACAGCTGTGCCTGATTCAGTTACCCTAAGCTCTTTTTGTAGACGGTGAGAAGAAATGAATAGATTCTTTTAGTAAGTGATCCTGCTGACATATTATAGACATCCACTTTGGGATGAAATCAGCTGTGCCACAGAGATGATTCTGTCCAGTAATTGTAGAAGCTCAGATGAGTCAAATGAATCCTACCGCTTTGCTCTAGCTCAAGGTAGGAGGTAGACATGGATGAACCTCTTCCAAGAGCTGCTCTTACTGCTTTGAGAAAGGATTTTTTAAATCGGATTCTTATTTGCTTCATGATAAAAAAAGAAGTTTCTAAAGCCCATTTCAGAATCCAGCTGAGCTTATTTGTGCCTGGTGAGCTCTGCAGGTCTTCCTTGGCATTGTCCTCCTCTTTTTAGGCACCTCCTGCCCACTAGTTCCGGACAAAGGTGAAATGCATGTGAAACTAGATGAAGCCCGCATTTGAGTGCTTCTCCGAGAGGGACTGGAGTTAAGTAGGTGTTTAAGTGCTTTCTTTAATTGGATCATGGTAGGTGAACATGGCCAAGTTGTGCTAATGAAAGCAGGTCATGATGGGCAATAGGGGATGGGTTTTAGACTTGTTAGAGCTAGTGACAAATTTGCTCTTTATTTGTACTTGGACTTTGTTATATTTAATGACCACCACAGTCTTTGCCACTGTCTTACAGCGGGAAGTGCTTTGAATTGTAATATTCACTGTAAGAGAGCTCATCAATCAAATGGACCTAGAGTCCAAAGTTACCTGTGATGCTGGAACTTCTAAAGTATTTATTTTTATTCTCATTAAATAAAAAGAGCCTCAGATTATGATAAATCTTGTGTTGCCCTTCAGAGATACATCATCTAGTGCTTGAGGCCAAGAAATGAGTAGTTTCCATAATTAGTAAGGGAAATTGAATAATTGGGCTGTGGTTTATGAGGGTTCTTTCTCTACAAAGAGAAACCATGTAAGTCTCAGTCAAGTGGGTTAACATGATTTATTTTTTTAGCACACAATTACTGCAAGTTCATTTAACATAAATTCTACACTTGAATATTTATTTTGCCTTTTTTCACTTCTTAGCATAACCAGAGGACCGTTGTTTTTGTGAACATTTTATACTCTCATTTTCTGCCCTCAAATGTGCTTAATACTGTGCTTAGCATCTTTTCTAACTCAAAATATTCTGTGATACATTTTTTTTCTGAAGAGAGTGAAAGGAGTAAGTGCTTGTCTTCCAGTGACTGGCGTAAATTGGGGTATTTCAATGGAATTTCACATGATGACAAGACACCAATTTATTTCATATTTTGTATCACAGAGAATCTTTGCATCTGAACTGTTTATGCTCAAACAATTTAAAAAGATAGATCATTTTACACATCTACCTTGCTAGGCACAAAAATCTTTTTCGGAGCTGGCATTTTCTAATGCATGTATGCTGCTATGATAACTTCATAATGCATTAGAATGAATGTAAAAGCAAGAAGAGGAAGGGTTCATTCCTTCTGTAACTTGTAGGAAAAGGCGGGGCAGGTTTGTCCAGTAAGAAACTGGATCCTTCCCTATTTCAAAGTGATAGTTTTGCAGACTTCAAGAAGCCAACCATGATTTCCTGCAATGTTGTAGCCTCAAAACAGACTGATGAAGCTCTGGGAGCTGTGGGAGTGACCATGTGTAGAAGATACCAGTCTCAAGATTACAAAGTAGAAAGCAGAATTTTTCTGATACGGGAAGTGTTGATATGGCAGCATAGGTTTGTTTCAAGCATGAGTTGATTAAATCCAGTAATGACTAGTGGATGTGTAACACTAGAACTCTTAGGACATCTTGCTGTGAATCCAGGGGGCAGGAGGCCAAAGAGATTCCTCAGACATGTATGAAACCACTGGATATCCCTGGTCAACACATCTGTAAAGGAATTTCTTAAGCCTTGAGAAGAGGGACGTTGGAGGCACAGACGTGATGTTAAGCACATCTCCGTTCCTTTGCATACTGTGTTCAATAAAAAATATTAGCCTGCCTTTCTCACACCTGGCCTGTCAGAGAGATGTGTCTGAGTAAAGGCAGGAGAAAGTGGCTTCAGTGGAAGAACCCGTAAGAATAATAAGCAGCATGTGGAACAAAGCATCAGATCTGTTTTTTTTCATGCTGTTATATCATAGAGATTATTGTAACCTGCAGCTAGTTAGTGCTCTGGATACACCTGGCCAGAAATTGGTAGGATTATTATGACCCCTTACGGAGTGTGACCAAACAGCCGCCTAGCCATGCATTCCTGCTTCTGAGAGAGCGGTAGCAGATGCTTACAGAAGAGTATAGGAGCGAAGTAGGTATAGCAATCATCTAACAGACCTTACTCTGAGCTTGCAGCCCTTATTCATGTGAATAAAGTCCCCTTGAAATCAGGGGATTAGTGTCCTGACAGTATTGTTCCGTTCCACTTTTTAACAGAAATAGCATCATGAGCTTTCTAAATGGGTATTGATCCTCTAAACCCTCTTATGAAAAGCCCCAGTAGAGTTTCCTAAGAGAAGTAAGGGTTTACTGAACAGTCAGGGTATAATTTCAGCTAAACCTGGAATGTGCAAGTGCCTGTATAATTTGTTTCATAGTTGCTGCATATACTGCCCATAACCTCCCATTGACTCCTCTTGTGTGTTTGAAAGCCTAGAAGCAGGGCTTTGGTGGTGTTCCTGAAATGGTCTTCTCGGGAAGTTGCTTGCAAAAGCAAACATTTGTCGTTTATTTTTCCTGCATCTGACGTGATAGGTGCATGATAGTCTGTGCTGAGGTAATTTATTTCTTTGACTATAGAAATTTTGTTTTCTCATGTGCCATTTTTAGAATTTAAAAAAAAAAAATCACCAGAAAAAAAATGTGTTAGGTAGAAATTATACTACTTTTCTCTCTTCTGGCTTCTGATGAAATACATTTTATACATTTTCCACCTTTCCGTGGGAAAACTTGGAAAGCTTAGATACTGTAAAATGATGTGACATTTATTGGCATCAGAAAATGACAAAGGTTCTAAGCATTCCTGGTGTTTAGAAGTAGCCGTGAACCATGGCTCTCCATGCATCTGGCTGCATCAGATGCCTACGCCAGTATTTTATACATACCTCATATCTGAGTACGTAAAGCGCTGCATGTAACACTATGGGAACAACAGTCCAGCTTTTTAAAAAATACTTTCCGGTAACTATTTAGTTAGCAAAAGAATCAATATTTCTTCAGTATTCGCAATCCACTCAATAGCTTAACTTATCTGTTGTTCATGAGAGGTTAAAAAAAAAGAGAGAGGAGGAAGGAAAAAAAAAAAAAAAAAAAAAGCAATGGAGGCACAGGAAGAAGCAGGAAAGGAAAGGAAAAAAAAATTATGCCGCCTAGCTACAAGCTGCAGAGGGAAATTAATATTCAAAAGGTTAAGGTGTCTGTGAAATGTATGTAATGAGTAACACTCATAGTTTGTTACTATAGGTTCATTGCCTCTAATGTTGAGGACGGCACATGGATAATTTACGATTCCCATTGTCCCCTCTGCAGGGATTAATTCTGAATTATTTATGTACCTATATACGCACAGAACTGAAACATTTTAGTTAAAGTCAGCCACTCACTCATAGTCTTGAAATTATGCAGCCCTTGTTGCTAAAAATGATGTTAGCCTCTTGTGATTTAAGTCATAACATTTTATTTTCAGTCCCACTGAGAGAGAAAGCATACAGGAGGAAAAAAAGATATATTTTCCTGAAGAAATCCTTGAATGCATTTTTTAAAGATTTAAATAGATAATGGTAATTTGTTGAGTCAAATTATTGTTGTAGTGTGCATGTAAATAAACCTTTATTTTATTCATGATTTGTGATAATTTTCCTATTGCTCTGTGAGTTTTTTTTTTTTTTTTTTTAAGATGGCTATCTTTAAATACAAAAGCTCTGCATTTCAATACTGGGAATCCCATCTACTTACTAATTAATCAAAGAATGGAATTTCATTTTGGGAAATTGGTCTCAACTGTTAAGAATTCCCACTGAATCTCTGCCTTTGGTGCAAATGAAACCGTCACTGCTGTTTCCATTTGAACTCCAATGGTTCCTTGCTGTTCTAAATGGCTCTTTTGGATGCATCAAAATTCTTTAATGGTGGAAAAAAAAGACAGACATTAAACATTTCTTAATAAAATATTAGATTAGGGAGTGTCTTGAGATCTTCACTGAGGGTAGTGTTTGATAAAGATCTAACCTAGTCAGCATGAACAGGTCATAGGCGTTTTATCTAAGCTCCATTGTAATTTCGTTGTTATGTATGTTTTTAACCATTTTTACTTCATCTGCAGGAGTCAGGAGTTTTTTTTTTTTTTTTTTTTTTCTTCTCTTTCCTGGATTCAAGCTGCTGGCGTTTTCAAATACAATGTAGCTCGTAGCGTGAGTTTGCCAATCTAATGCTATGCTGGCACCATTGGGAAGAGGGCAATTAATAAAAGGAGACAAGAGCAGGAGGCATTGCTAGCCCGACCCCAAACCGTTGGGGTTTCGGGCAAACTGGCTACAGCCGTAATGATGACTGCGCATGGCGGGCAGGCAGCCTCGCCTGCGAGCCCAGTATTTAATACGGAATGGATAAAGACGTACGAGTACCTGGCATGGAAAACGGGAAGAAAAAAAAAATACATATAAAAGATCAATCCTGCTTTTCTCCCCCCTTCTGTACCATTCAACAATTGCTAATGAATTAGGAGGAGGGGCGTATTGATGTACTGCCTGGCTGTGGCACAAAGAAGTGTAGTTAGCAAAAAGCGGCAGCGGGTAATGAACAGTATTTTAACTCGGCAGTTTAACCTCCGCGCCTGTCAGCGGTGACCTTTTACCAACCCCGACGAGAGCCTGATTTCTCACTTTGGCTGCTCGCCGCCGCGTGAGCGAGTGTAGAATCTGACAGCGAGAGGTTGTACGCGCGGAGGGAGGGTGGTGCGGCGGCGGCGCGCTGGGTGACGA
>VZSV01000062.1:1845179-1928128 GCA_013398735.1 Nothocercus julius | reverse complement strand
GCGAGCGGCCGCGCGGCGAGGGAGCGCCGCGGCGCTGCTGGCCCGCATGGGGCGGCGGTGGCCTCCGCCTGACCCCCCTTTCACCTGGAATTGACCTTGGGAACAACCCAGGCTTCACCCCGCTTTGAATAAATAGAGAAGTGTCCTGGCGGCGTGCGGATTATTAGCATTGACATATTGCGCGTTGCTCCTTTTTCAACTTTTATAGAGGAGCGTGCGGAGGGGGCGGGCAGCGCGCCGGCGCCTTTCGCCTTTCCAGGTCCAGCAGCTGCGCGGCTCCGTATTTGTGCAGATTTATGGCGGGAGGCAACTAGACTTTCTCCTGCTCAATGCTAAATTTTGCCATTCGTCATTATTGATTAGAGCCGGCGCTCTATGACAGAGCCCAAACCTTACTATGACAATTGCTATTTCAGTTGTTATGGGCCATAATGGGCCATCGGGATGATTTAAAAGAGCACAATAGCTATCTGTAATTACACATGAATAATCCATGAATTCTCCAGCGCCCTGCTTATGATCAGACCCTAACAGCCAAGGCCGAGACATTTGTACTTGTTTCCCCTCCAGGGCTAGACCAGAAGGTACCGTTGCCTGTGAACTCGGTTGCCAGAGGCCCCAAGCGACCATCTCCGTCACTGGCCAAGCCCGAGGTTCCTTCAAACGCGCCAGCGGAAGAGGCACCGTGTCCCTGCACCCCTCGTGAACCTGACTGCGAATGCAGGGGAGCCGCTCGGCTTGCTCGGCTTTGGTTTGATAACGGAAAGGGGGGTTGTTTGGGGGCGGCGAGGGATGTTTTTAAAGCCCTGCGACAACCCTTCTCGGTGTGGAGGAGGGAAGACGCGACGTAGCGATATAGCAGCTCCTCCAAAAGTCGGAGTGTAATTTTACCACGGCTTACGCAACGTTCAGTGTGCTCTGGACTGTTTCCCAGTTGGTGCCATCTCCGACGGTTGTGCAGTTGATCGCGGCAGTTTCAGATTAACAGTGCTGGTCGCGGCAGTTTCTCCAGGTGTAGCGCTCTGAGAGCTGCTTTGGTCCAAACCTGATGGCTTGGTGGCCTCAGGTAAAGGAGAAGACCAAAAGTCTTAAGTTGAACAGATTTCACTAAAGCAAGCTGCCTTTGCTTAAAAATGCTCCTTGTGGAGGTCATTTGAGCAGTAAGTAACTGTAAAAGCTACACGGACCCATTTTGGCAGTGCTTAGGACTTCTTTCCTTATGGCACTTCTGTGTCTCTGTGTTTGTCCCATCTTAAACAGAACATGTGGTCTGTGGTAGTAGGGAAGTGTCGTCTATTTCTATTTTCACTAATACCTGACTGGGTGCCCATCCTGCTTTGGGATCTGAAACAGCTTCTTCCCCGGTTCAGATGTTTTCTCTCCTTAGGAGACAGTACTTTTTTTTTTCTTTTTTTTTTTCTTCCAAGTCTTAATGCTGCAGCATGGTCTGAACATTCTGCTAAATGGGCCTTGTTGCAAAATTTAAAAGTAACATACCCTAAAAAGCAGCAACTGTCAAATGAGGTCAGAGCCTGCGCAATTTTATTGAGTCATGCAAGGGATTTTTTTTTTTTTTTTCAAAAAATTATTTTCTCTCAACTGCTGACATTTATCTGTACATCAAGTAAACACAAACAGGGATGTGTTTTCTTTTACAGCTGACTCCGTACAGAATTAAAAAAAATATATATATAACTGCTATGACATTAGAAAGCCATGTAGTAGCACAGTCAGCTTCCATCTCATCTTTGTTCCTACCTCTCTATAAAGGATAAGGCAGTTTTGCCCAGAGGAAGAAATAAAAGGGAATCCTCGTTAAAAGGTACATTAACGAAAAAAAAGAACAGCTTTATTGGGGACATGTGCAGAAAGGGATGTTTGAGTAGTAAATGATAATTTACTTTTGAGGTATATTAAAAAGGTTTAATCTTACTGATCATGAGTTAAATTGGATGTTTTAATCAGTTAGTGAGTGCCAAAAATAATTATGCCAGAGTGCTTAGTCTGCAGAATGTGTACACAAAGCATATAAATCCTTTCCTTCCCCAGGGATTTCGCAGAATAACACACAACTAAAAGACAAAAGCGATATCAAACTCATATAAATTAACATTGCAAATGATCTGAAAAATACAATAAATAACGTGATTCTATCACTCTGAATATGCTGTACAGGGAAGAGTGTCCAACACAAATACATTCATTAATCTCTTCTATCCTCACTAAACTTTTTTTCAGGAAACTTTCCTTCCATTTGCTCTCCACAGTTCAATTGAAGGTCATCCTATGTGCAGAGCAAGTGGGCTGGTGTCGAAATGGAGAAATCTGTCATCTTTTCTGAAATAAATGTTCAAAACTGAATTAATTTCACTTATTTTTCCCTCTGAGGAAGAAAAGTATTTGACAGTGCTTAGTACCCGCTCTGAAAGCCAAAACAATGTACACTGACGGATCCCTTTATTCAATTTTGTAGCTCCTCAAGGAAGCGTATTAAGATTTCATTTAGAAGGGATCTTTTTTCCATCTAGAATAGGAAATAGCTACAGTGTATGTGTGCATGCGTGTGTGATCATAATTACTGGAGATTGGATGCAAATTTAAATGGGATGGCTTTTTCAAAATAATTTTAGATCCAAATTATTTGTCTAATCCTTTTACTTGGAAAATACGTGGTAGACCATGCCTGTTTTACAACTGTATTTAGGCTATATTTATAAGGCTATATTTATAAGAAGGCTTTCTTGAAAGCACCCAAGCTCTCATTTATGAAACATGAAAAAATGTTCTTTTGACGGGAGTTTTTCGTTCTTTAATTTCCAAAGTTCCTCCCATCAGTATCCCCGTTCTCCTTTTCTTCAACAGAGATGTCTCTGGTGTTCATCCTACAAACTCAGACTAACGTGACAATGTTAAAACTAGCACTTTCAGTGCCTGCGTGCAGGCTTTTCGTGCGGGCGCAGGGAGGAAACCTGCCAGGGGAAGGCAGCGGCCCTGGGCTGAGACGGCGACTTGCTCAGGGCGACGTAATCCGCGTCCCTTCCAGCCTGGCTGATTTTGTCTCAGTTCAAGCTTTTTGCTCGTGCTGTAAAAAGAGGTATCCAGGATTTGGTGTCATACTACTCGCATATGCTTCTCAGGAGTAACTCTAGTGAAAGCAAAAGAGTTAGGAGTGCAGGGTGAGAGGAAAATCAGATTATGCTTCCCTTATTCTGCTGCGATTTATGTACTTCCCAGTATACGTATGTTACGCATGCCTTGAACAAACTACTTATTAATAGCTTGTTTTTTCAGGAATGGGGCTTCAGGTACTTGAAGTTCCTTTAATATTCAAAATACCAGCTACATATATATCAAATGGTGGGTCATTATGCTTGCATTAAGTTTATGCTGGCGTGGAGAACAATATTCCAAATAAATTTCATTTCTTCCCCTCAAATGTGAAGTACTGCCAAAATAAAATTTATTGCTATTGTTTTCCTAATGTATTCTTTAAAATTTAGAGCATCTTTGTATCTACTGTCTTCATTGTTTTGGCCAATCTCTACTTACATGCAGCAATATTAATTTTTAATTTATTTATTTAAAGTCACATCCGGAGATTACCTTAAGGTGATGAAGGCTAACACACACAGTTACCAATTAAAAACTGGCTTCTTGTACTGAAATATTAAAAAGGGTGGTTTTGTAACCCTTACTTATTGCAGTGCCTGGATATAATGAGAGGAGTTAGAGGCAGAATGCTTGTCCTAAGTATGGATGTTCAGATTTTTGTTGCTTAAAGTAACAATTTAATTGTTAAAAATCTGCCTGGGAAATTTTGTTTTATAAACTCAGTGATGGTAACAAAGAAGCAGCAGCAAACACGGCTCAATTACCCTTGTGAGAAAAGCATGCTGGTGTGGATTTGCTGTTAGTTTTATAGTGGAGCTCCAAGGGATAGTTCAGCTGGTTGCGTTAGTGGCTTTGCATTTTCCTGTTTCTCCCAACTTTCAGCCTCTGGAGTGGTCTGACGAGGTGCTGCTTGTACCATGTGTAAAATAAGTCTCCTCCAATGTCTTTCAGTCACAGCAATCCAAGGTCGGTCTCAGACAAAAATACAATCCTTGCAATTTTGTCTGTTTAGACGTGTTTGTCCAGGTGATGGCTGCCGTTAAGAGGTTGTTCCGAATTAACTTTAATGTTCGGTAAATGGTAAAAATCCGAAGATTAATTCAGGCAGGATATGTGTAAAACCCCGGTTGTTATCCGAGATTATCACTGTTTCTTCAGGCTTTCTCTTTTCTGCCATTCTCAGTTTCCCTAAGGATAAGGGGGTTAATGCATTAAAAACACACATTTTTGCATGATAAAGTTACTATTTAGTTTCTGATTATTTTATCCACTCTATTGCTTACAGTAAGTGGGTTTTTCTTCCGAAAGAGCTAAACTACTGAGTAATACTTTGTTTCAATTTTTTTTAGGGTTTTTTTCTTCTTTCAAATTAAACTTGAGCTTTAGGTGAATAGAGGGCTTTAATTTCCCTTCTGGTAGTTTGTAGTCCAGAAAAGAAACAAGAATACCCATGAAAAAGTTCAAACAGTAAAAAAGAAAAAAGAAAAAAAAAATCTAAAATAAATTGGATAAATGAAGTAAAATGGTCATGTAAACAGAGGTTGAATTGTATGACAAAAATGAAGAAAGCCTTAACATGTCTGTGATACACCCACATACGAAGTTACCTAAATTTTGATTTAAAACATCCCTATTAATATATGATCTTGCATTATCTTTGCCTCTAGAAGGATATTCTCTGCTGTATGGCATTAAAAATACATATTTCTGATCAGGTGTGCTAGAAGAGAAGTAAGAAGGAGGAGAAAACTGGAATAGGGGAAAAAAAGATTGGGGAATGTGAAATAAAGATTAGAAGAAGAAAGAATATAGAGCAGTTGCCTTGGAAAATGATGTGAAATAGAAAAGGTCTCAGAGAAAAAAAAATGGAAGGGAACTGCATGATGGAAAGAAGCAGGAGAAAGTTAAAATAAGTTAAAATAAGATAGAATAAAGTAAAATAAAATGTATTCTGACACCAGTTTAGAAGAAACAGGAAAAGATCTGAAATTAATGTGGGCCAAAGAAGGAAGCAAGTGAAAAGGAAGGAAATAAAAGTTAAATTGCTTCTAAATGTTTTTTTCATTTTTAATACTTCCCTGGAAATAGGGAGGGAGCCCAAGTTCAGAATTGTTGCTAGAGGTGTAGCATGACAGAGGGGGAATACTGATAATATAGCCCTGTGTATCCATATCTGGCAGTAAGTTCTTAAGGCAGACCAGCTCAAGTTCAAATGTGTTGTAGGAAGGGAATAACAGTCCTTTTTGTCATTCAGTCACCCGAGTGTTTAGTTCTGAGCTGGCTGCAAGGATTTCCAGCCAAATCCCCCTCAAAGAAGCAAGTGAGCAAGTTCGTAAGATCTTCAAGCTCAACCTGCAGAATGCGGTTACACCAGGATATTTGTAACAAACCTGGCTTGTAGATGTACATCTGAGAGAAAGAGGACGAGGTAATTATAGTATATAAACATTCACACCATTCTTTATACAGCTGAGCATCAACGAAACATGTTTTAATATAAAAACTAATAATTTCAGTCTCTTAACTTTTTCCAGTCTCACATCCCATGTCGGTTATGTGCATCCAAAGCAATATCTCGTTTCCACAGACACCGAATTTTCTGTGCTCTTTGCTGGCAATTTCTGTATAGGGATTTCCCGTAGAAGGTATGAGTTTCCTTCTTATTAAAATGTGAAGATTTGCGGACGTAGTGGGCTATGTCTGGTTTCAGTGCTAGCAAAGATACTCCTGCAGTTCCAGGGCATGTTGAAAGTTTATTTAGCTAGTTCAGAAATCTCTACTGTTCTCAAGATACTTGTGCTGAAAAAAAAAATCTTTTTGTGTAGCATACCTCCTGCTTGCTGGGATCATAAGCCAAACTATCCCACATTGGTTTGCTGTGGAGATGACCGGGAGCACAAATACAGCATTTTGACCTTGCCACAGGATCAGGTGATGGAATTGTTTAAGCTGTTGTTTAGTTATATGTTACATGATGTGCTTGTGTGCTGCAAGAGAGCTTGTCTGATACATGGCAGAGCAATACGTTAGAAGTGTAGACGAGTATGGTCAAAGTTTTTCCACCTTCCCCTGGGTAGGAGCAACTCTGTTTTAAATAAATAAATAAATAAAAAGGCTGCCATCAGAAACATAAAATCCTTGTTTCCACACAGTGTGCTGCTTTTTATTCTGCCCTGTTTTATTCCTTATTTCCTCTTACATCATGTAATCTAAAAATGATTTGTTGACTCTGCTCTCATAGCTGATTTATTTATGTAAAGAATTCATATAAACATTTCTGGCCTTAACTGCTCTGGGTAATTGAGTACACACATCTGCATAGATTTCTTACTCCTTTTTTCTTTTTTTGTTTTTCCTCTGTTAAAACATTGAGCTTTCTTTTTCTCCTACTGCTATAGAAGAGTTGACAAATATCATACTTGGGTTCCAGATTTTTCTCATTACCAGGCTTTTGATTTTTTTGTGTTATCTACAGCATTCGTGATATTCCTAAAGTCCGAGATCCTTTTTATAAATTTTTCTAGAGTTTTAAAAATGACTGAGGAGCACATGTCCTGGCTCCATGCTACCTCTCTGGGTGAAATCAGGAGTCATTTTTCTTGGCTTTGGCTCTGTGCGAGCGATCTCTGGTTGAAGTTCTGATTAAAGCACCTCCATGCCTTCCCAAAGCCATAAGGAATTTTTAATCTAATGAACGGGGGTGATCCTTGACAGTAGCAGATGATGGCTATCGCTGGGCACTAATGCTACAGGTAGCTTTTACATACCTTTTTAAAAATTTTAAGTGGCTGCTCCATTAAATTAATGCCCCCTGCAGAGAGCAGATTGCTCTCATGATATATTCATAATGAACTGAGCTGCTAAGCAGAAGGTCTGCAGCAGATTGTACCCTTTGAACTTCTATAGAAAGTAACTTTATTTCTGTGTATAATGGGTTTTAATCAGAACTAGAGATACCAACACATTGATCTGAAGAAGCAGATAATTGTCTAGTACGAGGAGGCAAGATCTTAGTTATGACCAATAGACAAGGATGTTTGGTCTATGGCTTTTGAGGTAGCTATTACTTTGAACTATTCAGATGTACAGGAGGTATGCTCTTCCAACTCCATATTTTCCCTCTGTTTTCTTTGGTCATCCTCTTTTTTTTTTTTTTTTTATTATTTTTCTAATTCCTGATTTTGTCTCGCATGAGAGGAGTTTAAAAAAAAAAAAAAAAAAAAAAAGCAGCAGCAGCAGTTACACTTGATGATGTGAAAGGAACGTTGAGTTCATGATTATCTGAGGTATCATTATAGTCCAGACCACTCAGATGCCTCCAGTTTTCTCTCTCTCTTTTTTTTACTTCCTCTTTAAACTTTTTTTGGAGGTGCAGATGAGTCATCTGATGAGTAGGACTGGATAACAGGTGAAGACTCTCAAACCGAAGTAGGAATAGTTTAAGAATGTCATGTCTGGTGGGTGATTCTCTTCGAAAACTCTTAGAGGAGAATGACTCAAAATCATAGCTGAATCAAGCAGTGTGGATGATTCTTACTTGCAGATGAGCAAAATAAGACCATCCACCACTGGTTCTTCATCAAGTTGCTTGAGTTTTTTGATAGTGTTAGAGGACAGCAGCAGCAGAGAGCATTAGAGAGCATTTTTCCAACATCTTTATTGAAGAAGGAGGAAGTGTGCTGGATAGGGATTTGGAAGGTGGTTTAATAAGTAAAATTACAATTTTGCTTACTGGAGTAAGCAAAACAAAGTAATCACTGCTTGTTTTTAACATAATAAATAGGGGTTTTTTTTTGTTATTGAATCTTCATTACAATGCTTAAAATACATATTTTTGCAGTTAGTTTCTTCCTTTCCTGTCATCTCTGATTGTTCAACAGCTTTTAAATGATGATATCAATGCAGCTGTAGAAATGCCTGACATTGATATGCATTGCACTGGACAGTGGGTGTACGTTTTGGGAAAGATTAACTATGAATTACATCTTTATTTTAAGAGGATCTAATGCATAGTTGGTACTGTTTTATATTACCATTACAGGTAATGCTGTCCTGATAGTAATACTGGGATTTCAGCCATGCTAGAAGTTGGCATATTATAAGTACTAATAGTTGCCAACTCTGGGTTTCTGAGACTGATACCAGAACAGTTTGGAGTTAGTCATGTACCTTATTTCCAGCTTTTCATTAGGCGAATAAAATATAGACCCATGGTATGTACAAAAAAGATCATTTCATTGAGATGGTCCTAGTAAGCTCCAAGGCCTCCTTGAAAAGCTGTAGCAGATCTGCCCACCTTCCTGTGACCTAGTGCCACTGAATTTTGGGAACAGCGCCTTCACTCCCCACACAGAGAGTGGGTTGGCCTTGTGTAGACTGACAAGTAGATGGGGGAGAAAAAAAATATGCTGTACCCTTCTTTTCCCTACAGTGAGTCACTGACTGTATGGAAGGTTTCTAGTTTCTGTGTAGAGAAGTTGGTCTGTTTTAGCACCTTTCCCAGCAGCTCTCACTCCTCCTTAGAGGGTCTGGTTATTCCATCTCCAGCAGTGGTATTTCAGGCACGTTGGCTTAACTGGGCTAGCTAACTTTAAAGCAGGTTGCAAGACGTGCTTCTGATTCCTCCTGAACTTATTGCTGTCCTTGTTTTGAAATGTTTTCTTTGACAGAGCGCTGAGCAGGTTACAGATTGCCTCTTTGTGGTACTCTTACCTGCTCACAAGCATTGAAGGGGGAAAAGAAACTTTGCTGTCCTCTCATAATACATTTTTGCATCTATTTATCATCCTAATGAAGCCCCTTTGCTGGAGTTAAGCTAGTTTTAACTACAGTCTTGTGTTTGTATTTTACGCACAAGTAATTGGCTGGGTGACTCTTTCCAGATTGTCTTTCTGTATTCAGCTCTATGAGACACAGCATTTTTCTGCCGTGAGTTCTCAAGTACCAGTGCTATATACTGCTCACTGTGGTACTGGACTTGACACAGAATACTTTGAACCATCTCTCATATAACCAGAATTCCAGTGCTTTGAATTTTATTTTACATATGGTTAGAAATTTGATGCCTTCAAGAGGGTAATTTAATAATATTTGCTACATTTTGTCAGTGATTTTCTAGTACAGGTTTGCCTTGTGCTGCAAGGCAAATCTGTAAATGGTAGCAGGACAGCGCTCGTTTCAAAATCGTGTTGGCAGTATATGTCCTTGTACATATATGTCCCTTGTATTGGGAGGATATTTTGGGTTCTCCTTTTTGAATGATTTGATAGCAAGGTGTCCTTCATGCATGTGACATATTTGCCCAGAAACACATCCTCCACAACTGTTAAACCATCAAAACAGACCAATAACGGAGAACTCGAGATTATGACTTTTCTCTCTGCCTCTGCCTAGCCCTCAAATGTGATGCTTTTAAATACTTGTTTTGCAGGTTTTTGCAGGTTCCTGTATCAGTTTCAAAATTTGTCAGAAAAATGTGGAAAAAAAAAGTGCCCTTGTGCTCTGTACCATGATCCACTATATCTTCTACTCTGGTAAATGTGACTCAACCAGTATAACTACCTTCTTTCAACACATGCTTTAAATTAAAATGTTGTTTCTGTTATCTTGATTCTAATGTTTGTTTCTTAATGGTTGTTCTAGTCAAATATTTCTAGGAATGTTTTCTAAAGTTCTATACTCAGCAATGAAAGTATTTTAAATTATTTACTTCAATAAAATAGTAAAAGCTTTTATGCTCAAACACAACGTAAAGATTTTCTAACCCAGTCTTCTTTGCTTCCCCATATGAAGAGAACTAAGTAGATGCAAACTGTTTGTTCTCTCCTAACTAATGAATAATTCCTGCAGGATGAGGAATTTCCAAGGAGGCATCCAGGGAATCTTACGAAGTGTGGAGAAGAAATGTGTGCTGTAGAATAATCCAGATAAAGGAAGACTCTGTTCAGGTATTGACTCCAAACTTGGCCCTACCTGTGGTCGATATCAATCCAGCATAGATATTTTGAGAGTCTTAATATAATTAGCGTGTTAAACATTGCTGACTCTTTATATTAACATAGTTAGCTACAACTCTGAATTATGTTGTTATAGTAAAAATGTTTATGAAGGTTTTATGGGAAGAAAGGATCCCCAAAGAAATATTTTCCCAGGCTCCTTATGCTGGCATGGTTTGGGGGTTGAATGTTGGTGGGAGAAAGTTTCAACTTGAGTCATTATTTCTAAATAAGCTGGATAAGACACTGGATGTTGAATTACCTTCTAGAAGAGATTGAAGCAGGGAAATCAGGGGCAGATTTTAACTTCTTTTTGTAAATGTGCTTCTTAAAAACAGAGTCCTGGGACAAAGCTGTAGTAGATAAATGCAATGCAGTGCAGCTTTGAGCAGTGCAGCTGTTTGGGCTATTCTAAGCCCAAACCCAATTCACCTTTTAAGACAGACTGCTTGTTATTTCAATTTTTGAGTGTGATTATTTGAATCTCTTTGTTGATTTAGTGTGCTACACACCTCATGACTTTTTTCCACTGAAATTACAATGGATATATATCACGAATCTTTTCATTTATTTCTGCAGGAACTTCCTACAGATGCGTTCTCAGGGGAGAGCCCTACAACTTTCATGAAGCATTTGCCATAAAATTCAGTTTCCCTGTTTTTCACGGGTTCTACAGTAACTAAAAGAGTAAAAAAAAAAAAAAAAAAAAAAACCTCCAGAACTTTAATACACATTGCCTGCCCACCACCTTACATTTAGGTTCCTGAAGTATGTTGTTGCCTCTGTTTTTTTCAGTAGCAGTTGCCAGGTACCACAGTGGCTACTGGGTCATGCTGGGGCTATTTACAGCTCTGATGTGGACTGGGAGAGGTGGCGCTCTGGCTTTTGGGGAAAAGTGAGAATAGGTGGGAACCTAAAGTTGCAGCCCTGCAACTGCTAGGGCACCCCGTGGTGCCTGGTGATAAAAGCGAGGCATCTGCAGCCTCATCTCCCGGGTGAATCAAGCCAAATCCATGTCTCCATGTTTCTACCTTCTGAATCACCTCATCTCCACAATTTACAGACCTCCAGGACTTAACTTTCCCATTCCCTTTGGACGAAAGCAGTAACATTTAGAAATTTGCTGCTGAGGTCCCGTTCTGCCCATAGTGTAACACAGGTTACCTACCTGCTTTCTGTGGGCTGTGTTTCTGAAACCCGGTGATTCTGACACAGTTTTGTGGTTCTGTGTCTGGGATCAAGGTTTGACCTTGCCACAAAACACTCTGAGAAATGTCCTTAGAGCAGGAGGTAACATTTTTGGAATTAGTACCCTTGAGCCTCACAGCGACTTGTTCTCAGGACATTTTTTATGTGTTTTCTTTTTGTTTTTTTTTCTTCTTTTCTCCTTAAATTTGCCCTTTTTATGAACTTGAGTCTGCTTTAAATTTATTCTAAAGTCTCTGGATTAAGTTTAATGTTGTAGGATTTGATTTAGGCTTAAGAGTATTTCTCTTGGTTTTGTTTTCTGTTTCTTTGGATTCTCCATTTGATTTTATTGTACAGCTAAATGTTTTTAATGTTTTGCTAGTTATTTAGCAAGATATGACCTAGTCAGAAAGCTAATTTAACAGGAAATATTGCAGATAGAGGGGAAGTAAAGTGAGAAGAAGAAGGAAAGGCAATCACTTTAAAAAAAAAAAAAAATACCACAATGAGTCTGGTTCACCCGGTTTCAGTTTCCCTTGCTAGGGGAGATATTTAGCTCCCTCCCCATTATTCAATTCTTAATCTTGTCATCTGCAGCAGCTTGCAGAAATTAACTGATTAAAAAATGAAATAAAAAGTTGTGTGCCAACCATCCACCCACTTAGAGCACTGTCTGACTACAAATCAAAGAACAATAATAAACTTGGCAGCTTTCTTCCCTTGTTCAAGTGCCAGCAAGAGGACTACTACAAAGCAGATTTTTTATTTCATTTGTTTTATTTGTAATTAGTTACCACTGAAACTTTTTTTTATTTAAGAATTAGCTTAATTATATGATCCTCGCCCCCCCCCCCCCCCCCCCCCCCGCCTCTTTTTTCCTATGTGTTTACTAAAGACCTAAGAAAAAACTTTACTAATACATGCACTTCCCATTCAACTCATGTCCTTCTGAGCTTTGCAGCACCGGCCTCCCACTGAACTCATGGTCTTATAGTGATTTCAAGCCTGTAACTAAAGTGGTTTGGCCAAAAGCTGTTAGACCTGCTTCTGGAGAGAGAATCGTTTAGCACCAAGCTAGGGTGTTGCACAGAGGCCCAGCGGCAGCCATATGTATAATTTCAATTTGTTTATTGATTTATTTATCTGAGATGTATTTATCCATGTATCTACTTACCTGATACGTCCCATGCAGCATGTTAGACCTTGTGTGGAGCCCTGACAAAACCTTTCAGCGCCTGGCGCTTTCCCAGCCTCGCTTTGCCCTGCACAGGGCTGGTTATGGATTAGGTTCCCCTAGACTCTCTCCTCTTTGTGGCACGCTCACACAAAAGGTGGTGTGCGTTAGCAGCACATGCCAGGGGCAAGATGGGAAAACATGGGGCAGAGCTGTTTCAAAGAAAACAGTTCGTAAAGTAGCTGTGTTTGTGTGTTCTTAAGAGGACAGTGTTAGGTGTGAACAAGTTGAGCCAAATTCTTTTCTGGTGTAACCCACACAAGTCAGGTCTCAGCTACTGCGAGGGCAGCTCTGTGCTATTATACAGTTCCCTGTTGTGTTTTTTTTTTCAGTGGAGAACAGTATTACAGGTGAGTGAACTCTGAAGAGCTCCGAAGTTACGAAATATTGGTTGTGTCTGAGTATCCCTCACTCTGTTTTCTTTATAATCTGCTTTTTTTTTTCTCCCCCCCCCTCTCCCCTTAGGGTTTATTTTCCCCCAGAACTCTTCTAACAAAATTATTATACAGATTTCTTCAGAGAGATTATTCTCCCTGTCAAAAAACCTCTGTTTCAAAGATTTTTTTTAAAAATAACTGTACTAAAAGATACAGCCGTTGTGCAATTTTTGTAGAGATGTGTTTTCTTTAATCAGTGCTTTTACGTTCATTGGAAATAAAAAATCTGTTTACTACACTGGGGGAATTAAGCTCTGAAGAGATTGTTTTAGTTCTCTTTGTTTATGATGATTTGTTAGCTCTTGACTGCAGAAATAATTTTGTTGTTTACATTAATCTATGGTGGCAGTATTAACTTCACATCATACATAAATATAATTATTGATCATTACCAGCTGTAATTCAGTGTTAGAATTACAGATTTACATAATTGTGCTATTAAGTGTAAACTTGAACTTCATATCTGGGGTCACAAATAACTGGAGGCAGTAGAAACAGAAAATTCTGATTATATGTCATTCATATTTTAATACATGCTGTTGCAATTTTGATCAGTGTTAATGTAAATATTTTTATGTACTATACAGCAATGAGATGCTAATGGCTAGAAATTACAGCAATATTGATCTAGCTAATAAAATGGCATGCATTAGTAGGAGCGGATATTTATTATCTGCTTCAAATATTACTATCCATCATCTGCCCAAGGAAAATTTCCTCCATCGAAGTTGGAGAAGGCATTTATGCTGGAGATGGAGCAAGATTCCTCTCAAGTCAAAATCAAACACAGTCCCGGGCTGTCTTGTTTTTGCTGCCTGCAGCTTTCCTGCTGATAAAGATTCACAGAGGGCAACAAGCTGTGTAAAGGAACTCACTTCCTGTAATATGTTCTGGGCCCCCCTCACGTAATCTGCACATAAAAAAGTACTCCAGGATGATCAATCAGCACGATGGGCCTTGGCCAAAAACTATTTTAAAAGCATTAGAGGGATGTGTATGCACATCTGTGTGTGTAGTTGCCTACTGGTGGCCTCGGGCAAAGCCCATGAGCTCGGCTGGTCTCTTGGGCACAGAGCAATGCGAGGTCTTGCAGGACGCGCAGGCTCTTCAGCTGCTTAGCCAAGGTACGTGGCCATATGAAAGCCCATACAAAACCCAGCTGGACTCCCAAGCACTTTGAGAAGAATTTAACCTGACCAGGGATGCATAAAAGAAGCATTTGTGTACAATCGGAGCAGGATCGATTGAAGATCTTGGAGATCTCCACAGCTTCCTAGGATTCCTTCTTTGGGAACCAAGCCCGTATACAAGCCACTAAGCATCCCAGGCCATGGCAGCATGCTGGATCTTCCAAAGGAAGTGGTTAATGTGCCACCATTTGCAGCTTAATAGGATAAGAGACCAGAAAAACAGGCCGAGTTGTACAGTCCTTGCTGGCAAAGAAGGGTGGACCGAATCCATTGAAATGAGTGAGTTTTTCCCATCTGGCAGTGGCACAAACTTGTACTCATACAAGCAGATTTTCACCCAAAACACTGTAAAACATGGAAGACTTCTCAGTGCGAATAACACACTAAAACACTCGGATAACTTCTTTCAGAAAGTGAGAGTGATAAAATGTTGATCCATTCCTTCCACAATACTGCAACTTTTATTTAAAATATTTGAAGAATCACTAAAACCTGGTATATAAATTTATAATTATTTTTCCTCTCTGGTTATTTACTCCAACCTGTCTACTTCTTAAATCCTATTTATCCTGGCTCATATGTCAAGGGAAATGTTTAAGATGTGATGATCCTTCACTAAGACAGTGCAAATGATAATCAGACCCCTGTTATTTCTTTGTCTAAACAGAATGGATTAGGATATACATGGGTTAGGATATGCACAGGTTTACAAGGCGGCTCTATGGTAGAGCTGTGAATGACTGAGACTTAACAAGAAAACTTGGTTCAGGTTTTGAGAGAGACAGGGAAGATCTTTATGTGCTAAGTTTTAGCTGTTGCCGTCCTGTAGGAAAAAACACAAATAGCTGTCTGAAAAAAGTGCTAAAGGAGTCCTGCTACTACTAGGAATTAGCACTACTTGATACTCAAAATATTCTGTAAGTGTTGGATGCATTAATTTGTGACTAATTTCATCATCAATATGAATATGAAGTACTTTTTTCTATTTAGTATAAAGTATGTTATGACTTTTCAGAACTTCAGGCAAAGATCAAAGAGGGCAGTTAGTTAGCTTGTCCATCTTTTCTTGGTTTCGTCCAGTAGAAGAATTGGTAGTCCTGTGTATATCTGTGTTTTCTGATCTGTAGAAATCTATAAGGGGAGTTAGGTTTTATGTCCTTGATTTGTATTCATATGTAATATCAATAATAATTAAGTCAAGCCCTTAATTATTCCAAATCTTCTTCAGGTATAAAAGAACTTTACCCATAAAAGAACCCATGCAACTTTACATTGAGTTCACTCAATAAGTGATAAGACACTCAATAAGTGTCTTAACCTAACAAATTCACTCTTTCTTCTGAAGGCATCTTCTAGTTCCACCATTCCAGAATTAGGCTGGAGGATCGAGTAATGAATCTACAGTCCTCAGACACTGAGTTGTATCATTCTTCAGTAGAGCTTTTAGACAATAATTAAGAAATGGGTATATATATTTCTTTCCAAAGTTGTTTTATAGTTTATTTGTGGTTTTAGATAAAGTATGACAGAAAGAGCTGAAGCTGAGTGAAAAACTAAGAGCATACTTGCTTGTCGTCCTGTAGAAGATTGTTCTGCAAAATTGGCCTGCTGGGCCACCGGAAAGTCAACCTCACTTAATTTTCTGGAGAAAATTTTTTTTTTTTTTTTTTTGCAGCAGAAAGAGCTTGCTACATAAGACCATTTAAGAGACAGGGGCAAAAAAAAAAAAAAAAAAAAAGAGAGAGAAGTGTATTCAACTATTTATATAATAATACTGGAAGAATCGACTAAATTTCTTTCCTGGGATTGTGGTCTGTACAGGCTGAAAAGGAGCTGACAAGATGCGTCATGCCTGGAAGACATCAAAGAAGAACAAATAGCAAAAAGGTGAGTCTTCAATACTTGATGATGATCCACACTTCTAATTCAGATCAGTTTGTTTTTGTCCAACTTAAAAATCTGCGTTAATCATACAATGTAATTTTGCCCTGGAAGATACAGGTTACTGGATGGTCCTCATCAAAAATTTCATTTTTCTCTCTGCTGTTTACACAGCATTGTAGATATGTACAATGCTTCGCAAGATCAGCAAGTTACTTGGCTAGAAAAACAGCGGTTACCATCACAGTTCAAAGACAGAAGGTACTTTTTGGGTTAGACTTTCCTAAGTTTCTTCATCAGCTCACCTAAGATAAACTTAGGCTGTTTTTGTTTTATTCTAGAATTGCCCATGAAGAAAATACTGGTTTTTAAATATTGTGAAAAGTAATGTTCCACAATGCACAGGACTGTAATCATGATCTCAAGAGGAGCAGCACTCTCTCTCTTCACACCAACTCCCCTATGCGTTCAGTAGCACCTCAACGTCAGCGTAACTTCTGCATTTATAGTTTTGCAAGGAGAAGTTGTCTTGGAGTTAGGTAAGTAAATAACACGAAAATTGTATTGACAGCACTGGCATTTGTATCATCTATTTATAGATCGCATATGTAGATGCCTGTGGTGAAAGCAAAGCTAGCAAATTGAGCTTAATGCACCTTCTTCATGAATTGTAGTACTCCCACCTGAGAAGCTCTTTCTTGACAGAATATGTGATTCAGGCGAAGTCGCGTAGGATTGTTTATAGTTATAGGGGAGCCAGTAGAAACAGAACAAGACTGATGTTCCCTTTTGGGCATGCTATGAAATATCTATAAATTTGTGAATCTATATTTAATATTTTATATACATATATATTTAATACTGTTTTCAAAAGTCAGAGATCATTTCCTAGATCTGTTTTTAAAAATGGTAACTTTTCAGCAGGCAATTAAATATTTTGCATCGAGTGTGATTTACATATAATTCAATTTTGAGTGCAAAATATTAAATGCCATGTGTAACAGACTGTGTTCCTCTCTATATATATTTTAGTCCCTAACTTCTACACTGGTTGCAATATCTAAGCTTCTTAGTATAAAAAGCTTATTCTTCACCTATTTCCTGTTTGCAATTTGGTATACTTAAAAATAATAACTTCCTATTTTATTGAACATGTAACTGCAGAAAATATAAAAGGAATGTTGTATTTAAATGATTATTTCATATAATAATCTTTTCAAGATGTTCCCACTCTATTCATAAGAATGGCGTAACTTAGTGCATTTTTCTTCTTCGTGGACTTACACATATGTCAAGCAGCTATAGTAGTAGTTATATAGTTATGTTCAAGGGCATGTTTTCTTCTGACACCACATATGACCCAGAGCTCCAGCAACCCTCATCTTTCTTCTCCATTGCTTACCCACAAAAAACAGCACTGCTGCATCCTCTTCATTACATTGGCCTCCTCTGTATCCCTGTTTTTCAATGTTTTGTGGAGAAAATTCTTCTGGTCCTCCCTTGTCGATTTTATTTGGGAAGAGAATAGGTTTAAATGAACATGAAAGGAGTATCTAAATGAGAACTAGCCAGGGATACAATTACCACCACAGGAACACTAGTCTTATGAAAGATAGGATCTGTAACAGGTTTTTCTTTTTCTTTCTTTTTTCTTTCTTTTTTCTTTTTTTTTCTTTTTTTTTTTTTTCTCTGAAACTGAAAGAGAGAAAAAAACCTGTGCCAAAATTTCTCTGCAGTGTCTTTTTAGCTATTTCTGATTAACAGGCTCCTTGTGTTTCTCTCATAGTAAGATGTCTCAGAGACTAGTAGCAGTTCAGAAATATTCCTTCCACAGAGGGATATGCCTCTGTAATATTCATTTAAACTGATAGTTTTCTCATGAAAGACAGTTTCAGAATCTTTTTTACCCTGTATTGATTTTGTTTCCACCTGAGATCTCCGAATTAATGGACAGATTTAAGCACACTAATAATTTAAAAATTGTAAATATCTTGTACGACTCTACAAAAACATCCATTTATAAAAGAAGCTAAATGTTTTCCATCTTTTGTACAAAATACCTCAATATCAATGTTTGATATTTTCCTGCTACACGCAGATATAATCTTTACTTAAGATTTGTTCTTGATATTAATTCTAACATGAAGTCAGTGCTCTGCACTGACTGTTCACACTCTGTAAAAGCCATGTTTCTCTCCCGATTGGAACAATGCATTTCCAGCCTACACTTTGCTGGAGATTTAGATGTGTGAATCAGTGTTCGGAAGATTTAAAGATGTGAAATTCAACACAATAGCTCCAAGAGAAAGGGGAAAGGTCACACCAAGCTTAAACTGTAGAGAGCAGAATTAAACTGGAACCATAGATACATAGAAATGAAGTAAATAGAAATTCGTGTGAGGAGAAAAATAATGAAAAATAATATATATAGGAATATATATATGTATATACATAAATAGGACCGTGCATACAGTTAAGCTTTTTAAATCCAAAAACTGATTAAAGCCTAACTAATTGCTTTGTATATACATACAAAGTACAGTAGTACAGGCACTCTGTATCCAACTGCATACTTACTACTGTGGTACTGGAGGAAAAAAAGAGCCTGCTTGTTCTTTGATTCCATCCACACCACTTTTTTTTTTTTCCTTCTATAAAAAAATCATATAAATCAGCTAAAGTTGAAGATAATATTTTTAGATTTAAGCTGAATCAGTATTTTATAGATGCATATTAAGGATTTTTTCATATTAAATGATACATTGGAAAAACGTAAATTGGTTTGGCTAAAGGAAAACAGCCCAATGGCTGAAAGTGAAATTTCACAATATAGAAACCATTTTCCTCTTTATTTTGTGTCATCATACTTTTTTTTTTTTTTTTTTTTTTACTTTCAGTGACTTAGGGAGAAATATTAAAACATCTTTTAAAACACTACATTAGTATTTCCAGGTGGAAAAGAGGTAGAAAGCACTAGAAAGCTTACAAGAAAACCCTAAGAGGAGGAAACCATTTTTGAATATTTCTTCACCCATCCAAAATCAGGGATTTCCTTATCAAAATTGTAGAGTGTAGTGTTTATATGTCTTTTTCATCATTGAGAAGTTTTCCTTTTTCCTTTGTCTTCAGATTATCCTACTGTTTTCAAATTGGTAATGCCACCTGGATAGCAGGAATACTGTGAGAATTCTGTGTTAATGCTTGAAAAATTCCTTTGCTACTTTCAATGAATTAGAAATGCAGTTCAATTATCTGGTGTAGTTTAGTTGGATACAGAAAGTAACTCATCATTTGGATCATAGTGCAGTTTGCAGCTTACAAATATGTACTTAAGATCAGCCACAGCTACATTTAACTATAGTCTGCAGAGAAATTAATGCCAAGTGTGGCAACACGTGTCTTCCACAGGAATTTGACTGGGGTAATTTTACCAGCTATTGTAGCCTGAGAAATGCAAAAGCTCAGGAACGTGAACTGTCACAAAAGTCTAGGAATACCTGGCTGCTAATGTGAAATGTGGTAAGTTGCAGGTATGGCATATTTGAAATGATAATGTGGCTTTCTCATAAAGCTGCAGGGCTCTGAGCTGTTGGAGACTCCTTTTGACTTACACGGACAACACAGCACATAATTTGGACCTTACACAAGTAAATTAAAACCACATTGCTTTTGTTTTCCACAGTCTCTTTTGTTTTCTTCTCATTAGTTTTGCCTCCGTTTTCAATCTGATGGAGATGGCTTTAATCACAGAAGGCCAGATTCTCAGCTGCACCAAATTTGTGCTCAGCGCAGCTGAAGATAATGGGTTTAGAAAAGTGGCTTTAGTTTCTTTTAGTTCCTTTAGTCCAAGCGAGTTTGTGATGCTAATGGTGAAATCAGCATCAGGGCTCTGGAACCAGAGTTGCCACGAAACCCATTCCCACTCCCTTTCTCCTGGCGCGGTGTGGGTGAAGGATACTCTGCTGAGTGTCAGGCTTTTGGGGCTGGATCCTATATGAAATGCAGCAAATTCTCAACCTAACTGAGATCTAGCCTGAAATAAAACTGTGCAGTTACTCCACTCGGGAAGTCTTCATTCGATTTGTAGGTATTTGTGCACCCCACGGGCAGGATTTTTGATTGTCCCATTTAAGGTCTTGTGAGCCAACAGCAAGGTCCAAATGCGAGGTTACAGATAAAAAGCATGATGGGGCTATAGGCAAATATTTCCTGCTGTATAGCCTTGTGTGGCAATACTTCAGCTAAAATGTTAATACGTGCAAGCTGCAAACTACTGTACCAAATTAACCTGCTCACTTGTTCAGAATCAGCTTCCTTGCCAAGGAGTAATTTTTAAAAAAGAACTACACTTTTTGCAAAAAAGGTTTTCTCCGCTCTTTTTTAAAAAAAAGGAAAAAGAAAAAAAAAGGCACATCAGCACCAATACTGATGTGTGTTTAATGAAAGACAATTTAAAACCAAAAAAAAAAAAGCACTTTTGAATGGAAAACTTCTTTAGCTTGGATTTTGTGTGTGTGTGTGTGTGCAAAGAAAGACTTGTCAGTTTTAACAAGAGAAGTAAAAGCACAACGTGTCCCTTCTCCAAAGCAGAGCGATGCCTGCTTCACAAGTGTTTTTGTGGGGGCTTTTTAATCGTGTTTTTGGTGTGGCTCTGTGACTATTTTTCCCTTAGAATATATGAAAATGGTGAATGCCTACAGAAATACACACCCAAATACTCCATTTGGAATGCTTTTCAACCTCTGCTTGCCCTTTGAATAGAGCAGCTACCATGCATTCATGAGAGTTTCCAATATTGTCTTTTGTGAGGCTGCACAGCACGACATCCCTCCTCCCTCGCCACAAAGGCCGGCCGTTCGCTCCTCCGGGACTTCTCGCTCCTGCTCCGGGCCCTCCTCTCCCTCGCTGTGCGGGTCTCGCCCCATTGCTGCTGCTGCTCTTCCTCCCCCTCCTGTTCTTGGTCTCCCTCACTGAGTTGCAAACTTCTCTCTTTACATTTCAGATGATGGCAGGTTTGCTAGCAGAAGTACAGATAGGCTAGAGGGAAACAGCAATAGTTTGACTGCTATGCATTGATTTTACAGGAGGCGCTTCAAAGAAGTCAAAACTACTTTATCTGTAATCTTTTTTTATTTTCTCGGGTGTTTTACCTTACTGTTTGGTTCCATTTTTCCCAGGCAAAGAGTCAAATTTAGAGAAAGATTTTTAAGGAAACACTTGTGATTCTGGCTTTGGGCCTCTTGCTGCAGCTCTATGATATGATGCACTATTCGAAAGCCTGCACAATGGAAAAAAAAAAAAAAAATGTTCTCAGAGAAATAAAAATATCTGGGCATAAAAATGTTATGATAGAAAACAAACATAAAAAGAAAAAAGTAGATAGTGAAACTGTGTAATAATTTATTATAGTAAAAAAAAAAAAAAAAAGTCACTGTTTGGAGCTGATTTGTTTTTCTCTCTTTTCCTCTGAAAGGCACCTATCTGAGATTCTTAGGATCTACCTCACTTTGTGGCGTGACGATTTCCAATTCCTTTAACTGGAATTCTGCTGTCCACTGCTTATGGCAATTGGTGACTGATCATCGCTTCCAACTGGATGCAGTTGACTTGCCAGACCTACAAACTATTGGAACGTTATGTGAGTATGGTCACTGAAAACAGAGCTTTCAAAGCAAAGTATTGTGCACATATAAGGGTAGGAAGAGTGCATATCGAGAAAGAATTTTCAGTACAGCTGATGGTTTTCGTATTGCACAAAGATTGATTGGCGAGAGCTAGCTTGTTCCTACAGCCGCACCCATCCCTATAATCTTTCAGACTCCGATTCCAGAGCTGATGTTTTTTTTATCTGCTTCAAAGTTCTTTGTTTCAGCATCCCTGCCTGTAAGGCCCCTCGAGGATACAAGTTGCAACTATACCCTTGTGAAGACAGCCACACAATAACACTCCACAGGATGAGCAATAAACTCAAAGGCAATGACATCTGAATTGGTCCATTTGATCTCAGTGAATGAAGCTGTATTTAAGTTATTGTTCAATTTTCCAGCGTGCTAGTGTGCTCCTCCTGGAATTTGCCACAAGTCAACATTAAGTAAACAACCCCAAAACAAACAGATGGAATAGAAAGCATAAAATATTGCAAACATCTGAAGTCCTTTGCAAGAGGTAGGCTTGACGTAAAGTGGGGTGTCTACCTGACTATGTATGACTAGTTTGGTCATGTTTCTCGGATCCAGAACTGTTAACACATGATAATTTTTTCATATTTCCTTTTTCTAGTGTAACCTCAAAAATACAGTGTCACAGCTAAATTTCTGGTCAGCTAGTTATCTAGGCATTAGAATCATTGTGTGGTCCACTATGATGGGCTTGTTGATGGGCTTGTACTTGAAAGATGATAGAATTAAGTTTCATCCGGTGAGGATAATGATTTTTAAGAGTACTTTGTACTCTAATGGACTGTCTGCACAAGCAGAGCCTTATTTTGGTATGAATTGTTTCTAAGATATAGCTTAAGCCCTCTCACAAGAACTCACGTAAGCCAAAACCCTCAAAAGCAAGTTTTATACCAAAATAAGAGTCTACACTGGGTTGATATCATTATAACTATATCTGCTTAAATTCTTAAGTGAGAGAGCTTTCCTGTGAAGACAAGACTTCAATGCAAAATTCAAATTTAAACTTTCTGTCTTATCTCATGAAGTACAGCTTTTCTCTATAAGAATTGTCTCGCTACTCAAAAGCGTTGTGGTTAGGCAAAAAGAAATGCTGTGCTTTAGGGTTTTCTGCCTTATATACATACTGAGTAATAAATAATAGTCCATGTGGTGACTGGTCATCTCTTTAGTCTGTTGAGAAATACGATGCAGCAGCCAGCATTAAGGATTCCCAGTGATTATTTGAAAGCCAAAGACCAAATATCCAAAAATGGCTGATAAAAGCCAACAAATTGCCTACCTCGGGGGAATCTGAAAAACTGGCTGAAATAGGCTGAAACAGCACAGCAAAATGCAGGTCTGTTTTGGAGGCTGCAGAATGGCTTTTGTGGAAGAAGATAGCTAAACATGTAGATTGCATCTGCCCAGGTTCTTTTCGCATGCTCTCTGGGCCTGAAATCAATCCCTCTCTGGGATGGGTGCAACATCTTTCAAATGGTGTTGAATCTTGGTGTTGCAAATACGTTCCATATGTGTTCAGATGTCTTCTTTGGGAAGCATTCACACTAGCATTCACAATGCCATCAACTCCAGAATTGGCTGTTCATCCTGTAGATTGAGATAGTGGTTCTAAATGAGGCACTGAGGACGAATGGGACCCATCCACAACCAGTAAATATCATGCCATCTTGAGATTCTTATTTGCATTAATGGAAAATGCACAAATTTCTATTCTTATGTGGGAGCACTTCACTTTTCAGCAGATGGCACTATATAGTACATCCTACTGTGCTTTGCACTTTGCTTAAAATACCCTTTTGCCAACTTGACTTGGAAAACATGTTAAGTGTGACACAGAAAATCTTTGGATGATCTGCAAAAACAGGAAACATTCTGACCGTGCTAAAGGAGAATAACACTAAGTTCTTATCGTACCAGAGGCAGGAAATTCCAATTCACGAGAAGTATTTATTCTGCCATAAAAATATATTTTATGATTTTTTTAGTGCTCTGACTCTTTACAGGCAGAAGCTCTTGCTATTGGCTAAAACTGGACATGTGTTAGGCAAGAATTCCTTTTCTATTTCCCACATGCCTTTCTTGAACAAGTTTACTCTTTCAAATATGTTCCCCATCTAATCAGATAGGAACATTTATAACTACTCGTAAGTATTGGTGACTGGGTGTTTGGAGACTGATGAACGGGAATCTGTCTACCTGCATTGAGATCACAGCTGGCCAAGGCACGCATCCCAGGCAGTTTATAGACCTCATTTTTTTGCTGCACTTCTATTTCTGATTTGTCAACAGTTGCGAAGGGCCAGTGGAAAACCCTCTCTACATGTACTGCATTACCCAGAGTATTGAGAGCATAATAGAGGAGGCTAATTCCGATGAGGGGACTTTGGATACCACTTTGTTTAGGGATCTTGGAGGAAGCTGGTAGAAAAGCTCTAATTTATTCAGAAACTCTTTTGGACCTTGCAGCAGCCTCCAATCTGAATAGAGCAATGCCAGGAAAAAAAAAAAAAAAAAAAACACAATACTTGTGAGTCACACCTTGCTTTCTTCTCTGTTGTACTTTTAGAAGGTGTTTAGATGACTCAGAGGTCCTCAAATGCTTTTCAGGTTCCTTTACCAAACCTTGCCCTTGGCAATCAAAACTCATCGGAGGATAAATATCATAGCACAAATGCTTAGCTGTGGATTTTTTTTTGCTTGTTTGATTGCTTGTTTTTTATGCTTCAGAGGCAAATGGAAGCACAAAGTATTCAAAATTCTGTTGTGAGTTAAAGATTGACAAAGAAGTTTCGTTTAACTTCCATACACAGAAGTAACACCCAGTTGTGCTCTCTTTCTTTCTCCTCTCTTCCTTTCCCCTATGCCCTCTTTCTATTATGAAACAGATGGTAATGGAACACATTTATTACAGCTTTTGCCGTTTCTTAAGTCCCTAGATTTCTTGGCTTAGTAGTTGCAAACTAGTTGAATCAAAAGTAATAGCACTATAGCTTTGCTAGAGGATCTAGCTCTTACCATGAGTCTGAAGTTGTGAAATTTTAGAAAGGAAGAATGTGTGCTAGCAACAGTACTTGATCTATGTTTCAAGAATGGTGCTGAAACCATCCTGCCATGGGTTGCAGAGAGAGATGGTGCATGGTCTCCATAAGCAAAATGCTGCTGGCCCTTCCTCCTCCTCCTCCTTTCAGTCTGAACGTACTGAAGAAGATTTCAAATTTAGATTCTGCATAGCTAACTTCCAAACTCGCTTGTCTAATCTGTAGACTTGTACACTTCATAACAGCTTAGGGTCTGGCCTGTACTTTTGTGAAGTCTTTCTAATTTTTTTTTTTCAGAGTGACTTCTGTGTTCATGAAAGTGTGAAAATGTACACATCCATATACAGTTTTTGTGTGTGTGTGTGTGTGTATATATATGGATATGTATAGCATATATATAAAAAATCCTTCTCCCTCTTTTATGATACACATGATTGTACACTAGAGCAAGTGCTGCAATATTATTTTGATGGTAAATGTAGCACATAAAAATGTCATTATTCCATTTGGTATTTCTGGAGGAACAGGATGCACATTCCCCCAGAAAGGCAAAAAGTGCTGGATGAACATGGAAAAACTTTCAGCTGTTCTCCAGTAACTCAGCCTTTATTTTATAAAAAGTAAATCTCTAGTGACAAGAATTTTGCAGTATCCCTTGTTGCCCTCCTGTTTCTAGAGCCTTAGGTTTGCCACAGCTTCTCTTTTACTCCTTTTGGAAGAAGGATGCGTGTGGCACAGATTCTTTTCTCACAGATACTCTCTGTCTTACCCCCAGGACACCTGGGAGCCAGGGCTGTTCAGAGTGCCTTAGCACTAGGATCTCCTGCCTGGATAACAGATCATAACACAACAGAGCTTCCAAGCACCTGTTGACGCACAAGGCACTCAAAGAAATTGAGAGCATTCAAATCTGAGACTAAGCAAACACAGAAATGGACAGACAAATACTTGCTGTCGTGACCAAAACTGTGTTTATAAGGATATTGAAGGCTATGAGTTTAATCTAAACTTTGTCTATGTCAATCCAATCCTAAATGCATGGGATAAATTAACATTTTTGCAGCTCTGTGGTGAGTAAACCAGCACAATGTAGAATGAAGGCTTGGGAATATTGTATGTAAGGTAATCGATCAGGAATCTGCACCCTTTTAATGCAGTTTCATATTGTCGAAGTATCAAGCTCCAAAATGATACTACTGATAAAGGTAACTTAAACAACAAGCTGTTATGTAAAAACATTAGTGTGATGCAGTGAATGACACGGACTCGTGCGCCTTACCTGTCAGTGCGCTGCACGCAGCAGCACGCACCATGTGTCCTGTGACATTTAGAAATAAGCACCTTCTCTTGCCACCTTACAAGTCAGTCTTACCAGCTACATATGAATGAGGCAGATCTATGGGTAACTAAACATCCACTTGTATAAAATACAAGTGAAAATATATTGAAGGGGGCAAAAGGGCATGTCTGCAAAATACACAAGCCTTTGCGTGAAGGTACGTGTGTTGGGGTTGTTTATGACCTAGTTACATATGTAGTTACTTGCTTTTGCATTGTACCAATTTTCCCTTTGTACTGTGTAGTCAGTGAGCACAGTTTTAAGATACATCTTCGCACTCGTGTTTAAAAACGTAATCTAAAATACCAATATGTGAGCTTCATAGTAAAATGCACTTTTACAAGCATTGAAATAAATACAGCTGTGCTCACAAAATACTGACTTATTTTAATCATTAACAATTGGAATTCCCTTCCTCTTTCTCATGATCCTCTCTTCATGTATAAGCAATGTAAGATACTTATTTAAAAGAAGCCTAATCTGTACTTGTTGACCAATATAATTTGATTCTTCTTGATCCTGTATTTTTTTTTTTTTTCAAATAATCACTTTTGCATATTTTCTACAACTAACTTTACATTTTAACTAGACATGGGTTTAATCCTCGGGAAGACTTCATGTGGTGTATGCTACCAAGCTGTGTTCTATTGAATTTCTGCGGGCATGGCAACTTCCATAGAGAGATTTATCTGACAGCCCTGTAAAAATATGCTGAGCTCTTGTTGACTGGACTTTTTTTTTCTCTTTTCATAGAGCCATAGGGGCATTCTCTACTGTTTTCAGAGCAGTTATGGCTAAATTCAGGCAGGATAAGAAACAAAATTAGTTTCGTATTAGATAAACTTTGTATAGACAAATAAGACAAGCTTTATTTAATGTTGCAAAACAGCTGATAAAAAGCTAATAACGTAATGAATTTTGATGCCACTGAATCCACTACGGTAAACTTGCACTTCGTTTTTAATAATGGTCTGATAGGTCCATGTTTCTTGGAGATCCTTTGCGGTCTCTACCCACCATTCTGTAAAGCAAAGGGCGGTTTGTGGCAATATTACATTTAATCAGGAGCTTTTATTCCAGAATTCTGGGGTGTCGTGACGAACCTCCTTGTAGAAAACGGATTTCCACAGTTCATTAATCCTTCAAACAGTCTACTCACAGGATATGTAATGTGGAGTGGGTCACTTCGGTCTGTGTTAAGTTCTGAGAAACGAAGGGTGATGAGGAGCGTTCTAGGAATACGCTGGAGCACTCGCAGCTTTAAAAAAAAATGTTTGTGGAGGCCTCAGAATTTTAATTTCAATTAAGATAAACAGAAAATACATTTGGTTATTTAATCTCCTTCTCAACGTGCCTTTACAAAAGGGAAGTGAAAGGATGCTCAAAGTAAGCATGCAGTGCAGTCACAGTAGAAGTAAGGTAAATGAGCCCACACAAGAACAGTATTACTGCAATTAGACTTCTAGTATTACCTCAAGCTAGTTTGTTAATTTGAGTATCTCTACATTATGCTGCAGACACTTCTGTAACTGCAGTGTGGACATATCCCTAGAGCTACAGTGTATTAATGCATCCCTTAGTATGGCAATGGACTTCACAATCTCTCCCTGAGTCAGTTAGGCTATAACCAGAGGTTATTTATTCAGATTAGTTACCAATGACCTTAATTTAACCCCTACTTTAAATGTATGTACCATTAAACATGAGCAATTCAAATTACTAAAAATTCCGAAGCAACCAAAATAAGAACAAATGCAAAAAAGCTCCAGAGCTCTTGTACTATCAGTGTCTATTGCATCAAAAGAAAACATATGCATTTTTTCTTTTGCAAGCAAGATTGGTCTGCTACAAAGGATAACAAGCAATAAGGAATTGTTTCTAATCACTGAAGAAAATGGCTTGTTTCCTTTCTTAGTTGCATTTTTCATGTATAAGTTTCCTTATAGTAGTTTTGCCTCATGGCTTAATTTCTGTGCGATCAGATCCTTTTAGTGAAAGATTTAAAATGAGCTACCTATACAAAGCACCGACTTTCTGTATTATATTCATTTACTGGGCGACATTGATAATAAATTAAATTTTCCATTTTAAACAGTTATGTTTTTCAAAGCTTTATGACTAAAGAGAGACCCTTCCAAACCTAAATAGGGAGCAAAGAGAAGAAATGGCATTTTCTGTCCACAAATATAAAGAGAGAACTTGAACTTCCTTTTATGAATAGGCTGCTAACTCTGAAGCTTAATGATGAATATTTAAATGTCAAGATTAACAATTTTAGCTGAAATATTCAGCTATGTTCTTCTTCACTGGTGCTGAATTTAATACGAGCCGAAAATCTAATTAGTGCCTGCTGTAGTTAGATCAATTGATGAAAGTGATTATATGGTTTGTTTGCTTATGACAGGGGGAAGCTGGAATTGGTGATTGAGGACCTCTTTTGTACTTCTGTGTTCTTTAATATCAACAGACATGTATGTTTATAGGGTGGCTACAGTGTATTGATACCAATAATAGGATGGTGTTTTTAACAAGTATATGATACATGCAAGACGCAAGAGAAGGTGGTTGTTGACAAAGTGAGAATATAATGTCCCCAAATGTTATGTTTTTTCTACATACTTCTGTGCAGACACTGAAAGATGATAGCGTGTCTCTGTGCAGGGGCTAAAGGCATCAAGTTGTCTCAGCTTTAAATCCCAAACTCTCTTACCTCCTTTTAGTCAGCAGAAGTCTCAACTTTCTCCCACACTGCTATGACATTTCAGATTCTTCACCCCTAGCAACTTCTATTTTGTAGCCTCACAAGTCTCTGTTGCATAATTCTTTCACTCATTGTCACATTTAAGTTAATGAAAATCTTAAAAAGCTTAATTCATTTGATTTTGCTACGGAATTTAGAGCTAGCGTGACTCAGAAAGATGTGGGCATTGCTGCACTATTTAAATCCTACATACAGTAAAGTACATAAAGTTTTTTGTGACAAGCAAACAGTCCAATATTAACTTCCATATAGCTTAAATTGCTGTTTAGCATTTAGCATTCTTGCTGTCAATACATAAAAAAGCTTTAGCTTGTCATCACATCCCTTGGTGTGCCTCAGTGTACCAGAAGCACTTACACTGTGTTTGACGTACGTCTAGTGATATGCCAGCCACTGCAAAGCAGGAGATGACCTGGGAGGAGATATTTCTGGGTCTGTTTTCTATATCTAATAGTGGCACTCATGTTGCCTGCTGCTCGTGGTATAGTAATGTCTGTCAGGAATAAATAAATAAATAAATAAATTGCTCAAAGTCAGCTCATGAAGTTACGTATACATAAAATGATATGTTATTATGTGATCTTAGAAATGCAGCTGTCTCAGCTCACGTAACTATAGCACCCATAAATTTGGAACTTCTTAAGCAGTACAAAGATATGGTAATTAGTAGAATAATTGTACTCATAAAGTATGGGTAAGTAATTTTTTCACAACCCCTCTTTTATAGATTTTATTCTAATTTCTTTCTTTTTTCAGTTTTATTTTTGGCATGTTTTCACATCAAGAATATTTAAATAATTTAAGGAATAAATTCTAAATGTCTTAATGAAATTAGCTCTGTTGAATTCAAATCATTGCTAAAAAAATTCACCACCAACTGGGAAGACATCAGGCCTAGGGAATTTGAACAGATACAGTTCAGTGAAAACCATGACTAAAAAGATGTCTGTTCTTAGCAATCCCCCCCTTTTTTAGATTCAATCATTCAAAACAAATTTTGCATACTTTTCATGTGTATTTCAGTGCCTCCCATAGACAGAAATAGATAATGGATGAAACCATCATCTGATGAATATTGTCCACAAGATTATCACAAGCAACTGTCTTGAATTAAAATGATGTTTATACATAGGGAGTTTTTGATTTCAGAAAGTAGTCTGTACAATAAAAAGAGTCTGTGGATTAAATGCTGAGTTTCAGAGACAAGAAAGCACGGCACAAAGTGTTGCAAGTTCATGAGCTTTGCCTCTGAATTAGTTGCTGTGTATAAAAACAGAAATCACATTGATTCTGCCCCAATTTGCTGTATTCTTTCTGCTTCTTCATTTGGAAGCACTGTAATTAGTATGTCTAAGAGGATCTGTTTCTGCACCATATAATTTAATTACCTTTTCCCATAGGCCAGCGTGCAAGATGTGACATCCAGGTGCTAGAGTGGTGGCCTTTAGCTTCCATGGACAACTGAGGGGTAAGGTTGAAGTTGTCTCTATTTTCAGGAAGGCAGTATTTGTCCCCACCGTATGATTACCGAGTTGGAAGCCCTCACCTTTTCCATAGGATTATTTCATAGATATCCTGCTTCTACATAGGGCAGCCCCGGTTGCTACTCTTGGTTGCGGAGTCCATGCAGGACACCCCACCTAATCAGGCAGGCACCTAATCAGGTAACCTGTGCCTGGGGGGAAGCAGGCTGGGAACGTTCCGGGTCAGGTTTGGGGGTGGCTGCAGTGGAACAGAAACAGTGTAGAAATGTGATAGGGAAATGGTGCTGAACCTGATTGTCCCCTAAGGCTTCTGAAGCGGCGATTTAGTCTCCAGGTTTGCTGCTCTGGGAGAACATCAAGGTAAAATGTGGATAGTTAAAAAGTCAGTATTTGTCAAGAGATACTTGGTACGTGTATACTCTGCACTTTTCCTTTCACGTAGCAAGTAGTTTGCTGTCAGAGTCATTAAATGATTGTGCGAATAAGTAATGTACCTATAAAAAAAAAAAAAAAGTGTATGATCTCTTTTAAACAAAGGCACTTGACCAGCATGTGATTAATTTGGTCTTCTGTTCTGAGCACCAGATTCTGTGGGTCCTGATAGGAAGTGCAAGAGGGAATCATTTCTGTAGTTCTTCATGGCAGGCACTGAAGATGAGAAACATCACAAATAGATTTGGGTATTTTTGTTTGTTCGTTTGCTTGCTTTTTCTCTAAACGGAAAAGGAAGTTTGGAAGTTTAGAAAAATATTAAACATTTCTTGGTGTGGCCAGTGTAATGAGAAGTATTTTCTACCTTTTCAAGATGATTTACCTCACAAATTAGATAACTTACCAACTTCTCATATTTTTATCTTTATATTTTCTGTCATATAAATGAAAGAAAAAAAGAATTTTATGGTGGATGTGAAAGTCAAGTGAAGTATTACAATACTTGCAGTATAGATTTGAGGGTAACTACGTTTAAAAAGGTTTTCTTTATATGACAGCATTCTACTTTAAGATTTTTTTTTTCTTTTTAAAATTCCAATATTTTCCTTTCATTTTATTTTTATTTGGTCAGCCTAAAATGTTGTGTTTAATAAGATACTTGCTCCAGCCTTCTGTTTTTCAGAGTTTAAGAGGTTTGATTATTGCCAAGAATGCAGATCAAGAAATATATGGGTTTGATCATATCAAGTTAAAAAATGTTTGTAGTTCTTTGCCAGAAGGGCAACTTGTGCAGGCATCAGGGTGTGAATTTGGAAGTTCTCATGAAAATCATTTTGATTTCATACATTTTTCATGCATAACTGGTCAAATTAACACAAAGTAATAAAAATGATAAAAATGAGATGTAGTATATACTCGGTACAGGTCTGGCAAGTTGACAGCTAAATTCTCTGAATATTTGATCTAAAACAGGTTTTCTCTAATACAAACAGATATTTTATTCTGATGAGAATGTACATCCACTGCTCTACAAAGAGTCTCAGTACAGACTCTTTGACAGAGGGTACGTCCTGTAAGGGACAGAGGATACTTCAGAGCCTTTTTTTTTTTTTTTTTTTCTGGATTGTAAAATCTGTATGTCTACCATTTTAGTGTACATTATGAAAGCACATTCATTAATACCTGGGATTCACTGAGAAGCTTTCTGAGAAATGCTCCAGAGGACAAATTATTAACTTCATAATCAACACGGGTTTTCTGTCATTTGCAATAAGTAAGGATTAAGGCAAATAATGGAACGAGAAAAGTAAATGAAATATTGAGTAGTTACCCGTCTGTTGAACATGATCCATTTTATTAACACAGTAAGGCAAAAGGCTTGTGGAAAATAGAACAGGTAAACTTGCCAAATCTGGAGTTATCTTTAAGCAGCTTTCTGAAACCTGCCTCTTCACGAAAGTTGCGTTGCTCGTGCATGCATATAAGGTTAATAAGGCTTGGGAGTAATGCAGAGCCTCTTCTGTAAGTCAGCTAAGGCTCTCGGCATGCGGAGCCTCCCAAGCAAATTTACCAGGAGGTGCTTAGCCCAGGGAAGAATAGTGTGGAAGTGTTGAAAGAATCAGGAAAGGGTAAAAACACCCCTAGAGTCTCTCAGGAAAGAAATAGTTGACTGGAGAGAAAGAAATGACTCAGATATTCACAGAATAAGGTAATCTGAAAGAGGAGAGCTTGCCTATATCTTTATTTAAGAATGATAGGGTAGATCTAAATGGGACTATTTCATTGATGTACAGATCTGACATAAAAAGTGTGCTAATGACCAAAAAAAAAAAATCCAAGACATGAGAAAGACAGCACTGGGTTGGCAACATGCAAAGAGCCCGCTGTGGCGCCACCAGTTATTACTCCTAAAGAAAAGAGCTGGAGGAAGCCTGGCGCCTCGGTGAACCCCAGAACTGCACAGGGTTGCTGAGCTGGGTCATCACTGATCTGACACTGATGTCCAGGGCAGTGCTCTCTGCACTCTGGTCCTCTCACAGAAAGCTTCAGGTCCCTACCCTTTGCAAAGTAGAAGGCAAGAGTCCTGGCACCCCTGGGACTGAAATCAGAGAAAACAAGGCAGGGTCAGATGGGCACATGACACCCTAATTCAATCTTTCATCTTCTGTGGTCAGAAGTAGGGTTGCCTGGGCAAGCTGCATTCACTACATTTTGAATGTTTGACTTCACAAGCTTAGCATTCTTTCACTATATTTTTTAATGTCATTTTGGTCTCTTTGACAAGATGCTGAATAGATGTGTGCATATTTGTAGTTACGATGCAATTTTAGAGGATACAGTTTCCATGGAGTGCGTAAATAAATCCTATTTTCAGAACTGTAGAAACCAAAAGACTTTCTCATTCACTTCCTTGACAAATAAGCTGGCTGTTTTGGTGAGGCTTGGAACCTCAATATGTTTGTTAGCATTGTGCTGAATAATGCGATTATAAGAAATATCCACATTTTTTCTTACTCTTAAATAACTATATACCCATGGAATTACTCTTTGAATACTGAAGAAATGTAGGTAAATTAAACTCTAAATTTCTATAGTTTTCCCTAGTGCAAATGATATTCAAGTATGCACAATTACTTTTTTTTTTTTTTTTATCTACATTTTTTCCCGTCCAAGTGCATAAGCTAAATATTTTGCAAGGAAAGCTCATTTGCAAAAGTGAAGAAATGGAAAAATATTTGTGCTTTTCTTGTGTTGTCCTATGATTTTAAGCAAGAAATATGCACTGATGAGATTGACTCTACGTGTTCTCTGAAAGGGTAAAAATATTCAAAGTATCCCGCAAGAGCTAAACTTCGTGGGGAAATCTGTCCATCTCATACTGAACAGGGTTGAAGCATAAGTACAAATAGACTTAGCTTAAGGGGTCAAGGAGCTCAAAATGCCCAATTCTTATCTTCTCATTGATATTTAATGTGGTATTTGAACTCTAGAAGTTCTCTCTTAATTGTCATGTGTGGGAGTTTGGAATAGAGGCTTTTCTGTCTGATAGTGAAGTCATCACAAGAAATTAGTAACTACACACAGGGAAGATGTCATTACCCCTGGAGAGAGGGTAAGGCTGGAGAGAAGGTGCCAGAATGGTACTTTAGCTAGAAGATGGTTTCAGGTGCCATAAGGATCAGCCCTTGCCCAGGAAGAAGATCTAGTCCAATGCATGTGGTTGCTGTAACAATTCAGGTGAGTAGTATGGAGGCGGGTTGCATCAATTTTAAATTCTATAGCAGTCATGATAACTGAAAATAGTTATAAGGAGGGAGAGCAGGGCAGAATAGCAAAGACTTTGCACTAGCTCCATCTTGTCCACATCAACATAAATAATGATAATGGAGTATTTTGTGCCCATGAATGCAGCTAGAACAGAGATGAAACTGTTCCACAGGTTATGATACTTTTGTTCAAAAAAGTGGTCAGATGCTTAATTTAAACAATATGCTTTAATTCATTTGACTTTTGAGTAACTTAAGCAGGCATGGGTTTTCATTTGAAAATGTGCATGAAATAGCTGTTTTGTAGCACATCGCAAACGTCCAGGCCTATCATGAAATACTGTTGTTAGTCAAGATAATGTTACCTGGTTAAACTTAGTTGCCTATTTTTTAAAAGCCTGTCTGTCTTTCAAGAAGTTGGCATGCTGATAGGTGATGAACTGTATACCTAGTCTACCATATAGACTAGATTCACCTGCTACTGGTAAAGTCTAAAAACTCTTCCAAGGTATCAGTCATGAGAGTTTTAATTCTCTTCTAGGAACTTTCAGTTAAGAGTAATTGCTGAACTTCAGTTTTCTTATAGAGTACAAAAACTTCTTTCTGAATTTGTCGTAATTGTTCTGAAAGTGAATTGTCAAGGCTATGGCATCTGTAGATGTGAAAATGTGTGCCTGTGACTGCACATGCCTATGTGCACCTGTGCCAGTGCCTGTGTAGGATGCTGTAGCAGCAGGGGATATGACCAAATGTTTCCAATGCTATTGGTGCATTTATTCTCCTCTTGTATTTATAGGCTACAGTGTGCATTTATTTTGAACCTTAAAGTGTTCATTCAGGCTGTATGCACAGAGGAGCTTTTTATAGGTCACTGGAATTGAGAAAATACTTCCTTTTTCTCATGTCTCTCAGCAATATATCTTGCATATCTTTCAGCTCTAGAAATCTATGTTTTGATCTGTTTGAGGATACCAGTAATAATATACTTTTGGAAATAGTTCTCAAGATTACATGAGTATCACTATCCATTTTGTCACCTGTCACATCTAAAGATCCACAATACCATAGTAAAATATGCTACAAGCCTGGATTGATGTACTTTGTTTAAGCCTGTTGACATACGGTACTTTTTTTTCTAGCTGCTGCTGAATGTCTTAGCTATTTTTATAGGCATTAAAATCCGCCGTGAACCTGTTTTTAAGATGAACCCTGTAGAAAAAAAAGAATATATGATTACTTTATGTTTTACATAAAAATATATGTGATACCAACATTAGGTGCGCATTCAAGGGAGAGACAAAAATTCATATCAACATGTTAGGCACCACAGTCTATTCTGTTATCTTTTTTAACACCGTGACAGCCACCTTCCCTGCTCTGAAAAGCCCATAAGTCTTTTAGAATGGTCTAGGGATTACCAGGTTGTCTGAAAAATAGAGGTGAATCTGGAAACTTTCCCTGTTGCAAATATATCCCTAAAAATCAATCTGAAAGCATGTTCCTATTTCCTTCTAATTTTCAAAGGGCAAAGTGGAAGATAGCAATAGTAATGAAGATGAACTGAACCAGTAATTATTTAGCCACTGGGGGATGATATGCAAAACTAAATCTTACTGCCAGTCGTAGTCATAACTAGTAACATTTAAGTGCCAGATTTATGAGATATAGCAATCCATCTCCATTATATGTCAGATACTTTACTTAAGGTGGGTTAAAGAGAATTCCAGTTTTTATCCCAGGTGAAGCTGTCTTGCTTGAACCCCGTGCATAGCAGTTCATCCCATTGATATGTCTCTTTTCAGTAGTGTATTTCCATTTACATACTGCCATTGTATATGTTTAGATTTAAGCAGTTTATAGCCATTGTTTTTCCTATATTTTACAAATGCTTTTTGTATTTGTATATTTTTTGCAGACACTAATCATAAATGTTTTAAGACAGCATACTAAAGAACTCGATTTTAATCTCATCACTGTCACTGCTGCTAAATTAGCACACAGCTTAAATATCAGAGTTGACTATAGAGAGGTGCTGTCACAAGCAATGTAGAGAAAATGTAGCTGTATGTATGTACTTTGTGAAGTATGGGTAATTGTAACTATTCCCAATTAAGACAGTGAACTTATCGGCCAATTTTTCTTCCTCTGAATAATTTTTTTGAGTTCATTTAGTATGTTTATTCAGTTAATACATGTGTTTAACTGTAAAAAAAAGAAAAAAAAAAAGCTTTTTAATCAAAAAAAAAAAAAAAGAGGGGGAGAGAAGATTCATATTAATAGAAATGCTACAGTAACTGGTGTTGGTGATTCATTTAGTGGTTGCCAGTGTTTCTTTGAATTCAATGCTGAATAAATGTGCCAAGATGGTGTAAAGAGTGTAATTACTGTCGCCATCTGTAATAAAGTGACTTTTCTGTAATTCCATAGGATAAATTTTTCTAGTGGAAATGCCTAGGAAGCCTGGATTTACCTAACCAAAATTCCCCTGCCATCTTCAATTGTGTATGGAAGACTCAGTGCGATTGTCATCTACTTTTCCAAAACATGAGTAATTCTGATGATATAGGCAGGCTTTATGCAGTTCTTGCATAAAACTTAAACAAAAATAAACTGTTAGAATAAAAAACTGTTAAAAAATAAACTGTTAAAATAATGGTATTATTTTTTTACTTCCTCTCTTCCAGGGTTTTATAGTTTTTGACATTTATTATGTCCTGCTCTTTTAAGTGGCTAATTTCAGTAATAAGTGCGGTGATTATCCTATATTCATGAGATTTGTAAAGGCCTTCAGGATGAGAATTTATACACAAACTTGTAAAATGCATTACCCTGTATGATTTGAAAATTTATAAACAGAATCCTAAATTAAAAGCCTGAAAGAACTCTACGGATGAGCTGAGCATTAGATATTTGATTGCATCTCCTTGTAGACCAGTTACTAAATTTGTGCCATATAAGGTTTTTCTAAGGTAATATTCATTGAGTTAGCAAAAGCATTACAGCTAATCACTGTAGTATTCCTTTAACATGGCATTTTTGCATGGCACCTACTCCCAGGATTACAATTTTGTTTTGACATTCACAACAATATTTAACTGCTGAATCGAATAAGATTATCACCTCAAATGGTTCAGCACAAATGTACACCAAAACCTCTAATATTTTCCCATCCTTCATGGATGAGCACAAGAAGAGCTTTCAAGTCCTGTCACTGAAGGTGATGAAAAATTTAATAAAGTTATAATTTTAAATATGCACCTTTATCCAGAAAAATACTTGTGATTACGCTTAATTTTAAGTATGTGAATAGGTGTGTGGGTTTGGGCAATTCATATGCTTTAGTGCTTTACTGGACTGGAGGTAATTGGCCAAACATGTTATAATCAAATTAAAGGCTAGGTTGCAACTTCAGGCACAGCTTTGAGCAAGAGATGATGTTTAAGCAGCACCACCTCACAAGCTGTCCTGGAAATATTTTTATGCACAGACATACCCAGACCTTTTGAGTTACAACCCCTGGCGATGGGTACAGCTATTCACGTGAAAAAAAATATCCCTTATACAAGGGATTGAGAATCAGTTCTCACAGTTCTGTAATTCCCTTGCAGCTTCTGTTTGGTGAGGCAAAGTGCTGTCATTTCTATTGGATTAAAAATCATTTCTAGAGTCTTCTTTCTCTGTTTTTTTTTGCTTACCTGCTCGCTCCCACGTGGAGTGGGGAACTTTATTGTATTAAGTTCGAGCAGTATATGTTCCATTGCTCTTACCTTTCCTCAGCACAAGGTTATATTCTGTAGTACTTGGCCAGGAGCGGTGGTGCCTTCCATCTTCAGGGCATAAATACACAAATGGCCATAGTGGACTAGTCCAAAGAGTATAAGAAAAACACAGCCACGTAGTTCTGCTTTCCTAGGGTGCTGTCCTCTTCTGTGGTTATCCAGGTGTAAATCCTAATACAGCCCAGATTTGAATATTCATCCATCCTGGAGCAGTTTGAGTCCAAATGCTTATTCAATGGCATTTTCTATCACCTGTTTTATTTTCAGTCACTTCTGGCTTTGCCCAAGAGTATAAAGCTCCATTAACAGAGGCAAGAGGAAGTGGGCATATGCAGGTCTCCAGGAGAGATTAGTTCTAGATTTAATGCCGTGTAATTAATACCAGCATTCTGACGATATTCTTGCTGAGATTTCATGAGTGTGATCAATATATAAGCACATATTAAATAATCAGAAAATTCCAGTGTTTTTTTCTCTTCAATACATAGATCTGTATCTAAGATAGCTGTAGGACAGGATATTTCCTTATTATCCCAAAGAGATGTAAAATTCTTTTATAGGTTTGTTTTTGTTGGCTCTTTCATATTGTTGCTGTCTCTCTTTTGACATGTTCTCTGTAGCTTGTTTGAGTTAGCTTGTGAACCAATTTAAACTAAGACAGACAAATGCAGTTTAAAAAGATGTCCCACACTGACAAGCAGACTGATCATTTTGCATTCTAGCTTTTGTTAGGGGAGATAAAATTGCTATATAACATTTTAGATTAAGAAAAGAAATATTCAACATTAAATATTCAACATTAAAGTTCCTTGAATTTAAAAATAAATCTACAGCCTTTCTTCAAAAATGCTCCCGTCAAGTGCTGCTGATTCTCATTCAGGAAACATAGTATGCAAGAACACTGTATTTATCACGTTATAGGAGTAAATGCTTTGAAAAACTAGTGACCTCTAATATGTCTTGAAGAGTTTTTCTGTTGAGCAAATATTGTTAGAGAATGACATGCAGGGAATGTGCCCTGCTTTTCTGGCTTTGGAGCTATGATGCTGGCATGCGTCGATGGCATTTCTCAAAAAGTCTATCTTGAGAATTCTCATCGTTCTTTGAAACTCCTCCCTGTGACCAATGACTATATGAAATGGTCTCACACGGAAAGAGTGGTGAAGCACCGGAACAGGCTGCCCAGGGAAGTGGTGGAGTCACCGTCCCTGGCAGTGTTCAGGAAATGTGTAGATGAGGCGCTTAGGGACATGGTTTAGTAAAGCAGGGTGGTGGTGAGTTTGCCATTGAACTTGATGATCTTGAAATTCTTTTCCTGAAGTAATGATTCTGTGATTGTATGAAATACAAAGATTGGTTGCATACACAGCTGGTAGATTTGCAACGGGAAGTCATGCTACTTGGTCAGCTTATATTCCTGCAGAGAAATGCAATGAGAAAGTTTTTTTTTGCCTTCTCAGTTAATACCTGATCTGTTTCTGATGGTAAAATCTTCCCTTAGTTGTTGTTAGTTCTTTTCTGGAAATACTGGCATGGCAGTGAACAAGTGATAGCAACAAAAACTTTTGCAGTCTATAACAAATAATGGGAAGACTGAATGATTGAAACACTGCTTTAGTGCTGTGTCTTTCTACAGCCGTGGACCAAAGGGTGCTAGCCTTACTCCTAAACTGACTTGTTATCTTTTCTTCAAGGAGAGCAAGCTCTGCAAATATAATGTAGTCACGTGTTAGGATGAGGTTAAGACCAGACCATTGTCTTAACAATGAGGCTAAGACCAGAATCACATTTGAGCGGACCATTAGTAGTAGGAAAATACAGCCTAGACTTCATGGTTTCAGGATGTTTTTTCTTAAATGTCTGTATACGTGTCTTACTCTAATATTCACTCTCAATGGGCATTTGAGAGTAAAAGTAATGATAATTTTTTAAAGTAGGATATACTTAACAGTGATTAGGATTTAATTAACAATAACTGTGGGAAGGATACTTTCAGTGTAGATTGAGGAGTTAGAATTTATTCATCCTACAGTTGAAGATGCTGAAGATTATTCCATCTAGCAAGCTGGTCAGCAGCCTTCAGCTACTGTTCAGTCCTCACAGTTTGTGTGCCTTTTACAGATTAAGATACATAAAAATGTGCAACAAAATTAGATGAACTGTTGCAAAGCTGCTTTTAAAAGATTGTAAATGACATTCTCATTTCGAAGGCTACAGGTGCTGAGCCATCTTGGTGAAGACTTCGGTTTCAACATCTGATCTGAGAGCTGATGTATCTCAGCACCTTATGGGATCTAACATCACATCCCTAATCTTTTTATAGCTAGCGAAAGGAGATACTGATGGTTAAAGCTGATTACGGCATCTGATATTAGCAGCCTTCTGAAAGGAAAGTGGGCTATAAATCATGATACAGTAGAAAAAAATTAGCAATTTTTTTCACGAATAACAAAATCTATGTATTGATGAATCAAAGAAATTGATAATTTTATTGTTTTTGAAAAACAGATCAACCACATTTATTTTTAAACAGCAATTTCAACAATTATGAAGCCAGCGAAAGGAAATTTTACCTTGGTAAAATTGGTGGTCAAAATTCTGTGTGAATCAGTAGCAGTCAAAAAATGTTAACTGATGTAATATTCAGTTGCGTACATGAAATGAGCTCATTGCTTCCATTACAGTTTCATGTCCCTGCTACTAAAACAATTAGTAATTGGCAGTAGTTGCAGACATTTTAATAGAGCTGCTGTGGCTTACACAGTTACGGAGATTAAACTGCTTAGAGATGACTCTTCAGGGCAATGCAGAGAAGGAGAGGGATGATTTACTCTGAGGCTATCTAGGCTGAAGTTGTTGGAAAAACACTGAACTTAGCGTGGAGCCATCAACAGCAGCATGTCTTCGGAGTGCTTCCTGTCACCTAACTGTAGCTTTCTAAATGAGAGGCCTGAAGTCTGAGCCAGCCTTCTGCTGTAAGTTAATGAGAAGAGTGTGGTGGGCAGCAAAAAAGTTTATCCCCATAGAAAGCATGCATTTAAAATAGGATGAACCACTGCCGCACTGTGTTGATGCTGGACAGCTGTTGGCTCAGGTAGGTTGTAGCAAAGTGAGAAATGCAGAAAGAAATGTGTTTTCTTGGTTAACTTTTCAAAGCTGTTTTGTTCTTGCTAACCCTCTAGCAGGTTATTGTGTCTATACATACTCAAAACATGAATGAACTGGTTCCTATGTGGCTGGAAGTCTGCTTGTGTGGGAAAAAAAAAAAAAAAAAAAAAAGAAAAAAAAGGATGTGCTTTTTAACAAATCTGTTCATAACTTTTCATTGTTATGATGATTATTTTGAAAGTCTTTTGCAGGAAGGCCCTCTTTATCACCAGTTACAGTGAATCTTTCACATCTTCTGGAACTTAAAAAGACTTGTTTTGGGTGTAGAAGATGAAATGAGACCAGAAGTGAGATAAAAGTTTGGTTTTCCTGGATATAATATGAAGGAAGGAATGTCATTTTCAAAGAAATCCTCTTTTTTTTTTTTTTTTTTTTCAAGAGCAAATGACATGATTAAATATTTATCTTCGTAATTATAGTCAGATGTTGGATACCCTTATAGAGAGAAGTACACATAAAAAGGTGATTTGGTAAGCCTGCCTCAGAAAATGCTGATACTGTGGATTTAAGCAATAAATGCATTAAAGCCTCTACAGATCCTGCAACATATTCAGTACATGAAGTTACTCAGCAAATTTATTTGATGAGTTAAGTGAGAATATACCTTCTAATTTGTTTTCATCCTTAATTATCCATTTATTCTTTTGATTCATACACAGTAATTTCATACCGTTGATTCCCTCTTGACCTTGTGCTTGTAACTGAATCCTGAGATCTGGCTTGTGGCCCAGGAATATGTAGAAAATTGTTTATATTAGCAGCAAGCTGCCTTGAGCTGCAGTGCTTTGATTTAACGTTATAACTGTACTAAAAGTAGCATAGCTTTCCCATGTACTCTCTATTCTGTTCAAATCCCTTGTCATTATAACAGATGTTTGGATTATTGTTCTGTAAACTATGTCAGAATTTCAATCTCTAGTATCTGTTTATTATTCTCCAAGGGTGATATTACAAATGTTCTCATGCACAGTTAATACTTATAATACAGCCTGTCTTTTTCCCATAAAAGCTCTAAGCAGAAAGTTTTTGCTAATCAGAGTAAATATGACTAATTTTAGAAGCAAAGATTTTTGTTTCAAGTATATTTGAGAAAGTGATTGCAACTCGAGGTGGTAGGTACCATTCCTTTTCATGATATAAGGAGGGGACGATTTTATTTGGGTTAAATGTTCTAAGAAGATGATCTGAAGAAAAACCAAATTAAAAGTTTTAGATACATGTATAAACAATTAAAATTGAAATACGGTCATTTAATTATTTTGTCCTGAAGCCATAATAACCCTTCTGTAATTTTATATTAATAATCTAATTGCACGCTGAGTTATGAAAGGCATGTTTGCTGGAAGGACACATTTAACCTTGCTGCTATAGACTGTGAAATAATAATACTATAAGCTGATTATTAGAAAGAGAGAGCAGAAGAGAGTGAGATTTTTTTGTAAAGATTTTAAAGATTTAGAGGAAAGCAGCTACTCCTATTTTAAGGAAGATGAACTTTTGTACAAATCCTCATTAACTCCAAAAATAATACCCCTTTTAATGGAAAAGACTTTTTAAATAATGTTTTTAAAGCTTGAAATATTACTTTCCATGTGCACTTTGAATTCTTATAGTGGATTGTCATAGGCCTGCAGTGTGATTTTCTGAAATGGTTGGATCCAGTTGGAGATTGCTTGGCACAAAATTCCTTCATGTTCTTTTGGATCTTTTTGTTTTAATATGCACACATATACTCAGGATACACCTCCACACACATGTTACTTTGACGCACATATTTATAGCCTTACACATAATAAAATCAGTATGAAAGGGCTAAGTATTTTCTGTGTTTGATAAGAGTGTATTGTCCTATTCAAGTTTTTAGTTCTGTAAAAAGCTGAAGACATTCAGAACATTTCTGGTTTTATGTGGATAGGAGTTCACACGCCAGGTAGAAATGGGTCTCTATGGAAATAATTTATTTTTGCCTTCCTCTTGGCATGCTATTTTTATTCTTTCCTTTTTGTTCTGCTTTGCTATCATTAGGCTGTGTTATCATTGTTCATTGATTGTGAGATACCCATTTAATAGTATAGCACCATCTGCAATGAATAGAATATTCATTGACTCAGACATAAAGGATAGTCTTTGTATCTTACAGGAAAACGAGATAGAAATTTTAGGGTGTTGGGCAATTGTCGACAAAACTGACCCCACAGAAAAACGAGTGCTCATGCTACTCTTGATTACTTTTGCCCCCCAAAACAAAGGGAATTTAACTTCAAAGGTTTTGTTGGAATCCCTACGTGCATTATGTTTGCATTTGGGATGAAAAAAAAACAAGGTCAGCTTCGGAAATGATGAATGCCTTTTTGCTGAAAGCTGTACTGAACGTCCTTGAGTTTAATCAAAACTATTTGTTTTTAGTCAGCTTTGCTGTTGTCTCTTTTACTCTTGTCCACTGATAGCTTGACATTAATGACATCATAAATCATGTGAAGTGGCGGCCAGGGTTTGGTAGCATTTCAAGTGTTTGTTGAGATGTCCTGGGCTATCTGAGAAGCTGGTGTGAGGAGGGATATCAGGCGGGTCTAAACCTTCAGCCTTGCTTCATTGTACCGTTTTCTGAATCTTGCAATGTGTATATTAAAAAACAGGGATTGTATCAAAGGGCAGTCTTTCTTACATGCTCAGCTGGTAGAAAGTTATTGTGTGATTATTTCAAATGCTTTCCTCCACAATGTCAGCTTGTTAGAAACCTTGTAAAAGAGATGCATATATTACACAGAGAAATATATCACTTTGGCTTGTAGATTCCTTAGTTACATCATTTACAGAAAGGCATAGGGGTAAATTTGTGGTTTTCCCATCTCTACATGGTATAACCAAATGAGAACTGAGGAATGTGCCCAATTTGCACAAATCTATCATTTAGAGTTTTTTTTTTCTTTAAATGGCAAAACATAAAACATCAGCACTTCGAAAATATTTTCTTTGAAAATGTTTAGCTGTTATCTGTTATTTATTTCAGAAAGATTTCACTGGATCATTGTACATTTTATAGCTTGTTATCTGCATGACTGTATTCTTAGAACATGCTTTCCATTATCTTTGTACTGTACTGTTAGGAGAATGGAAAGCTCATCCTTTGAATGTTATTTATTCAGCTGGATTCTGTTACATTACAACACGTAATTCGCACACTACTATACAGAGCATTTATTCTCTTATCATCCCTTATGCTCCCAAAGTTTATTCTTTGTGAAGAATTTCACTTCATTATGGAAAGAGGCCTCCAAAAAGTTGGAGGGTGTTTTTTATTAGGTCACTTAAAAGGACGTGTGTTTGAAAATAACACCTACTGTGTGCTACATGGAGGGGAAGAAAAGCCACAATTTAGAGTATATCACTGTAGTTTCAATGCAACAGTTAGCAAATCTTATCTGTTTAATCTATTTAGCAAATTTGTTTAGCAAATCTTTCAAAGAATGTGCTCAAGTCTTGCTCACTTAAACGTATGCTTACATTTAAGCATTTACTTCCACTGCCTTTTTTTAAAACTGCCTGGGTGAATGGCAAATGGGGCTAGTGGCATAGCTGAGATATCAGTGACACTAACTTTCTGAGGTCCAGGGGTATTAAAAAATAGATGTTGATTCTTGTCCTTCTGGTAAGTTAAGAAAAATCAAGCTAGAGAAAATGTACTTCACGTAAAATTTTAGAAAAAGTAATCACTATGTCTGTGTCACTGAATATGTGACTCCCTTAATGGCAAGGGATTCTTACTGAAAAATTCATAAGAATCCTTACCCTAGGACATGAAAAACATCTCTTTTGACAGGATCGTATAGCTGCCTTGTTTTAAGTTGCCTAGAGTTGGGAAAAAGGTTCCCACTTAATTAGCTACAGCATTTGAAGGGATCTTGGGAGTCACCTGGAGGTTCCAGGTGCCGCAGTGCTGAAGGAACAGCTCCCCGGCACCTGCGGAGCCCGGAGAGCTGCTCGGAGCCCTTCCCGGTCTGCTCCAGCAGGAACCAACCCGGCATCGTGTACGTGAAGCGCATGATGGTAATTACAGTAAATGGTCTAGGGTATTATTTATTTCTCACTAACAGACAGCACCTGACAGTCTTTGTATATCAAGTTGTTATTAAAATCCCATGTCTGGATGTTAAGCTGACTTATTTTATAACTAATCTTCTTTTACAACTAATCATGAACTATGTATAAAGTTTGGTAAGTAAATTCATCTAATTTGACAGGGAACATATTAAAATAAAATAATTTATGTCATAGCATATACCATAGCAAGTTGTTTTTGCATTTTGCCAAATGCAGTTTCATTACTACACTGGTGTAAACATCTTCTGAGTAATTTCAATCTTGTATTAAGACAGGATTTGCATGATAACACATCATTTTATTACTTACAGAATGCATTTTCTGAGGATTTTTCATATAAATCTTTTCTGAATTAACATGCCACACTGAGGATAGGGGCATGCAGAAATCTTTACTGATGACTGCTATCCACGGAGTTTGTCACGCACCCTTTTGGTGTGCGCTGTGATCCTGAAAATGGGTAGAGCTCAAGCTGAGTTCGAAGAGACGTCTCTTGTTTCCCCCACTGAACAGTGCTTTCCAGTTTAGGTTTTGGGCAAGCATTAAAAAGAAAGTTGATTTCCTTAAGTACAGTACTTGATGATACTCAAGGACACTAAGTCCTTAACATATAGGATAACTGATGGTATAGCTTATGAAGACATGCAAGCAGAATTTTATTAAAGCAAAAAACAATCTCTTTTCTTTTGTGTTTTGGATATACCCAAGATGAAATAGAAAAAGTGGGAGAGAGGCCAGGTTTAAAAAATAGGTTCCCCAGAGAGCACTATGCCAAACCGTGTCCTTAACTCTCAATGTAATAGTAGGGACTGAAGTTCTTCAGAACGTCTTGGAGTGCTTCAGCACTAGATAGGATCTAGTCTATCGTCAAAAAAAGGAAGAACTTGTGAGGTGTCACCTTTGTTCTTTGGGTGCTCGGGTGTTCTGGACTTAATTTAAATGCTTCTACATGATGTGATATTAGCTTTTCATTTATTAATTAATTTATTTTCTCCACTGTCTGATAGCAAGCATTCAACAGCATGGCCCAGTAAATAGGTTACAGAAAATCCTTACAGAATATAGATTTCAATGGCAATACATGTCTAAGCCAGTTTAAAAAAAATCTGTGTATGAAATCTTACAAGTTGCTCACCAAATCTGTGTGTAGTGTCACCCATCTGAGTGTAAATTTGTTTACGGTTTATTTTGTTTCCTAAGCTTCTACCCCTCTATCCTGTGCACCTTTCCTCCACCAGGTAGAGACTGGAAGGCTACACAAGGTGTGAAAGAAAGTCAGAAATCATCAAACCAGGTAACTAGCATTTTTTTTTTTTTCATCTATTTAGCACATTTAGGGCATGATAACAAAGCCGCTCCTTTTTTTTTTTTAATTACCAAATTTTTTGGTAATTGACTGTTTACTCATCCATAATGAAGAATATATTCCATGTTGAAAAAGACAGCATCTCCTTAACTAAGCTGGAAAATTCAGCAACTTGTCACTTGCTATTTTATTACCACTGACTCTTTGAAGAAATATTTTAAGTAACTGAAATGAAACAAATGCTTGTAATATGCAAGATCCTATTTAATTTAGGTATTTTGAAATATAAATAGGCATAAATAACCATTACAGCACCAGCGCGCTGACCGGTGTAAAGAAATCACAGGAGGTATAAGATGTATATACTCTACAGTAGTATTTTACCATAAAAGCATGGACCCCTGCTGGCATATGTAATTTAATGTGCAGCATGCCTCTCCTAATTCAATCAGGTCTCTACATCCCTTCTTTTATATTCCAATTGGATTCCATGTGCTAAAACCATCAAGATTTTCAGGATGAAATGAATGCTTGTATTAATCCTGCAATTTCCATTTAAAACACAGCATCGATTTGATTAATAAGGTTTGATGCTGAATAATTATATGGCAAATATGTAGGATATAGAAAAACCACAGATGTGACCACCAGCAAAAGCCTTGTGGGAGAAGGGGGTCAAAGGGAAGCAATGGCCATGACTGAGGTGATGAATTCTTGGCTTTGCTCTTATGCAATTAACAAGCAATGCTTCTATTAATTTGCCCCCCCTAGAGTCTTCACTGGTCAGATGTGTCAGGGTCAAGGGGCACAGGGGCAGAGCAGGGGTCAGCATCACAGCAGCACTGAAAAGAAATGGGAAAATGAAAGAAATCCAAATTAAATTGGAGAATATACTTTTAGCAGCATGCGGGGGAGGAGGGGGGAAAGCATCGCTTTAATGGTAAGAATCCTGTTTGAGAATAATAAAAATGTTCCCTGCACATTTAATTCAAAGTAATCAATCTGAGGTGCAATGCTTGAGCATCCAATAAAAGAAAATCAATGTGGGCTCTACAAGAGAAGACAAACAATGCCAGCTTTTACTAAAGGGATTATAGGTTAACATTTATTCAGTGTATTGTAATCTGATGTCAAGTGGTATAAAATCAAGCCAACAATCCATTACCACCCGTTATAGGCTAGATGCTGATCTCATGCAAATTGACTTTTCATAGAACTTATTAAATCATTTCTGTGTTCTAGCCATGGAACATTTTTCTACAGCTGCTGAACTTCAGTAAATTCTGTTTCATACATGTGCTAAGGAATAGCAAAAAGACAAATATTTGTCATTTCAAAGCACAATTTAAATTTTTTCTTGGTTTCCTTGTGCTTCCCATCATTAATTAATCAAATGGAATGTAGTTTGTCTTAGATTAGTAAAAAGCAAAAAAGCATTAATTCAAGAGCCAGCATAAAGTAGTAGTTTCCTGACACTCCAGTTTTGTCCTGCATACCTCCCACAAGTGTTATTAATTTTTAAGTATTAAGTCTAATAAATTGACAAAAATGCAGTTCTTAAAAGATGCCTGTGCTGTTCAGTGATCATCACGGTAATTTGTAAGCGAATGCTTTGCAGGGAAGAAGGATTCAATGCAAATGTCAGCTTTCAGCTGGAATCTCTGACAATGAAATGCCCAATCCTGTTCCTAAGCAAAATCAATTGGAATTTGCCATTGACATTGGTCAGAGTGAAATTAGGTCTGCATTTAATAAGCCACAGTAAAAGGAGTAAAGCCTTTTATATGATATATCGTAAAAAAAAAGGATTTGTATCAATCCCTATTTCTGGGTGTTAATTCATAGGATTATAGGTGTTTTGAACGTGTGGCTCAAAACTGCAATTTGGGATGTTCGTTCCTGGCTATAGAAATAGCCATTTCTTCTTATCAGCTAGAATGAGGACAAGCATGGTCCCCCTTTTCAAGTCTTAGGAAAAGTTAGTAATCTTGAGTTCAACATAATACAAAATATCTGTAGGAGTTGTCAAAGTTAACATCAGCTTTGAAACAGTCTGGTTCCTTGTTAGGGTTGGGTCACTTTTATGCCGGTGGAAAAACATTACCACATGTTTGAAAATATTGCTGATATTCTGCAGATTGTATTGCACTGCAGCTGTCTGCTACTTCAAAACATTTCAGCATTCAGTGGAGGTAGGAGAGGAAATTGGACGTGACACTATTTTTATTATAAAAGCTAAGTTTGGTTATACCATCCTTGACACAACAGGTCATTTTAGCCATGAAGTTTAGTCTTTCTCTTTTTTTTTTTTTTTTTTTTTTAATGTATATCCTTCCTTGTGATTCTAAAAGGAAATCTAAACCCTGAAATTCTCAATGGCGTAGTGTTACTCCTCTAACATTCCAAACAGGGAAGGTTGTGAGAGCTTTGAACGTTGAAGTAATGGAAGGTAAGAGAGAAATGATCCTGTGGATTTGACAAAGATGGGAAATTAATTGTTTGGTGATTTTTTTTTAAGTCAGCACACAAATTTCTGCCTTGGAAGAAACTTCTTGGAAGAAATAAAACTAGACCCACAGGGTGCTTGAATCCAGGCAAGTTTGTGGTCTCGATGAGTTCCCGGGTTGGGATCAGGAGCGAGGGGAGCCTGCTAGGATGCTGCCTGCACAGAGGAGATGCGCTGAGTTGAGGGGCAGGAGGGAAGGTGAGGCTGAGAAGGAGGGGATGCAGATGGAGGGAGCAGAGGCTGCCTGGAATATGAGGAAAGGGAGAGTTTTAACAAACAGCTCAGAAGGCAGCTGTGATTTTAAGCATTTTCCCACCAAGCTGAATCAGATGACAGAGTCCTGAACCCAATCCAGAGCCAAAGCATGTTTGATGTGAAGATTGTGCTCAAGCCGCTCCTCTGTTTTCCTTTGTTCTCTTTATTTTTACAGTCACCACCTCTCTCTCCCAGCCCCATGGCTAGAGGGGATTTTTTGAAGCAGCCAAAGCATGCTGTCAAAGTGAGAGCTGTCCTGCAAAACTGGTAGCTCACCCAGTTCAACAGTCTTTTTTTGTGATGTTGTCCACTTTGTCCTGGAAGCTGCCCAGCAATTAAAAGGTTAGTCATTGACGCTTAGAATTTAAGTGCCATGTTAAAGCAGATAGCTCCTTTGCTGGAGATTCCTTATAGTTAGTGAAGCTCCTTTGCGTTATTTTTTTTTTTAGTAGAAAATCTTGATGTAGAAAACCCAAAGTGCATGGAAAAAAAAAATGAGAATGTGGTCAGACACAAACGTCTGATACCAGTAAGGGTAAAAACCCTCTGCCTGGAGAAGGAAGTGCTCTATTTTACAATATCTTGAATGCCTTTTGCTGTCTTTCAACAGAAAGGAGCAATAGTCTGCCTTGGATCAGAGGATGTGTGGTATTGAAAGGCATTCTGTTGGTTTTGCATTTTTGTGTAGAGGGCCATAAAAGGTTGCCAGTGGGGTATTGTAGAACTACAGTTAACCGTGGATTTTAGATAGATATAAGCAGTTAAAGGTGATTGAATATCAAGGGCTGAGCAGTGCTTATTATAGGTGCTGTTGTGAGACTTCGATTCATTATTGTAACAGAATGAAACAACATAGCTGCTGTACAGGACATGCTTGTAGTATTGATTGGGTTTCTCAAAAGTCTTCTCTTAGGATGCAGAGTGCAGTCAAACATGCACAAACATCGTTCAGTTCCCCTGATTCTGTCATGTGTTCCGTGTACCTCAAACTAAAGCAGCCTTAAGATACAGGAAAATGCCTCTTTAGTTGAAGGCAGACAGGGCTCTAAGCCTGACTCAAGGGGGTTATGCAGATGTGGTGACCTTTCTTCCAGAGACCAGATTTTACACTCAAATTGCCATTAAAGCTCTACATTCCCTAGAGGCCCACAGTCGACTTGTGTGTTTTCTCTATTAGGGTTAAAAGTCAGTGTGGCACCATGCCCACACTGCATACTAAATGGAATGGAACATAAATAAACTGCAGAATTGCCTTCCATCCAAGAGGAATTGCATCCTTTTTTCTTGCTTTTTTTTTTTTTTAAATACAAGCCTTTTGCTATGGTGATAAATGCGATATCTAACTGGACTAGTGAGAGATCCCTTGCTACAAACAGCAAATGTACAGGAAATGCTTCACTTCTCTCTCTTTCTAAATTAACTATAAAAAGTCAGCATTAACGAAAGCAGTCACTACCTGCATGCAATCTCAGTAAATGTACTCTTAAAGTGCTGAATTGGAAATGGAATGTGCTACCTCTTTCTGCACCTCCTTCTTCCCAGTCCCCATCGGAACTTTAGTGTGAGCAATCTGGACCTCTGGCTGGGTCCCAGCCCGCCCTCTTGCTCTCTTGTACGCAGCCGTTTTGCCTTCCTTCCGCGTAGACTCTGCAAGGTCCTGGACTAAAATAAGGGCTTGGAACCTTGTGCGTATAGTACGGCGGAGTCTGTAGACAGTGAAGGTAAAATTCTGTTTCTGTTAAAGCCCAATAGGAGTTTCGCCACTAACTTAATGCAGTCCTGATTTCATTTGGGATTTTTTCTTCCATTAGAGGCTCTCTGGCCGTGCTGCCACGACACCTCCCCGGCACTGTGGGCACACACACCCAGCACTGCAAGCCAATAGTCCACGTTTCACCTAGCACAGCAACCCACCAGCAGTGGATTCAGACAACTGGCGTTTGACTGAGGGAGTTGCTGAGTTCTCACCCTCTGCAAAACACAACCCCCGTTATGGAGTCAGCTCTGGGAGACCCTGGATACCTTGCTATGCTGCTGTCGTGTGCGCACCTGGTATTGCAGAAATGGGCTTTGAACAGAAGGTGAGTATGTGAGAGCTCCATCTTGCTTTTCAAGGGCTGGATGCCCGTCAGTTTTTAAGGGGAGCAGACAACTGCGAGTATTTGAAACGTAACATTTGAGGAAACACAAAAAAAAAAAAGCTGCGTGTTACAGCATCTTTATTTGTATATGTAAAGCCTATATACTTGCATGTATGAAGAGAAACAGTAATATTTTTTTCTTAAAAAATATTAGAAGACTTTAAAACTTTTCTTTAAAGTCCAAAGAATGGATTATTAATTATGAAGGTCTAATGAGAAGCCCGAATAAAAGCTGTATCCCAGCAGCTCAGTAGAGATTTCTGAAAACCGGTATGATGGCACATTTGGTGACAAATGTTTTGGATGGAAAATGTAATCAAGATGTTGAGATAAATCGGATGTTTTTATCCATAAGTTAAGCTTGCTTCAAAACTGCTCAGAAGTCACTTGCCAGTGCTAAAGTGAATTTCCTCTATAGGCAGTGTAGGGAATGGGAAATACGGTGCTTTGCAATAGGTGATTCACAGATGTTTATCTTCAAAAATAACATTGTTTTGTGAAGGAAGTTGACAACTTTCCATTCAATAGATATTTTTTTTTCTACTGCTGCCCCCCCCCCAAAAAAAAAAAATTGTTCTCTTTCTTCACTTGCTTAACGCTTCAGAACATCATTTGAAATTATTAAGGCATCTGTTAGAGTATTAAAAACAATAAATATCAGCTTCCTCTCAGCTCAATGGCAATAGTAATCTATAATTTTTTGTTACAGATCTTTCATATGATTGTTGGACATCACATTAAACACAAAATTTAAAAGAAAATGGGAAATAGCTGCTTTAAATGGCACCATGGCTGCAGGTTAACAGAATTGGGTAGGCATGGACTTCAATGGAAAGCTGTACCTGTGAAGGAAATATCCTGTGTGTACTCACAGTTGGAAGCTGAGTTAATTAAAGTGTGAATGATATCCACTCTAAACCCCTCATAAGGCTGTATTACAAGCTGCTATTTGATATAAGGCTGCTTGATCTTGGCTCAAAGCTAAAAAGAATCTCCATTTTCATATTTCTTCTAACACTTGAAGTGTTTGTGTGTCAAGGTGTTTAGTTTTATAAAAAAAAAAAAAAAAAAAAGGAAGTTGGTGCCAGATACATGAATACATGACATTTCCCAAAGCAGACACTATGCGGCAGCATAGAAAAAAATCAGTAGCACTCCAGTCGTGTTTTAATCAGCATAATTCTGCCATGGAGCTGATCTGTCAGACAGGACTGAAGATATAGCAGCTCCTTTTGTAAACAATACAAAAACATGTGATAAATGGGTTTTATTATATGTGTGCTGGATGTAGTGGCTCACCTTTATAATAAAGTAGGATCGTGTTTCAAGGGTAGGGTACCGGCTTTCTTTAAACTTTGTCATCCTTTCTTTCCCGAAGAGGCTGTGTACGCTGTAGACCACCTCCTTCCTTGGGCACAATCTAATTCACACTGAATTTTCCAAGTTGTTGAGGAAGATGAACTTTCTGCCCGTGTGTCACCCCATGAGTAACAGTGTTGTGAATGCCCTATGAAATGATAGTCTCTGAAAAAAGCGCTTCCGATCAGCCGCAGCAAGAGAACTGTTTGCCCGCAGACGCACACAAGCAGAGACCTTTTGTCCTTTCCCTGCTGACCCTTAAATCTGCTCTCTCCAAGTCCATCATGATTATTTGAGAAGCTGTTTTATTCGTTGTGGAAAGTATTCTCTCCTTTTTTGTTTATTACATATCTCTGTGATATCTTTCTCCCATCTTTCTTCAGGCCATTGCCATGACATTTCAGATCGACTTCATTTACTTATCACAAAGGAATCTCAGTGGGATTGTCTGGTGAGTGAGAACTATTAATAACAGGTTTCCTGTCATATTAAAAAATCAGTATGCTATGACTTAATACTGAAATGGAATGTCAGCTTTAATGTTGACTTTTGTGTGTCTGTTTCAGAAGCTCAGAACTTTGCTCTGTGGGAGTAGGTTTTCTGAAAAGATAGGGTCACTTATTTTTCACAAGAAATGCCTAACTTATAGAGGGAAAAACGGGCGGGGGGAGGCTGATTAGTATTTATTTGCCTGAAAATAAGTGCTATAAAAAAGGACTTCTTAGATAGTAAAAATTATTTATTAAAAAGCCTCGTACATCTTTGAAAAAAAAAATATACCTGATAAATAGTAGAAATAATAACTAATAGTAGTTGCAAAGAACCTATTCTGGTCTATTAGGTAGATACTGTAAATATTTATTTGTTCATTCTTTTAAAGTGCACTGCATTTATCCAGCCAAGCAGTTCAGAAGGGGTCGTTCTGGTCTACTAGGTTAATATAGAATGGCATGAAGCAAGGCTTTTCCAGTCCCAGGAAGCTATTCACATTTCAGTGGCCCTGCCCTTTGAGTTTCACTGATGTGAACCCTTGTGTAATTAGCCAAATTTGACAGGTTTTCCTCTAGTTCCGGCAAAGGCACTTTAAAAATGACCGCAATGTTGCAGCCAAGCACTCCATGAACTCGTCTAGATTGTAGAAGGTAAAGGCACGCTGTCCCCTCAGAGTCTGCGGAGGCAAAAGCCGTCTAGCCTTCTCAGTCCCAGTGTCTACTATAGGGTATAAGGTGCCCAGCTTTTACTAGGTATATGCATCGCAAAGTAAACCTGAAGCTCAGCTTAAAATGACCAGAAATATTTATTCATGTATTTCTCCTGAGTTAGTGAAAAGCTGAATGGAAAAGAACAGAACACAATCCAGCATCGTAGATGAGATTTCAATCCTGAATGCGGTCAGTTACAGTAACCGCAAATCCATCTTCATTCAACTGAGAACTGCTTCTTGTGGTAAAAAAAAGAGATAGGCAGAAAGAATAACGCCGCGGCTTCCTCCCTCGTCACCCCAAAGTGACAGATCCTACCCCTCAATATTTGGCTTCCTTTGGCAGAAGCAGCTACTCGATGTTTCCCTCCACAATAAGCGTTACAACTACTCCCAATCGCACCCCTGCTCCCAGTCACACCTTCTCTCCGTTCCCTTCCAGCTTCCCTCGTAGTCGTGCCGCTCAAGGAGAACTTCTGTGCAATCCTGTGAGTTTGTCTCCCAACCCTCGAGCTTGTTATGAGTCAACTAAGACGTGTGTGAAAGGCAAGGCTTCTGTTGACTTCAGAAGAGTGATTTTTCACTTGATCAAAATGCAAGGGGTGTTGGGACTCCAGCCAAACCTTTATCTGGCCAGGCTTCAAAGCACTAGTGCCACTGCTCTGTGCCTGGCTTGCTCTGCCACTTATGTGTGTGATCAGGATCCTGTAATTCACTGAGTAAAAAGCAGAATTAGAGCCTGAGAACGGAATCCTCTAGCAGTGATGGAAATGCACATTGTGTTTTAATTAATGGGATTAAGAACTTCAGAGTTTCTTGGACTGAGGGTTAAATCCTATCACGTAAAGTTCTTTTTATGGTTTCATATTGATCTGCTATCCGATAGTGACTGTTGTTATAAAGTCATTATATTGTTATATGTTACATGAATAGCTATATTCAAAAAGACTACAAAGGTGTTGCAGTTATCCTGGAGCAATTAATCCCACAGTTCTCAAATGCATAAGAAAGAGGGTACCAAAACAGTGTATGAATCACGACCTGCTGCAATTGTCACGTGTTGCTTTGTAACAAGACGACATTTTTCATTTATTAGATTGTAAAGGGTACAAAAGCTTCCTTCCTTATCTTCACAATGCAAAAACAGCCATCTTGATTTTAACAGTATTATAAAATAAACGCAAGGCAGGCTCCTCTGAGTGCCTGTCACCATGTGCCAAGTTGCCACAGTTCATCATTGTAACTTCCTTAAAAGCTTGTGAGGAAGAGGGACTTGTATGTAATAGAAGTGCTAGTCCACCCTAAATATGCCATTAGAATTGATGTAGGTAGGACCAAAGAAAAAAATGGAGATGATTAAGAGACTTCTGCAGACTTGCTAACTTTTTACCCCAATAAACTTGCTAGCTTTTTACACAGCTATCAGAGATTAAGAGGTTGAGTTAAACAATACTGCACGGTAGTGTTATAATTAAGGATTTGTAAGCAGTAATATGTGTCCCTGATGAAACAACAACCTTTAACCCACCTGAGAACAGCTCAGAAAAATAGAATGACATCACGTGTACCTGGAGAACATTATGTCTGCTCCTGCTGTGTGGCTTTTTTAGGACTAGTAGGTTGATTTTGGCAACCTTAAATCCATAAGAAATACCAGTTTTATTATGCCTTTTACAAACATTAGACTTCAGCTATCAGAGCTTTGAAAGCTTATTTATAACAGCCCCACCTACAGCCACTAACCCTCATTTCTTACCTAGGACATAATTAAACTTCTCCAGATCCCCATTAACCTGTTCCTTTGATCTTTGCACTGATGATATGCAAAGCCATCCTATAAGGCCTCATCTCTTGCTATTGGTTAGGATTTTTGATAACTGTATGCAGAGTTCTGAGGAAGCAAAATCTATTGAAGATTTTCTCAAGCTATGGACAAATCCAGCTCAAAAGACCAATTTAAAAAAATCCACGTATCGAGTGAAGTGTCTTCATTAGGGTCCAAGGCCTAGAAGAAAATACCAGTCCAGGGAAATTCTGAAGGTCTGCGACTGACCTTTCTTTGGTTTTAATCACTGAAACTCCCGACAGCTTAATAAGTTGAAGGTGCTGGATCACAGTCTAACTTAATAAGGCCCACAGCAGAGCCTTGGCCACCTTTGATTGCTCCCATAAGTCTTAGCACATCTGGTACTCCGTCCTTGGGTGAGAAATGTTTTCCATAACTTTCCTCATGTTCACTACCCTGCATATAAATTGTTTTTATTAAACCAAGAGTGATACAGCACTGTATATTTGTGTGAGCTTTTGCAGTTTTCAGCCATCATCCTACTGAGAGAGATGATTGTTTTCTCCAAAACAGAATTAAACACGGTTTATCAAAAGAATCTTCTTAGCTTCTTCCCCCCACTACTTGTTTTACTGTGAATCACATGGGTCAGCCTAACCTTCAGCTGTGACACAAGATTAAAGAACTGAAGATTGCAACAAGTCCGATAGGGATGATCTGCAATGTGCTGTACTTGTTCTTTTTTAAAAATATAATACTGAGAGCAAGCGCGGATTTTTGAAGGAAGCTTGCTGTACTTAAGGAAATAAAAAGCCAAAATCCAAGGCTGGCTTAGCTTTAAAAAGTATTTATTTTTATATATGTAGTTGAGCTGTAATACATATATAGCTGTGATATGTATGTATGTAGTTAGTTTAGCTGTAGCATAATAAATGTACATGTGAAATGATTGTCAGTATTTTAATGATGGCTGTGGTGTATCTGAGTTGTTGGCTGTCCTATATACATATGTATACACATGCATAGGGAAATAAGTATTCTGCAAAAAAATCAGGAATTGTTTTGCCTGAATCTGGTGTTCCTGCCACACAAAATCTCACACAACCTTTTCATCTTTTATGTTTGTTTGCTTTTTATTTTATTCAGGTCTTATTCTGCTCAGAGTACTGAGATATTTGAGCAACTTCAGTTGGTGCTTTAAACACTGTAAGTAGTATTTGTGATCCATTTTCTCTCTCATACTATCTCTTCTTGGGAATGTACATGCAGAATAGGTTTCAGTTTTGATACGGTTTGGGTTTGTGTTGTCTTATAATGCACATTGTAATGTTTCTCTTGGAAAATCAAGATGATGAGCTGCTTCTTGCCTTGGAAGCACAAGATGGTGATACTTGCAAAGATCCTTCAATTGCCTTTCTGGGATTTGTTCCACAGTCTTCTACAAGCCCTTGGGAAAGTTTTATTTTGTACATGGTATGCTTTAAAGGCTAGATTTCTGGATGTATATACACAGAACTCAAAAATGAACCAAAGAACCCTTCCACTCAAGGGAATACCAAATTAGTAAAGGCATAAATGTATCCACTTACCTTTTTTATTCTGCGCTCCAGTAATATCTCTTGAAAGCTAAATGGTTAGGGAAATGTGAAGTTCTAATTAGGGAAATATAGGAAAGGTTGATGTTTCAGGGCTGTTTTGGAAAGGATTATTCTGAATTCAGGTTCTGGGTAGAGTTCCTATTGCTTTCTGAAAAGTCAATCTAGCTAAGTAATGGCAAGTGGTCTCTATTTAGTCTTTTGCAGATATTGACAGAAAAATATGTTTTACAAGTGATAAATAATGTTTTCACAAGCAACGGATCCAAAAATCAGGGAATACATAATTCACAGCAATCAGCTCTACTGTAGTTATTAAGTGATTGTGTTCTCAGCTCTACTGTAGTTATTAAGTGATTGTGTTCTTGCCTGGTTAGAGCCCATGTGCGCTGTCACGAGCTAATCCCTTCTTGCAGGTTGTTTGAAGAGATACAGAAGTGACTTCTCACTAAATTTTACTACATGGCTTCAAAACCTTAAATACTTTGTTATTAAATTGTATGTACACAAGCAGCCATGTTTTTCCAGAGAAAGGGCTTCTTGCTAAAGAACATACAAGAGGAACATGTCACTAAAATAATGAAAGAAGATTTGTGGAGATAAACCAGCCACACGGGTCCGATGAAAGGTCACTTCTACACCTCTTAGTGGCTGTAAGGGATGCCCAGGCAGGAGTAAGAATAGAGCAAATATGTTAGTCTCTCTCAGTACTCTCCCAGCCTTCATTTTCCTTTTGCTTGAGATGTCCCGATTTGGATGAGATTTCTATGTAAAAGCTATGTGATACTCTATATAATCCTCAATAGATTTCTCTTTTATAAAATCGTTCCGTTCAGTAAACTTAGAGCATCCCCAGTGTTCTCCAACAAGAGACCTATTTCCAGTTGTTTTTGTTTATTCTGATATTTGGTAACACTGCTTCTTTTGTTGCCTCTCTTTCTTTAGAAATGACATTCTCTGTCATTGGAAACAGTCAGTTTTTCCCCTCTCCATGCCACTCATGGGTATGGAGACATCTACTAAATCTTTGCTCTGTCCATGTCTCTTTTCCAGACTTTTATTTAGTCATAATTCATATAGAAACTAATGCATATAGAATTCATATAAATTCATATAGAAATCTGTACTTTCAGTCATCCCTTTTCTCCTTGTCAGGACCTTTTGTGTTTCTACTACGTATCTCTGAGAAACAGAGATGTGCATGAGCCATAGTCTTACACAGTGACACAACGTCAGTCTATGTTTTGTTCTCCATTTCTTAACATTCCTAGCATTTGATTTTCTTTTCTGATTACCTCTAAACTCAAATTTTCACTGAAAAATCTTGGGAATACACCCCAAAGAATCCTGGTAAGGATCTGCTCAGAACTCATATATCTAGGCCTTTTTTATCCACATGCATCACAATTACGCTGTATTTCATATCCTGCCTTATTGTGTAGTCACAGTCACGTTAGGGCTTTCTGTGGTTCTTCACAGTCAGCTGCCACACTTACCACATTGAATAATTTCAGACTGTCATGGATTTGCATGGGTTCGGCAGTTCCCCCCGTCCCGGCTGCAGTCCTGGTGCTGTGTGCTATGCTGCTAGCATTCCCCGCTGCCAGGTTGCATTGCTCATGCACGTTTAGCCAGTCCCTAGGACCCTTGGGTCTGTTTTGGCAGAGCAGTTCCCTGCAGTCAGCGTCCAGCCTGCAACATTGCAAGGGGTTAGGAGTAGGAGTTAGGAGCACTCCTACACAGGAGCGGGGTTCTGTGTTGCTCCTTGTTGCTTCCTGTGAGCCCACTCGTCCATCTCACCTGGCTCCCTCTGCATGGCAGCCCTGCCCGGGGCCATGCAGGCTGCACACTGCAGTTTGGGCCCATCCATGAGCTTGAGGCTAGTGCATTCCATCTGCTTTTCCAGGTTATTGTTAGCGATCCTAAACAGGATATGTCCCAGAATAGACCAGGCCTCAGGACTGAGCAAACACCATTAGCCACTGGTCTGGGAACCCAACCATCCGACCACATTTGATTGGATCCAAGTCATCACACGGTGTTGCCATTTCTGCTGGTGTTGTCCCTGATTTGAGAAGATGTGAAATTCTGCGCAGCTCTTCTTGGTGCCAGAGCACAGAGTTCACATTTATTTCATGGTTTTGACCTGCTGTGAAGCTCCATCCATAATTTAGACAGCCTTGAGTGTCAAACTGAGGCATTGCACCTCACTGAGCCTGTCACCTGTTTTCCCCCGTCTGGAAATATGCAGTCTGCTGTCCCTTCTGGTGTCCCTTCCTCCTTTTCTTTCATTTGCGCACAGCAGCTTGTGAAGTAACCACCATCACCACCTCCTTTTTAAAAAAAAAAAAAAAAAAAAAAAAAAAAACTATCTTCAATGAAGCTCCTTCTAGGAGCATCAATGCTGCCAAATGCTTCTTTAGGCCTCTGCAGCTTCCCCGTATGGTAAAATGAGGCCAGAGCAAGAAAGGGAGTTTCACATGGGAACTTTGCTCTATTGAAAACAATTTTTTGAACCCTGTCCTGATTTGTTTTAACTATCACCCAGCTGAAGTGGTTAACTGGTCAACCTGAGGTCACCCAGTTCTACTCCATAATCATTTTCAGAGAGGATCCTCTTTCTTTCATGAAACCTTTCCTTGCAATCTCTTCTTTTATAACATGCTGCATTTAGGGGTGAGGATAACAGGCAGTTTCATCAGACTCTGAGGAAAGTATTCCACTAGTTTCAAGGTTTCAAAGATCTTTTTACTGGGTTCTGACATCAGACAATTACAAGTACACCCTGCTTTGGCTGACCCAGCAGCTCTTGCCAGAGGAAAAAAATCACTGCCTTTTGTGATATTGGACATTATGCTGCAAGATATAAACCTTCTATGAGAGCTTTTTCTTGCCAGTTCAGTGTTACTAATAACCTCAATGTTATCATTTTCAGTGCAGGCTTTATATTTTCCTATTCTACTAGAAATGAGCAAGGTGAAAACCCAGTGGATAAAATTCCTGATCATTTATATTACAATAGTTACCTTACACAGCAATTACTTTTATAGTTGTTTGACTGACTTTCTTTCTGTTCTTTTTATTGATGCCTGTCACCATTAGAAAATTTGCAGCCTACCCAGACTGAAGTTTTTGAATTCTGTAATGAAGGTAATAACATTCTAAATTAAAAAAAAAAAAAATCTTAAAAATTGCTGTGTTAGTTTAATTAACTATTTCCCCATGTCAATGTCACTGAAGACTGGAAAAACTGTGAGTGAAATCTTTGAGCTTCATTCTTCACTCTGCACTCAGTGTGAGTGAACTGGGATATATGTGAAATAATGTTGTTTGTAATCAAGCAAAAGATTAGGACTGGCTTCTGGCCTCGTTCTTTGCTTTATGTTTCTTGGGCAGTCATGAAGTTGCTTTGGTCCAGATATATCCCTGAAGTTTGGGTGGGATAAAACAGAGACACCTAATTAAGACCATAATTGCTTTAGGTTCCTTTGCTTGTCAGTGGAGAGAGAGAGACCTCTGAGAGGCAATTCAGATTTAAAAGATAGGTTTGCTTGCCCTTTGATGTCTTTCTCCAGTGAGTAACCAGGAAGATGAGGACAACTGCAATTCTAATTAAGTGCTTTTGTTACATACCTAAAATTAGCTAAGCTGAATCTGATTTTTCATGTCTTAATTTCCTTTTGTAAAACAAAGTTGAATTTTCTTTCTCTTTCCAGGTGTATCTAGCGCCTGGCATCACTATGATATGAATTTTAGTGATTAGAAGAATGACAATTACTAGCAACCACTGATTCACAGAACAGAGAAATTATCTTTGCTTGAAAAACCTGAATGACTGAGATTCAAAAAGGTTTAAATATTTTTTATTAATGCTGTGTAATGTTGAGCATGCATAGTCAGAAATCTAACTTGTTCAATGGTTGCAGGAAAGCTGCTCCTGTGAAGCCACTTAGAAGTACCAAAAATCATGTGATTCTCAGATGAATTTTGTAGAATCCTGAAAATTGTATTAAACACTTACCTGCTCCTGCTCCTTCCACTGCAATATCTACCCACACTACAAAATCCTTCCCACCAAAAAAAGTCAAGTGTCTTCCAGTTGTAACGCTGCCATGGTCATTACTACTGGTACATACTACATACCAACTACACTCTCTTTGGACACTGTTACAATAATAGTCTTCCCAAGACTATTTATTGTGGTGGCCTGAAAATATGAGTGCATATGGGCAATGGAGTGCTCAAGCTAATTCCTTCTACATCCTGCACTACTTTTAGTTCAACAAAACTCTCACTCTCTCCCCCTCTCTCCTTTTGCTCTCTATTAGCAGCTGCAAGATTAATATTTTTTTTAAGGCAGGGGAGTTAGGTTGGAAGATCTCCCCCGTGCAGCTGCAGATATGAGACAGGTTTTAGCGGCTGAAGTACAAAGGAGGGGGAAAAGCTGTTTAAAAAAATATCACCTGGCTTCTTGCCATATGAGAACTTTCCTCCTTTTGTTGGAGGGTTCAAGGCTCTCTTCTTTTTGTTCTTTTGGGTTTAATAAAACCTTTTGTACCCCTTCCACTCCCTCTCCCCCGGGTGGTCTACACTGCTGCTGATTGAGGTCAGCTGCAAGAGATGTGTCGTTCTGAGTACAGTATAGCAGCCTTAATTCTGATGTTAGACTTACAGCACTCTCGAGGCTCGAGACATTATTGTTTTCCTGGCTGCCTGACCTCAGCCAACAGTTGTTCTGGTCACCCAGCGAGAGCCCACCTAGTGAAGGCATTAGAGGAATGCTCTGCACATGTTTTCTGGGCAGAAACGGTTTTGCTTTTGTACGGGAGCGGCCACGTTGGTAGGCAGGGTGTTTCTGGTACACGGCGGAAGCTCCCTAGCCTCCTGCAAGGCTCGGCGCACGGCTTTGCCGTCCAGACAGATGGAGACTTTGGAGGCCGGAGAGCTTCTGTGAGCCTGTGGGATAGAGCTGCTGGTGTTGTGGGGGGCTCTAAGGTAACTGAAGGGGACCAGAAAGGATATTGCACTTGTAAGCAGCAGATTTCTATCCCCCTGGAAGAAATCACTTTGTCCTTGAGCACATGTATTGACATCTAGCCTGTTGTGGATACTGCCGTCCTGTTTCCTTTTGTTTAACTCTCGAAGTGGGAAAGGAGGTGGTCTATTTGCAAACCTAATCAACTGTTTGCAAATCTGCTTTTCTCTCGTATTAAGAGACAGATGGGGGATTGAAAAAGTCCACCTTCCCTTAGTATTCTCACTGGACTTTGGGACCAGAAACACAGCAGTACGTGTGTCGGAGCCTGTGCCCACACCAGCCACTGGAGGTGCACGTACCGACCAGGAGGTTGGCAGGGGCTGGATAATAAATGGCTCCATGCTGAGCTCTATGCAATTCGGTTTCTTCTCTTGCCCCTGTCTTCATTAACGACGAGAAAGTGAAAACATACAATTTGAGTCTGATAAAAACTAAATAGAAGTGCGTGTCTTCTGTGTAAGAGTGACACCAGAGTCTGTATGCCTTGCTGATATGTGGTGATAAGTGGAAAATCAATATACTCCACATCCATCTCATCATATCTATGGAATACGTAATATACAACAGAAAGGAAAAGAATATAGGGTGTTGGTTTGTTGGTTGGGTTTTTTTTTTTTTATGTAGATGTAGCAAGTGTTTACCATGCTGGCAGTCACCTGGGTCTATTAACTGGGCAGATTTCAGTGGTAAAAGTGAATATTTTCTTTCTTTCTTTCTTTCAGCCACGGGTAAGATCGAGGATTTGAAGAAGTAAAAAATAACCTTGCACAACCTGACAGCATCAAACAAAGCCAAGAAAATGGGAACTTAAGCTAGTGAGAAACATCACTGTGATGTTTCCCATGCACTACTCTGTTTTTTGGTTTTGGCAACACAGTGGCCTAAATCATGAGACACTGAGTTGTGAATCTATTTTGGGGACACTGGGGAGAGAGGGGGGAGGAAAAGCAGTTCCTCATATTTCTGACTGTAGGAAGAGAAACAGAAAAACTTTCCTTTTTTTGTCATCCTACTGTAGGCATTTAACTTGGTACATGTCACTGCTCTGGCTCCCTGAAAGCACGAAGCGACCTTCTCTCCTCCAGTACGCACTGTTGTATGATGTCCGTTCTCCACTTTGGAGTAGTACGTGAACTTTTTTACAGTAGGTTTGTTTTTCAAGACTAGGTTTAAAGGTAAGCCAAAAGAGAGACAGAAGGGCTCCAACTTAGTCCACAGCCTAGGGGAGCTTTACCCCAACGGACGTTGTACATCAGGATCTCAGTGACAACAGGTTTACAGCGGACAAATCACTAGACACCTTTTATTTCTGCTATATGATGTCCACCCTAGCGAGCTGAGGGACAACCATGATGCAGGAGAACAGGATTATAGTTAGAAAGTCTTCCATCTGACAGGTGAATTGCCCCTTTTTTTCATTTGCTTGTTCCAAATCTTTTCTCAAACATATCCTTCCCATATGCAGCAGCTGCTTCCTTGTGCCTCTGTAAATGTCAGAACAAGAATTTCCTGCTGCTGGAAAACACCTTCAGACTTGCAGTTCTTACCTAGGGCTCTCATTAACATTCCTTACTCTTAAGAGAGGAGAGTTGTGAAATGTTTTCCAACTTGGAGTCATGGACTTAAATGCTTTTTAAAGCCAGCAATTTAACAGGAGTGTTAACATCAGTGTGGGACTAGTTGAGTGGATTTTTCCCCTTGGCTTCAGCATACCAGGAAATCCAGCACATGGTAAATATACATAACTCTGAGGTCATTGTTGCTCGGGTTTTGATGTGTCTGCTCTTCAGCTGTTGACTCCAGATAGATCAAATCCTGATATTTAACAAGCACTGTTGCTGATTTAACTTGGGGACCTTAACTGTAGTTTGGGGGATTTTGAGTTTTACAATATTCAAGCTGTTAAACAACAGAGCTACTTGGATCAGTCATTAATGCTATGTATTTTTGGCAGGGATGAGAAGGAGCCAGAATTACACTGAATTCTTGGTGTTCTGAGTGCAACATCTGGGAGTATTGCAAAAGTGACACTGTATTTACAGGTGCTGGATTGTGAGAAAAAGAAGGAAGGTTTATAGGAAAAAGCTCACAGTGAAGTGTCCCCTCAAGAGTCCTTATTTTTAATTACTGTTCTGTGTTGTTCCTGTCCTGGTACCTTCCCAACTGACTCAGCAAGCTCATTGACATGCTGGTGGCAGATGTACCAAGAAGAAAAACTGACCTGCTCTCAGGCGAGACGGAGTCACAGAACTGTGGTTATAAAAACAGTAGATATTTGCTGTGTCCCCTGTCTCTCTGGCTAGGAATCCAGGTGAAGTGTGGTCCTCGGTGACCAGCATTTCCAGAGTTAGTTCGCTCTGCAAATTCCTGTTACGATCTTTAGACAAATTACTTTTCCTCTCTAGCTTGTTTTCAGTATCTTTTAGAAGTGTTGGTAATATCTATTTGCCACAGACATCGCCTTTGAAGCTGGGGAGTACTTTTCATACAACATATTTACTTCTCTATTTCTCCAGTAACCTGCATCTCTAAGCAGTTTCACTAAGCAATTAATTCTGTGTGCTGTTAGTGAAAAACTTACCAAAAACGGAAAACAAGATTTATTCTATGTCCCATCCCTGTACAAGTGTATGTGGGGTGGAGGTTAGACAGTAACAGCATGCCACATGGTTATGTTGTTTGCTGTGTATGTATTGACAGTACCTAAAAGCCCTGCTCAGATGTGAAGTTACTGTTCGACTTGACACTTACCTGTAACAAATGGACACAGCTTGAAAGATCTTGCAGTCTAAATGTGTTTTGGAAAACATTGCAGTTTCTGAAAACTACATTTCCTAGACTTACACCCATTTCAGATAAAGGCTCATCAGAAAGTTTAGCTTGTGAATCAGCTTACATGCTTGGTCTGACCCAAGCATCTAGTAATTATGAGAAGAGATACCTTGTGTGCAGACTTTAGCAGTGAGATGCAGCCAACTCCTCATTGGGACCGTGCAACAGAGTTTGGCTCACATGTGGCACATTATGAGGAATCCTAGAAGACAGTTTGAATGCTAGAGGACAATCCTGAATAAGGAAAAATCGAAACCACCATGCTGTTTTTTTGAAAGGAACCCTTTGAAGCCCAGCTTTTAATCTTGTGGTGTTTTGAGTGCAAACATGTGGCATATTTGTACTTGCCCATTCATCCGAATGTTCTATACGATAGTTTTGAGGGGAATTTTTATGCCGCTGGCATGGGATTCTTCTGCAAAGATCTTGGTTATTCTGGAAAAAAAAAAAATGTAGCGGTTTCATAATCAATACTAATTAGCCAGTTAATAATAAATAAGCAAATAACAAGATCTGGAGTTGCACAATTTGTTTTGAGAAGGGTTCCTGTGAGATTGTGCTATGGATAAAGTCAGTGGCTGCCTTCTACACAGACATCTGCAAAACCCAGATACATGGTTTTGAGAGTATTAATTAACACAAGATTTCTTTCAATTACCCCAGGAAGATACTTCCTCACATTCCTTGACTTTGAATATTCTTTTGCTTATTTTTCTTTGAAGGTTATCTTATATGATTTTCTTTTGTTTTTAAGTAATAAGATTATTCTGAACATTTTTATGTAGGAAATATACTGGACCATGCTTTATATAAGAAATGTATCTGTCACAAAGCAGAGAAAAGATTGAAGAACCATGAAGACAAATATACTTAAGGTCAGTGATGTTTAAAAAGATGAATCATTTTCGTTGGGGTTCTCTCCTGCTCCTGAAGTTCTCCTTTATGCTTTACAGCAGGCAAAAAGCCTTCCTTCCCACCCACAAGGACGGGAAACTGTCCTTCTGCCTCTTGTTTTTCTTTCTTCCCTTATTGTCGCTAAACCTCAAACCTGTAATTTTTATTCTGCATGTATCCCTTTCATAAAATAACGTCTGCACCCTTTTACTGAACATGTTCCACATGCTCCTGCTATCTCCTTTACCTCCTTCATCTTGGATAGTTTGCTACACGAGAACATGTAAGAACTTGGGGTCTGTTAAAAGCAGGTAAAAATGTCTTTGCTCTACTATGTCATTTAAGTTCAGAGCTGATTCATAAACCCCAGCTTGTGCCATCAGACAGTGCAGAAAATGCAAATCTCTCTCTATTGCACATTACCTTAGATATAGTTAAGTAGCGCTATCTAACAGCTCTCAGCATCTTCTTCTGGGAAGCTCCAGTGTCCGTATCTCTGTTACCTTCAGAGGGTACTGGATCCCAGTATGATACCAATTTTACAATTTCAGCCAAGACTATCTCATGAGACAGGAGAAAATTTTGATAGTAGCAGTGCGTTTTTTCATAACTGTTGTGGTAGAAATGGGATAGAACTGAAATATCAGTAGTGCACTGAAGCAAAGCTTAAGAATTCCTGTAATTAATTGCGTTTCACTTTAATTTTGCTATTGAGAGCTTCAATAACAAACTATTGGAACGTAATGGCTGGACACTAATGCAGTAGGTGACATCTGTGATAGAGACAGCCACCATTTGTTATAAATTATGTTAAGTAGACTCTCTCCTTCATTAAGATAAGAGCAAAGCAAGCATCTACAAACCAAAGTACAATGAACATGATTACCTGAAAGCCCTTGATATTTATAAAACACCCTGGTTAATTGGAGACAACTCATCATTTGCTTAAGTAGCCTTTTTTTTTTTTCCAAGAAGAAAGTATTTTGTAAATAGTTTGATGCAAAACATTTAATTTTATAGAACTGTGCTAGCATATGTGTATTGTGGTGGTGTTGACAAAATTTATAAAGGGCAAGTTTGACCAGCTAAATATATGCCAGATCAATCTATCTTACCAGTATAATTCTCTTGCGATTATCCCTATCTTTCTTCTGGGTAGCTGGAAAACAGAAAAAATGGAAGGTTATCTGCTATTAATTTAAATGTTAGAGAGGAACTGAGGCCTAAACTGTTTGCAGGAGATCATAAGCAAAGTTTACATAACCATCACAAGGGAAAATAACACCCTAATAGTGTGTTGATAGTAGAATTAAATACACTGCTATCAGGTACAAGCAAATCTCATCATTTATGTTTGAATTGTCACCCATCTGCCATATTTCATTATTTTGGCACTTTGCTTGTGTATTCCAAGGGTATTCAGGTCATGAAGCCTGATCTTTCCCTTTTTTATGGCCTTATAACTCTGTTTCCTTGCTGATAAATAGTGGTTTTGGTTAGCAAAGAATCCACGTGTTTGTATAGAAACTTTATTTGCCACATTCAAGTAGGGCAGTCTGAAGCATGCTGGAAAAGAAAAGTAGAAACAGAAGATGATAAAAAAAGGAGGAGAGGGCAAAATAAAGCAAGCAGGTGAAAGAATGGCCCAGGAAATGAAAATGGAATTGCAAATGGAATGAAAAATAATCAACTTCCAAAATTGAGGCTACGACATTATCTTAGGCTTATGGTAAGATAGGAATTAATTCATACCTTCTTGTGATTTATGATGTCACTGTTAAACCCTTAAATAGCATTAAATCCATGCAACTCAAAGTCTCATGGCATTTTTTTTTTTTTTTTTTTTTGGTATACTATATATAACAACTCTGCAGATATTTCTCTTTTTCATGCACAGTCACAAATATGATTTAAAAAAAATTGCATCATGGTAGCCACTTATGGGTTAATTAAAAGGCAAAACTGCATGTTTTGAAGGAAATCAGCTGAGAATTAAACACCTCTGTAGTGTTATAAAGCTATTAGCTTTGCCAAAAACATTAACAGCAAGGTGCATCTATGGAAAATACAATGTCCCTAACAATTCTAGCAATTTATTTTTAAGTATTGAAGGACAAAGTATTTGTAGGGTCAGCCAGAAGTCATCATTGACGGGAAATATGTGAGATCACACAGAGATTAAGGAGGAAATACATTCAATTCATCCAAACATTACAATAATAGGATTAGAAAATAATAGGATTATAAATACTAAACCTTTGAGGATAAATTCTACTGTCGAGGAGATCTGCGACTGGATCTCTTGATTGTCTGCAGATCTCTCCACACAAGTAGAGGGATAGGAATCATTTTGAATCCTTCCTGACTTAATTTGGATGGTGGCTCAAACGTGATTATTTTTGACCAACTATGACATATGATAGAGGTCTCTTTAAAGCCTTTTCCAGGGGCTTTATATTCTTCTATAATTCTATGATAGCTTAAGTGTGAATTATTAGTATAAGGAGCTTTGTTCATCGTGCCACACACGCAAAGAAGAGTTGCATAAAATAAAAGCTGCTGCTTAACTTCTTTTAATGAACAAAGACCAGGGTCATAGTACAAAAATAATTGTTTCATGACGGATTATCTCAGACAATGGATGTAATTCTCCATTACTTTTCAGTCTGTTCTTAGGTAAAGCTGTGGTTTGTATATGATTCTGTTTCATGTTGCTTTTGAACGAGTATTTCCACTAGTCATAGTGCTAAGTATAGTCAGGCTCATGATTTTCAAAAATATATATAATATAAATATAGGCCTCTGTCATCTAACAAAGAGATAGGTTCCTAATTCCCTCTCCTCCCAGAGTACACAGAAGAGCACACAAGAAGAATATAATATGGACCACAGTCACAGGTTTGATATTTAACTCACACTCATTTTGCTCTTGTGTTGAATAAAAGACTGATACAAGTTACAGTCCTTAACCATATATATTTATTTTGGGATCAATTTCAAATAGAAATCAAGTGCATGTCTGTCAATCCTCTGCTGAATTTGATCTACACATTCATCTACAGCTGAATGCAATGTCTTAGGAACACTTTTATGAAGTTTTACTTCTGGACACTAGTTTACAAAGTTGTTCATTTCTTTATGCATGCTTCGAGTTCTTGCTGGGTGTCAGCTATTCTTCGTAAATGATGGGAATTTAAGGTAGGTGTATTAGACAAGGGTTGCCAAAAAGTGAAGAAAAGTGAGCTAATGGTGATGCAGCTTATCTTCTGTGCATTGCAAGGAGTGTGATAGCATCTGCTTCTTGTTTGTTTTGTTTTTGTTTAGGAGGACGATGGGATGAGCCACAAGCCTTCACCACAAGTGACGTTTTTGATAGCATGCATCCTCTTCTTACCTGTAGACAAGACGGTAGAAGAATGGAAATGGGAAGCACTTACAGAGTCTCTTGCACCTGATGAGAACAGAGAGAATTAGGGCAGGCTTGCATTCTCAACCCAGCTAGCCTTTCCAAAGTGTAAGCACAGCATGCGGGTCAGCTGCATGACATGACACGGCGTGGTCCTCCCTGGTGTTCCTGGCCCTGCATTCCCGGGGCAGCAGCTGGGGTGGTGCCTCCGCCGAGGCCGCTGTGTCTCAGCAGCTGCGCACAGAGCACCGGTGCCTTTTGAAAGCAACGTGTTACTGCATCATAACAACGGGCTCTGTAAGCTGGTTTTCATTGTATAGTATTTTAAAAGAGGAGGAAGAAAAAAATATTAAAACTACAGAATAAGAGAGAGATCCATTCTCGTAACAGCTGTGCATTGGAAAGTCATATCCACAGGTGACTATATACATCAGTTTTGATGTGTCTTTTTCTAATGGGAGGGATACTAATCTCGAGAAAAGATCTTTCTGAGAGATATGAGTGAGTAATAGTGGCCATACAGTAGTTGTTTCTGCTTTTGGGTTACTTTCCATAGCAGTATAAATAAAATACATCATTGATATTAAGTGCAAGAACCTGATGGAAAGACTCATACTGCGCTAGGAAGCATGAGAAGAGTCAAGAGATGTTCATATAAACAAAATTGTATCAACTTAGCATATATACATTTACAGGTAATGTTTTCATAAAATTTGTAGAAATGAGCTTTTACAAATTTAGAGGAAGCAAAGGCTTCTTTTCTTTGGCATGTGGTGAGCGTCAGGGAGCAAGAAGGTTGTTGGTTGCGCTTGCAGAGATTTTATCTGACCCTTAAACAAGAGCCATCAATTGGTATTAAAACTATTCTAATGTACAAAGTGGATTAAAGGAAACATTTTTTATTGATATTAGGCAGAATTTTGTCAATCCACAACAAGTGTCCTAACTATTTGTTTGTAGAGGAACATAAAGCCACATTTGTCACCACTTTCTCCTCGCTTCTGTAAGTGATATCCAAGCTCTCCTATCAGTGTAGCTGATCATTTAATTTTTTTTCTGTTCTTATTTAAAAATATCTGAATTTTTAAGGTAAGTTTATTTTTGTTTCACCCCAAAGATCCTGTGTTATTATTTCAGGTTGATATGGTCCTCTATAAAAAAATTTTTTTATATTAGCAAAAATGTCAGTTATTCACATAGAATACACACAATTATTCACATTCGCTATGCAGTCTAGAGGATTACTGCATTACTACTTGGTTACTGCATTATTAATTGTATAATGCATCAGAGAGAGAGAGAGAGAGAGAGAGAGAGAGAGAACATGCACCAAAAGTTGTGCTCTAAGGGCTTTAAAAAGTTGATTCCCAACAATAAAAATATAGATGCCCTAGAAAAGTATCAATGAGTTAATTTTTATGTTTTCCCCCTGTTTTTGATCAGCTGTCAGTCCCTGGGCTAAGATACTCTATCTTGAAGGTATCATAATTTAGCATATTTGATGTATGCATGCTACAAGGAATGCTGAAAATTGCAGTCCCTACATTTTGAATGGTGGAGCACGTCACATCTTTCTCCCCAGACCCCTTTTCCGACCGTCTCACTGCTGCCTCTTTTAATATATATGAGGAATAGTGGAGAAATGTTATTCCAGAGCTTGCTTGCTTCATGATGAGGAACCAACTGCGCTTTTCCTCGGTACGCCCCATGGCAGAGAGCTGGCCTAGCATTAGCTGCTGCTTGAAGAGCTTTTTCCTTTTCTTCTCAGCTTTGGTGACAGATGGTAACATGGATGACTGGAGCGAATATTAGTGACCCATGTGGTGGATACCAAAGGAGGAATTGGAATACACGTCATGTTTAGCCATGGGCAAAGCTACGTAGGCTAAAAAAAGAAAGACTATATTTGGAGGAGGAAATATGTTGTTATAATTATCCTGTATCTTATTAACTGCCTGCAGAGTCCCAGTTTCAAAGTTAAAGCTACGTTGCCCATGAAGTCAATGCATTTGCCATGGAAAGACAGAATCTCATGATGTGTCATTTCATCCCTAGTGCTGTTCAGGCTAGGGATCCTGAACAGTCCCAAGAGGTTTTGTGGGAAACTTGGCTATAAATAAAATATAAACCTCCCCACTTACAGGACTGAAGGGAAGGAAAATAATGGTACAGCTACCTCCACTCCTTAAGATGAGACCTCCTTATAATGCAGAAACAGAGGCTCCAAAATGGGGTAAGAGAACGGTGGAAATTCAGGTGAAAATGGCTTATTATGTTTGCTTTCTTGGTATACCTATGAACGTTTGAGGTCAATCTGGCATGTGTTGACCTCCCACTTCCGTGTCATTCATTGCTGTTTTTAGAAGATGTTGCAATAAACTCATTATTCCTGCCCATATGCCCCACTCGCCCATCTCTGGAATATTTTCTGAAGTAGGCAGTAATGTTGGACTAGATGCAGAATTAGATATATAACTTCTGCAGCTCAATGCAATTAAAAATTACTGTTGACCTCAACACCTACAGAAAAGATCAGTATTAGAGTGCACTTTTGCTTTTTTCCTCTGTTGAGGCCTTTGGTTTAATGCTTTCCTTTCTGTCTAATAGTAGAAGGAAGGGAAGTCGGGTACAAATGGGAGCTAGAAAGGAAGATTGTGTTCTTCTGGTGTCTTATTTCTTCAAAGCCGTTTTTAAAGCTTCTAATCGGTTATAAGAGATGCCAGATATTCAAGTATATAGTCCATGAAAAGGAAAAGAATTGTGTGAATAGGAATGGAGAAACCAGTCTTTATTTTTCTTCCTAGAAAACTCCTAGAGAAGAGAGGAGAAAAAACTCCTAGAAGTAAAATTTTTAAAGTTCTGAAAAGTTTATTTTATGTTGCACTTTTTTAGAAGCTTTTAACGCTGTATTGCTGTGTTTTGAGAAAAGCCATAAATGTAAAGAATAAAAACCTTTGAGAGAAGATGATACTCTGATATTTCAAGGCCAGTCAAGATATATAGAAAAAACAAGCAAACAAGATAATTAACCCATAATTAGCATTTGTTCTACAAGGTACTCAATTTTTTTTCAGTTTCATGTAAATTCCATAATGCTTGATTTCAAAAGAGATACTTTACCCATGTATATGCTGTTAGATTTTTGAAGTAGGTCTCCAGTTCTTGGCCATGAATGGCACTGGGTACAACCATCGGTTCTAAACAAATAGTTATTGATGTTTGTACGTAGAGCCAAACATCAGATCTTCCAAAGTTTATTCAACCGTTTAATGCTTATTATATAGATATATAACAAGTCACTCCAAGAAGAGCAAAGTCAATTTATCAGACAAATACATACTTTAGCTTTCATGATATGCATTTTTTGGAAAATATCCTTTTTTTAAATAATGGATATTTAGAAATATTGTCTACAGGTACTGATTATAATTTCTTGATAACAACATCCTTCAGAAGGATATAGAAACAAACATTCTTGATCTGATCATTCCTTGCAAAAATACTAAGGGGGAGGAAAACTTTGATTCCCTGAATGGGAGGTTCTAGAAACAGGAGTGAGTGTTTTGGAATTTATGAGATTCAGACTCCCGGTATAAATTAAAGGACTCTTAAATGCAAACAGTCTAGAGAACACTTTTGAAATGGGCCATAAGTTCTTCCAGAAAAAAAAATGTCAACTCTGATTGACAATGAACTATAGAATACTTTCACACTTCTACAGCAAATTGAGAAGAGACGGTATTTTAAGGGACCGCGTGTATTCCACTTTAAACAGGGGATAAAATAAATCTTTGAAATGTTTTTGTAATGTAGGCTTTGCTAAACATCTACCCTTTCGAGGTTTTTTTAAAGGGAGCCTGTTTACAAAGTCTGAGGCTGATGAGAAGCAGGAGAAAATTAAGAAATGTTAGCTAGGTGAGTCAGTATGAACAGTCAGCTGGTCTCCTTCAGACATTCACAGAGAGCTCACGTAAATGGACAGAATGTTTAAAATTGGGCTGCACTTAATGAAAGTGCCTTGTTGTAAATATTAAACACCAAAGACAACATAAAGCTCTTCAGACACATACTGATGTCTGAATAGCAGCTCTGCATTGAAAAGCTAGGATTGTAAACCAGCAGGGAACCAGAGCAGCATTTCCTAAGACTTACTCAGCATCTCAGCCAGCACAGTTCTTTACGTGTGTGAATTGATGTTAAATTGAAAGGAAAGGAACATATAGGTAAATATCTATTTAGCTTTGTCATTATCATTGCTCTGTCATAGAATTTAGTTACTGTCTTTTGTGGATTATTGACTATATTCCACCCAATAAATGTCTTTTCAGGGATTCATTTATTTATGTATGCATGTATGTGTGTTTGTATGTATTTATGTATAATACAAATATATATGTATGCATGTATGTGTGTCATTGTAGAAGTAGGACAGACTTGAAGTAGAATAATTCATCTGGGAGTGAGCACGCTGTGAAGCAGTGTATTGTTATGATGGTTTACACAGGAGCATCAAGTGAGAGGCACAGATTATTTTTTGCAAGCTCAAAAAGGGCTATCTATCTTTAACCTTTGACACAGAATGTAAATAATTATAAATAATAATTATAAGTTATAAATAATAATTATAAATAATGAAGCCTTTGTCCACTTCCTGAGATATACTACACACTATCTGAAGAGAATTCAAGGATTCATTTCCGTCACGTGAAGGAAGACAGTACTGGCATGCACAGAAATCCAACACATGTATCACAGAGACCCAATGAAAGGAAAGTGTCTTTTTTTTTTTTTTTTTTTTTTTTTTTTTTTCCTTCCTCTCATGAAACAATATGGTTCTGGTTTTGCAAAGTCCCTTTCTGGAGCACAACATTTTGCTTATGATATTGCAACATTCTAAATAATCCATTATTTTTTTCCCTTTCTTTTGTGATTTTTTTAAAAAGCAAGTCTTCTGCATGCTCTTTGCTAGGCAAGTCCTTAAAAGATAATTGTTGAATGGGCTTCTGCATGTTCTTATTTCCAGCAGACAACTCCACTGGTTTTGGAGTAGATGACAGCCAACATACATAAAGTTTATTGTTGTTATTGCTCATTTGATGAGCCAGTGTCCCTTATGGCTGCCTACTGGCTATTGAAATGAAAACCAAAAACTGGCAGATGATACTGTAATAGGAAATAAGACTCCCCAGGGGAAAACTCAGTCTTACTTCTTTTTCTCACCCAAAACATAAACTACTTGTGAACTGAACACACCCCAGTGTTCAAATGCTTATCGCAGAGCACCATACCGACTGTCAAGCTTTGAATTGCTCACTGGTTGCCAGATGCATGAGCGCTCTACCAGAGGAAAGCAGCTTCCTGACATTTTCAAACTTCCCTTGATCTTTATTCCATTCTTCAGGAACAAGATAGCCATGAAGTGAACACTGCTGAAATAGTTCTCAAAATGGGCCTGAGGGGAAGCAGAATTGCAGGGCTACTTCGTGCAGGGGGTTGGTGACAAGATGCAGGTCTTTCACAGCTAGGCTGCCATTTCTAATCTGGTCTAGGTCATTCTGTGGAAAAGGTTCTGCCATCTACTAGCTAGTTAGTAACTACAGAAAATGAGCTGATGGTCTCAGTCTGCTCTCTGTGGGAAGATATAGTAACATATGAAACTTGCAGTAATTAAATTGTAAGTTGATTTCAAGACCATGGATTCTGTTTGTGAATGAAAAAAAGAACATAACTTCCTACGGAAGTCTTCATAGAAACTTTCACTAACTCTAATTTTGTGCCAGGGTTGGAAAAACTGCTGCTAATAATTGTCAGCAATGTTCCTTTTGTTTGATGCCATTAATCAAATTGCCCACATTTGGTGGAAGCACTGCTTCAGAGAGTTGCAGGTGTGGTCTTTCCATTTAATTTCAAAACCACTTTTGCTGCTGTTCACAGGATCAAATGCATCTGCTTTAAAAAGGCTGGCTAGTCATCCACCATTAGAATTCACCCAGAAAAGATGTTATCATCAGTTAAATCAAGTCATGAATCTGACTCCCAAACTTCAGTAAAAGTAATGTATTTTCTCAATATTATCATAATCCAAAATAAAAACTTCAGGAAGCCGAGGAAATTTTAAACTAATCAAAGGACAAGATAAAAAAAAGGCACCAAATTATCTTGTTGTATTTGAGCAGGAATGTTTCCACATTTTTCACTTTAAGCCGTAATGAAAGCAATCTGCTTTGGTCAAATAGGAGATGTGAGAGTTCAGTTTTTCACTGTGGGCTTTCTGACCACACTGCCTTTGTTTAACCTGTGTGCCATCTAGGGATCTTCAGGGTCCCCCCGAAGCCCAATTTCACCATATCTTTTTTCTAACTTTGAAAAGTGAGAGGGGACCTCAGGGCTTTGAACACCTCTGTTTGGGAGGCTCCTGATCTATTTTTTCCATTTTGTTTTGAGGAGGGAGGGTTAATCAGTTTGTCCATTAGGGTCTTCTCTTGGTTTGTATGAATCCTTTATTTTCTTTTATGCTTTTGTTCTAGCATTAGAATTCATTTTATAGCCGATCTCCTTTTTCCTCTAGAGATACCAGCATAACATGTTCTTCTTCCCAGAGTTCTGTTCCTTGCTATGCAGACCATTTAACTGTCAGGATAAGTCCAGCTTAATCAACTAGTATCAGAGCAGAGAAAGATTTCTGATAAGCTTTGTTAACAAATACTAACTTTTCTTAGTTAGCAATCTTCTATTTTTATAGAATGTGGTTGATGTTTTCCTGTCTGGTAGAAAGCCACATCTAATACTTCTGCTTTACAGAGTGTTTCACTGATTATTAAAGAAGCACCATGTTTCTTGTTACATCAAAGTAACAGAATTAATTATGGGTCTTGCTGTCAAACTGTAATGTAAGTATAGGACTCTATCAGATTAATAGAGCTTTGTTATCCTTACTTTCAGTCAAGGTTTTTAGATGCTCTAAAAAATATCCAGCATGTTTACTCTGTGTTGGAAGCACAGGTTGAAAGTAGAATCTAGATCTAATGCTCCTATTACAAAATCAGACTTTTCTTTCAATGGTAACTCTCAACAGAATTTGTACTCTATTTCTAATACAATCAGGAATTAATTCTACAGAAGGCTATTTCAAATCTATAATTTCTTGAGCTCCTTTTTCTCTTTAATGCTGATTAAAATAATAATCATTCATCATAGAAATTTTAACACTTGCTTGTCCTCAGTTAGGCTATTAAAAAGCAAAAGTTCTGTAATTTGTATTTTCTACCAGCAAACCAAAATGAAACCATGTCAAGAACCTGTTTGGTTTCAAATGCAATCTAGGTATGCTATATGTTCCCCAGTTCCATCTGTCTTTATCTTTTATTTTTCTTTTCTCTTATGTTGTTCTTGGCTTTTAAGTCCACCGAGTCCATGGAAGAATCAGCATGCGGCGAACTTACATTTTTAACAGGGCTATATCCCATGCTGACCAGATTCTACAAGGTCTTGAATCATTCTGAGATGCAGTGACTTTTTTGAACTCCAGTTGTTGTCAATAAAAGAGGAGGAAGTTTTGCGCCTCTCAAGAGTCCTTGCATTCTCTGGTCCAAAAGGAAATCTATTATCAATTCTGTGTCCAGAAGTAGAGTGCTCCTTTTTGCCATCCAGAGGTCCAAGGGTCTTTTGTTGCTTTAACCTTTGGTTTACCTCTGGTCACCCTACTTAGATACGAGCATAGGAGTGACCTATGAAAAGCAGTGAGGCATTCAGGGAATGTGGCAACGTGTGCCACACCTTGGAAGCAGGGAACAAAGTATAATATAGTTGTTAATAGGACCAGTTCCACAGAGGTATTTGGGAGCCCAGCTCCCACTGATTACATTTGGGCATCTGGGCCTCTGTCTGTCTCTCTTGGGGAGGTGAGTTTTTATAGACAGAAGAAACCACTCTAGTCTTGGAGATGTAAGACTATGCATGCATGTGCTCCATATATCCTGGAAACAGAGGTTTCAGAGACAGACTGAGTATTTCTTCCACTCTCCAGAGATTAAGTATACCTCTGCTGAGCAGAAGTAAGATAAAGCTTATTGTAGTCTGGGAAGCTCCAGTGCTATTCTGAAGGTTATTAGACAGTGAGTCTTGAACAAATGGAGGGGCCTGTTTTGGTGTGGATGGTGCGTTCATCATACCTATTTACCTATAGAAATCCAGAAGCTACATGAAAACAGGAAATACGTCTTGATTACCAACTGTGTTCCCAAGGTAAAGGCCCCAGGGAGCCTACTTATATCCAGAGATTTTCCTCAGACTTTCACTACTGACAGGATTCAGGAGATATATCCATTTTCTAGTTCTTAGAAGAATATATTCTGAAAATTCTTTTCGTGGCTTTCCATCAACTTGCAGAGTGACTGGATGGAGTCTCATTCCTGTAGCAAAAGAGCTGAAGCTGAACAAAGTTTCTGCTGACAGGAGGAAGGGAGGGATCCTAGGCTCTTTGCTCTACTGGGAACACCAGCAGCAGTGTCAGTCCTAGGTTTCCGTGACCTGAAATTTCTGGGAAAGCTCCTCAACAGCTAGCCAGGAATGCCTATCATCCCGTTTTAGACCCCGGGCAGAGTCAGGTAACCCAGCAGATGAGAGACTTCCATCTCTATACAAGTTAAATTCCATCGTCCATCAAAGGGGAGAAAGAGAGTTTCCTGCAAAATGCAGTTTTTGGAATTGAATTAGTTAATTTAGCCCTTGGGAAAAGCCTACCTGTTGACTGAAGAGGAAATCGAGGGCAGCTGACTTAGCTAACCAAGTTGTATGCTTAAATTGCAAGGAATAGCAGTGCCCCGAGATACTAAATTATTTGGGATCCTCTAAATGCCAGCACACACAGCGGAGCACATTTGCCTTCAGAGATAATGAGGCAGAGTTATTCAGTGCATTTCTTTCCATGTAGGTATTCACCAAGGGCCGAACCCAGTTTGCATTTATATCTTTCATTTGTTAATTCTGTGTATATTTCTTTCTCCTGCAACCCATATGGGGTGCTTTGTTCAGCAGGCATTCTTTTATTTGAAAATCAATTACGAAGGGGAGGTAGCTCCTGAACTTGGAAGACTAGTGCAACAGCTGGTTACATTAGATGGGCTCTGACTAAAGGGCTAGGAAAAATTAGCGTATCTTTAAAGAGAATTGAATGTTCTTAAAATTCAAAAATAATTTGCCTATGTTTGCATTGAAGATCTTAATCCTCTTTCTTCTTTGTTCTCTAGCAACTTCTTACGTGACATCTGGAGAGTGCAGCTTGTAGTTATGACTAATAGTCCTACCAGGCTGACAGAACCTGTTCATGAGTTCTTTGTATAAAACTGTCTAAGCAGATTTCCCAAGCCTGCCTGAAGAATTTCCCCTTCTCCACGCCTTCAACATGGTAAAGCCCTCAAAAGGTCCTTGTGAATTATTAGACCTATTCAGCAAGATTAGATGCTGTCTTTACATTGTATTTTTGTTGTTGCTATTTTCCTTTTTTTTTTTAATATTTCTTATTATGCCTTTGTTCTTTATACATGAACAGATCAGTAAATGGTGGCCTCACCACGGACAATGAAGCAAAGCTGCAAAGTTCAGTGGCAGGTCCATGCTAGCCAGAGCAATGGTTTTGCGCATTTCTTTTTGTCCCCTAGCCTGAAAACATGGCTTTTTTTTTTTTTTTTTTTAGGAGTGTAGCTAGATTATGCAAATATATAAATAACTTTCTCTAAAACTCTGTCTGCAAACATCCTCTGTTTGTAGCTGTTTATTTTATTGGTTTTATGCAAACTCTGGAACTTCTACATACCATATCTGTCAGTTGCAGAAAGCTGTCCCTTTTAGCTGGAAAAAAATGAAGCCTGTAAATTAACTTTCCTCCTGTTTTTCATGTTGCACTTCACTTACCCTCACTCCCTCGTTTCTTCATTTTTCTCTAAAGATTCATAATGTACAGTAACACCTGCTGGGGTGGTTACAGCAGTTTGAGCTTTCCCATAATGGTGTGCTAATGTTTAAGGAGATACAGGTCAGTGTCTCAGCCCCTCTCACCGCCCACTTCTCAGGTACATCCTCCCTCTCAGGGAGAGCCGCGCTCCAGAGCAGCCCTCGCGCCTAGTGGGGCAAGGCCTAGAAACTCGGTGCTCTTTGCAGTTGTTATGAATCCTAACAGGCTGATGGAGCGGGGAATAGACTCTGCTACAGATGGTCAACAGACTTAAGTGAGCTAATGCTTTGAGCACAGGCCAGATCTATTTTAATTACTAAAAACCCTACCGATCCTGGGTGTCTCTGTCATGAGCTATCGCTCTGCTCAGGTAGTTCTTTATAATACGTAAACCATGGAGTTAAATATCTGCCAACTTAAAAAATGCATTATTTAAATAACCTTAAAATCTTCCCTGCTTTAGCTTTTTCAGCCTTTCTCGGGAAAACCTGTGTATCATTGCTATGGATTTATGGAGATGTAAAAGCCTAAAGTAATGTTTCAGCACTAATAAATGTGGGTAGATGTGACTTAAAAACAAGCTGATCGTGCATTGGAACAACAAAGACCGGAGGATTAAGGCAGTCAGTGAAGATGAAAGTCTAGGCAAATCTGCAGGAAAAAGAAATCAGCTCACAAGGAGATCCTAAACAAGTCGAACATGCAGGAAATGTTTAAAGATAGGCCTTCATGGGTGTTTTTTTTTTTTTTTTTCTCTTCTTTTTTTTGTCTTTTTAATAGCCAACAGGTAGATAAGAGTCTTTTGAATGTATATGTTTTCTCAGCTTTAGATGTGGCTGGTCTCTCTCAGATTTCCTTAAAGGAAAATAGTTTTCTGACCCCTGTTGTCTTAAAGCATCATTTAATGCTGGTACACTTAGGAAAGTTTTTAATGAGTTCAGTTGGGAAGATTTCACAGGCTGGTAGAAGGGAAAAATCCGTGTGGAACTACTAGTTACCTTGACTGTTTTGAGCAAGTCTGCGTATCCCCCCTCACAAAGAACTCGGGCACTATTTCCTTGTTAAGTGCGCACGCATTTTTCCTATTTGAACAATGCCATGAAGTGATAACTCAGGCTCTGAGAATTGTGCTGACAGTCAGCTGTCATTCATTGTCCTTTATTCTGACAACCTCCGGCGTTCAGCCACGGATTCATGAGTTTTCCCCTTTCTCTTTATTTTTAAAGGGGCTGGGGGATGGGTGAGTATATCAGAGGATTCAGCCCTGAATAGACTTTTGTTTTGCTCTTTCTTTTGCCTCCTGACTGTGTCAAATGCAGTGTGTCTCTCATGCAGTTTCACTCTTTAGAGAGCCTTGACTGGGCTGGCTAGTTAGTATTCAGAAACAAGCCAAAGAGCATAAAATTCTTCTCTCTGGCTTGCTGAGACCGCAAATAAGCAATTATACTAACAGCTCCATGTTGGAGACAAGAAGACTTTTGCAGCCTATATTGTTGACTGGGACCCGCCAATATACTATACAACCTTTAGAACTGCATAAGGGAGAAAAATTTTAGACGCTGCAAGGGCCATACACTGTTAATATACTTGTACTGTATTTTCTTAAAGATGGCCCAGCAGTGTATGGTACTCCGTGAACTGTAGGATTTGCCATTTAATGTTGTTTGCTTACTGTAATGAGAAACAAGTGGAAAGGTTAGCAGTGGAAATGGAAAATTCACCTTTTCCTCAGAACTAATAGAGATGTTTCAAAGTCGGACGTATATGGTGGAATACAGATTTCCATCCCCATTTCGATCTCTGTTCCATGCAGTTCCTTGTACTGCCAAACTCTTCTCCAGGAGATCCGTGTCCAATCTCCCTGTCATCACCTACGTGTCTCTGCCCCTTGTTACCTATCTAGCATCATCGCTGATTGTTTCATCCTCTATTGTTCTGCTCGGTGTCTTTTTTTCCAGACCTACCCTTCCATTCAAAATTTCTTCCCAGAACTGACTGACAAGGTTACAAAACTGCCCTCCTCTAAACTCCTTTTTGAAAACCATGCTTTTTATATTACCACTGAAAACTGGCAGTCTAGCAGGGAATTGTGAGAGTGATTCAGGGGTATAATGCTTCTATATATTTATAATGCTTCCCTATATTTAAAAAGTAATGTATAAAATTGCACTCTAATGTACAAAAAATGCATATCACCTCATCGCCATGATGTATGGTTAGTGTGTGTGTATATATATAATACATATGTATGTGTACATATATGTATATATGTACATATGTATTATATATATACACACACACTAGCCATACGTTATGGCAATGAGGTGATATGTATATATGTACATATGCATACTTAAGTACACATACACACACAGAGACACACATATGTATGAACAACCAGAAAAAGAATCTATTGCTGTTTTAAGTTCAGTGCCTCATGTATCGCATTCCTGGTAAAAATAAATGGATTCTTTATTGAGAACAGTGTCCACAGAGATGTTGCAATTGCCACTAACATGCAAGTCATGCAAACATGGCTGGGTTTCTCATGTCTCTTCCCTCCTCCAAGCTGTGCTCTTTCCTCCAGGTTCTGTCCTTTTTGTTTCCGCTTTCTTTGTGAATTATTAAAAAGTTTGGTTGACTTGCAAGGGTCAACATTTCTTGAACATAGTGGGCCCTAGGGACGTGTCTTTTACTTCTACCTTACTGTGGTCTGTTAGGTCTCTCTGCCCTTCGTGAGTTCTGAAGTTCAAACTAGTGTCCTCGCTGCTTGTTTTTATCTTTACTGGTGGTGTGAGTTCCCTCCCCTCCCCACATTTCTGCCTTCACAGATGCTCTGAATTACTTTTGTATATCACTTCTTTTCTCCTACCTCAAACAATGAATGTGTGAACTTTCTTTCATGTCAGCATGGCCCTGCCTTTAACCACTTCCCTTCAGTTTCTCCACTGCTGCTGTAGTGAATCTGTAGCAACCTCGTATGACCCGTGAGCCCCTGTGGTTTGGATGGTTACTTTTGATAATGTTTTGTTTAGCTCCTTCATAGATGGTCTAGGTTCTGCTCAGCTGTGCATGGCAGCCTCCGGTTCCTTTCTTGCAACAGGCTGCACATTTAGCTCCTCACTGCGTGCTTGTAGTCTTCCTTCGGCCTCTGGTAGGCTGTCACCAGGAGAAACAGAGTCTTCATTCCCTGACCTGTCGCTCAGCTTGGTCTCGGTGCCCCTCTTTGTGTCTTTCTTGGCCACTCCCCTACAATCAGGATGTTTGGTGGCTGCTTCTCTTCATACTGGAACTTGATGCTGGATCTCTGGGGCTCGACTGTGCCTGCAGATGTGTGCGACCCAACATCCTGTACAAAGTAGGGATAATTCTGTAGATAATTCATCTAGCTCGGCAAGCTAGGCCTCGCTCTTGAGATCACCCCCAGTAGCTTCTTGCAAAATTACGTCCTCCACCTTCATAGAGCTCGTGGGCGTACTGCAAGCAGAAACATGCCTGGGGGCAGGCTTGCGGGCAAACGCGCCGCCTGCCCGCGCTGGCATGCTGAGGGCAGGCGCTGCAGCACGGCAGCGAGCGCTGCCCGCGGGAAGCGCTGG
>VZSV01000062.1:1832165-1845064 GCA_013398735.1 Nothocercus julius | reverse complement strand
CGCTCCGCCTGCCCGCCCGGCTTGCGGTGACGCCCCGCGGCCGGCATGACGCGCAGGGGAAAGTCTGCGCTGTTCTCTCGAAAGGTCTTGAATTTGCCCACGTCGAGGGCAGACGGGCTTCCTGCTCATCTACAGCTGCACTTTTATTGAATTATTAAGTGTAGTTAGTGTAGCTGTTTCCGTGCACTGGTTCCCAAGCTGTACTGACATTCTTAAGCTCTAGAGATCTGCAGCCTGATGCAAGGCCTGATTTAAAGCCTGATTGACACGTTAGAGTCCGACTTAGACAGGTGGCCCCGAAGTCAATGGGAATGTGAGTTGGCCTTTGGGAAGGAGCCCTTGTGATAACCCCTAGGATGTCACGCGGTGCCCACCTTTTGTGAACGACGACAAGGCTTGTAGGAAGAGGTAATAAGATTTGGTAGGCTAATTGGTATAGCTGGAAAAATTAAGCAAATTTGGAGACTTTCTAGCTGTTCTTTAGACCTGCACAAACTGCTGCTTTCAAAGGCAAATATTTTTTGAGAATCCATGTTGAGCCCTTTTTTTTTTTTTTTTTTTTTTTTGGTATCAAATAGGTTTATGCATTTTACTTCCTTAGCTTTTATTTAGAGAGAACGAAATTATAGACAGAGAAATGTGTTTCTTTAGACCAAGTGACACATTTCCTACAAAACGGCCAAAGATTTATCCAATAAGAGGAGGTGCCTGTATGTAGAAATCTTTCTCTGTTTATATCTTTCATGCTTCACAACTGTAGCACAATACTACTATAGCTTTCCAAAAATTGTGCAGGTTCTGTTATCACAAAGCCCCAAAAACTGTTAAACTGTGTTCAATGGGCTAGGTTAGAATGACTACTATTAAATGAAGGTTTTTGGAATAGTAAATAAGTGTAGTGGGGAGTGTAATGAAGCAGTACCTGCCCAAATCTCTCTTGATGTTGGTGTTGTATTAAAATAATTTGTCTACAGATAGTAAGCTGATAAATACCAACCAAATGATGAAAGATGAAAAACTCCTTTGCTGTGATACTTAGGACTCTACGTTATATTTTACTTTTTTTAATGTATGCAGTATTGCTTTTTACTATAAAGAATCATTGCAACTTTGGTGGCAGCTGAAATGCTCTGAACTGTCTCCTAGGAGCAAGAAGACATTGCAGTATAACAACTTTAAAAAAAAATGCATTGCAAATCAGAATTTAAGACTGTCAGAAAGGGTTGATCCAGGCAAGTCATCTTTCAAGACTATTTTAAGCCAGACAGGACTTTTTAAAAAAACTGTCTGCAAGCACAGACATATGTTACTCTATTCAGGTGAATATACTTAGTGTTTCTTTCCCTAGTACTAATAAAATTTCACATTTCTTAAGCATCTGTCAATAAAATGAAAGAATGTTCAAATGTTTCATTATTACCTGTAGTTGCTTACTGTTACATAGAATTAAATGCACACATCTGTATTTATGTTTCTATTTTTCTCTTTCCTGTATACAGACAGGCTTTTCCAAGCAAGTAGGATTACTCATTTATTTACAGGATAGAGCCATAATCTACAAAATGTATAAAACATATTCATATTGTTTTAATTTGTATATAAAGTATCTGATCAGCAGAATTGTATCAATATCTTGCCTAGTTTTACAGTGTGATTGGCACAAATAAGGCTGTTTGCATATGTGACTTCACTGATATTCTGCAGAGGCCTGGCAGATTTATTTACACAGTAATATCTAGCCCTTAATGATCAAATAAAATAAACAAAGTAGGCACATAAGCATGGGAAAATCAAAACAAAAAGCAGCAGTTACTGCTCCAATAATTTTATATTACTTTTAAGTAATACATTTTTAAAGTACTAAAGTACTTAGAAAATAGACACAACAGAATCTTTGCAGGCACAGAAACACAGCATAAATAGAATTGGAGGGAGGAGGTCCAGCCACTGTACTTCCTGTAAATCCTGACCTCTCATACTTAATCTCTATTTCTTTTTTAAAAAATGAAATCATAATAAATCCAGTCTCATAAATCAAAAGGGGAAAAGATATGATTTGCTTGTCAGAATGAAATCCAAAGCATATAGAGGCACAGAAGGTCTGTGCTAGTCATACTAGCTGTTTAAACATGGTACGTGGATATCATTTCTATATGTGCAAACCTTCAGAAATAAGGTTTACAAGGAAAATAGATGCATCCTTATCTGTAGTTCACTTTACAAGGCAACTTTATTAGTTTGTTTTATCAGAGGATTTGCAGAATCTTCATACTGTACTAAAAGCCATATATATGGATTGGATTTCTCTTTCTATCTGATTAGATATTTTTCCATGTAACTTTTGCATTATATAAATGCTTTCTAATGTATTAGTGTTTTTTCTTTAAACAGAGGCTACATTTTTCTTGATCCTGAATGGTAGTAAGAAATCCATACAACCAAACCGCGAAAGAAAATGTCTTTCTTTTTGTCTTTTTTTTTTTTTCCTTTTTCCTTCATGAGGACATTCTGCAGTAGGCGGTGAGGTATTTAAGCCATTCCAGAGAAATGTAAACTATCCTAAAACTGCACTGGGAAGAAGAAGAAGAGTCTGTAATTCATTATTTTTTGCAATGAACTGACATGAAAGACTACATTTTAAAGAATGCAATGACTTCATTTTCTTTGCTCACTGTATATCAATGGTTCCATACCAAGGATGTTTTGCCTAGTTAATACAGAATGAGTTCTTTGATTTAAAAAATGGGCTGATTTTTGGTGAAAAAGAAAACTGTTTGGGACAATTGTGTTTTCTGGTCTGTCTTTTTCTGATAGTAAATTGTAGTGGGTTACAGCTACCTGGTTTTAAAATCTTTTGGTTTTTATGAATAGCTCTTCAAGTCCCATTAGAATTTACTGTTGTTATAATTCCTAAAGAGTGCAGCGCTAAAATAGTTAGGAAAATATCTTATTCCCAAGACAGTGTAGTGTTCACAAAGTCATAATATGTCTCCTTTCCTCACATGGATTAATATGTAAAGCCTTAGTTCAGCAAGGCATATATGCAAGTACATAATGTTAAGCCCAAGCAGGAGTCTCATTGACTTTGATGGGTTTACACATGTGCTTAAAGTTATGCCTGTGCTTAAGTGTCTTGTTGCTTGGGGACATAAAACACTACTTTGTGTAAAAGAGAGTGGCAAAAACTGATCCACGGATACTGAGAATTCGCTCAACAATTTCAAATATTAATCTAACCCTGCTTCCAAATTGCATTGTAAAGCTGCAAAGGAATCAGGACCTAACTGAAGGTGGGGGCTTATAAGCAATACTGTTTATGCTGTTGACGTGCAGCATCTTGGTGCAAGACTATGGATATATAATAGCTCGCTGTTGCCAGATAATCTATCAACTTGTAATTTTTTCTTTTCTTTTCAAAGCAGAGTTGCTTATCATAGCAGGGTACAAGATTCTTTCTTTTTTGCATGGTGTATCCGTGACGTTTTTGCCATTCAGAAGCAATGCTGACACACGCAGGAAATGACAGATAGCATTAGTGTAATAAAAGAGTTAAATCAAAAACAAAGCACAGATGTATTTCTAGTTGTTTTGAAAGCACTGACCTAAGCACCTCTGCAGGATTTTATTAGTAAAGTCTAAAAATATTTGGAGGTGAGCAGTGCTCTCTTGTAACAGCCTAAAAGAGCTGACTTGTCATCGAGTGTGTTTGAGATGCCTTTATCTGGAGATAGTTTCATGCCTGTTTGTGAAAGGGGAATTTTTGAGGCCTTTGTCTGTGACTGCTGAGAGGTTACTGAATGTCAGGTGCCAGGGCTCAGACCAGCCTGCCACAGATGCAGAGCTGTGGAGGGGGAAAAAAAGGGGGCGAGCAAAGAAAAAAGCAAGGAAGGAAGGAAAGAAAGCACGAGAGAAAGAGAAGCAGCTAGAGGGCCAGAAAGCAAAGGCTGTGTGTGGAAAAGCTTTAAGCAGCCCTTATATCCTGAATCTGAAGGTCAGCGTGTGACTGGACTAGTGCAGGCTGCGAGGAGATGTGGTCACTGCCTGTGAATCTTTCTGTATTAAGCTAAAATGAAAAATGAAGGGAGCTATGCGTAGAATTACATTCCGATTCTAGCATTGGGGTCTGAATTCTCTTCTTGGGATTAAGTGGCTTTCATGTTCCTCATTTATTTTTATGGCTCAGAAGACACGGAAGGTGCTTTATTGAGCTAACAGCCGCTGTCCCATAGTCCTTGCAAATCAAAAGCTTGGTACCTGCAGCCCCAATTGCTGCCGTCTGCCCTATGCAAGGGGAGTTCACTGCCTGTGTTACGCTCCCCTTGCACGCAAGGGGCAAGCCTAAGGAAGCAGTGTACATGCCATCCAAAAGGAGCATAAATATAGAGGCTTTGCCCTTTTTCCTTTCTTCTCAGAATGATTTGGGGATTTTTTTCAGCTTTGTTACTGCTGAAGAGACATGAGCGTGTTGCCGGTTCTGTTAACATCCACCTTCCCTTCCTCGTGTGCTCTGGCTAACACCGACGGAATTAGTGGCATCTCAGCATGCCTTCTGCATGGTTTATACATGAGCGTGCTCTACTCCAGCCTGCCTACGACGAAATATCCCTGTATCAGGCTACGTTGGGGCGGCTCTCGGTCCAAATGCAACAACTGTTCACTTTGCAGTTACTTTTTGACGAGGGCTGTGCTGGAATGCCTGAAAGCACGTGTTGCCCATGCAGCAGCAAAGGGGCTACGGAAGCGAGAGGGGGGGCCTCCTTTTGCTATTGATTATCACCGATCCTCCCAGATCCTAGTAGCAGTAAGATCCCAAGAGGTCTTGATTTCTGTCTCACTTAATTGTTCTTGAAGGTCTGCGCTGTGATCTGCTTTGGACATTATTATGTGTTTTTCAATATGTTTGGCTGTACCTAATTAATAACTGTCCCATAGTACATTGCCCTCTTCCACCAGCTACAGCCTGAATCCATTGATATCATCTCCTTAAAAGTTTGAAACCCCCCAGTGACAGGAATATTAATGTGCCAACACTGTCATATCTATTTCAGCTCATACATATGCAATGTCTTTGTTTTCAAAGATTTATGTCAGACTTTGCTGAAGTGAGGTATTCTACCATTTTAGATAATAGCATGCCAAAGTGATGTTATCAGGCACATTCAGCACTCACTCAAGCAAGCGGCAAGGAGCATCCATTCCTTGGTAGCTTAAACGCAGGGAAACTGTTATTTATTCTTATTTGATGAAGAAATCTTTCAGGGGGCAATGGCGTATTTTTAGAAGAAGATTATGGTCATCCTGTGGATTATCTTTTAATTAAGAATGGATGATTTGTGTCCATTCTGCTGTAGCAAACGTCTTGCTGCTAATGAAGTTTAAACAGACTTACTTTATTTAATTACAGCTAATCACTAGGGTAAAATGTGGAATTGTCTTTGATCCGCATGTAGAGTGGTAATCCTTGTGGCAGATAGCATCTCTTATTCCCTCCAACCCCTTTCAGCTTCTCCAGGAGGTCCCAGCTTAACTAAGGGTTAATTGAGATAGCTGGACTGGTGTGATTGATGGATTTTTGCTCAGGGATGCCATCCTGCTTTTCCAAGGACTCTCTTTTTCTCTCCCCTTCTCTCCCCGTCTGCGCAGTCACCTTCAGGCCGTGTAATGTAGTGGATGCCTGCGTGTTTGACATGAGGGACCTGAGGGGGCCAAGGTCCTGCTGGATCACTGCGTGCAAGAACAGAAACTGCTGGAGGGAGAGCAGAGGTTAGAAGAGGGCAGCAGAGACCGATGTAAAGCAGAAGAGGGCACTAGTAAACTGACCTATTTCAGCCACAACTGTTAGACCCAGAGCCGGTTTTAAAACAAAACAATTGATCTGATATTGGGGACAATAATGCGGTTTGGCAAGGGAATAACACCAGAGGTATTTTATTTTATTTTAATTCTATTTCTCTTCTATTTCTGTTTATTAGCGAAGTGATCCTTGCATCCAGGAACATCCATAAAGCCTTTGACTGTTTTTTTGTTTGTTATTTAAATGTGGCAAAAGTCAGCGACAAAAGTGGGAATCTGTATTTTTATAGAGAATTTTTGACCTCACGTTTTTGTCTTGTGCCCAGGGCCTTTCCCCGGCAAGTTTCCTTACTTCCCACACTGAGAAGTTTCTGAGGCTGGTGAAAACTGTGGAGAGAACCATCCATCATGTTTGTCTTTCGCTCCAGATTTCTAAACTCTTCCAGCTTGCGGAAGCCAGTGCTAGGCCCTAACCCCACAAATACTTATATGCACAAGTAGCTTTAGAGAAATCACGCTCAAACATTACATTTCCTATACAGATAAAGTTTCTCGCATGGGTTAAAGTTGGTACAGCTGGTATTTTGGTAGTTTGTATTTCACAATAATGTTGATTTGAACTTACTAGACTTTCTTTTATCTTTTAAACTAATTTTGTCACTTTGTCTTTTAATTTTGTTTGTCTTCCTGATCTGCATTGTAAAAATATGTCGCCATTGTCTGAACTAATTCTGGTTTCTTCTTACTTCTCTGTTAAAATAGAAAAACATGGTTTATTTTCATCTTTGAACACAGGATGTCTGGGCTTCTCCTGCTTGTTTGTTTGTTTCAAAGCGTAATTGAAATGGAAACGTTTATCTATCGGCCTGTTCAGAAATATTAACAGCTTTAATTAGCTCAGTAAAAAAGTCGCTTGCTTTTATTTACAGGAACTATTAACTTGCACTGGCAAGAGAGGCAAAAGCCACAGAATATGCCTTTTGTGTAAAATTTCAATAATTAAAATAGAATAGTTTTGTAGTTAGCTTCCACAATAATGTGTTAAACATCTGCAGTTTTGTCTCTCCATCGGGATGCATAGCTGTGCTGAAGTCACATCCTGATAACATCTGCACATTAGTGATAGCTGTTGCTTTATTCTTTATGGTCTGCTGATGAGGGATTCTTCAGCAGTCCCGCAGTCATCAGAAGCACTGTTGAAAATTTTGCTTGTGACATCCTGAAGGTGGCTTGATTTACATTTACCAAATGTCATAACGCGTGAACATACTCTCAGTTTAACTTCTCATCCTGGCCTTTTTTTCCCTTTGCTTCTTTGGTCTGGGTTTTGCTTTGCTTTCACATGGACGATTTTTTTCTTAACCAAATTTTCAATGAGATTTATTTTGTTCCAAATTCACTTCAAAATTAGAGATGGAAAAAAAAAAAAAAAAAAGTCATTAAAAAAGTTTGCGAGGAGGAACAGCATCTTCATTCCTGCCTGCGTGGCAACAAGAGCTGCGTTCGCATGAAAAGGCCAGCTTGTTAAACATCATGTAACACCGAACGCACTGAATATTTTAAAGGTCAGGTATTGACAGGCACTGAGCTGCTTGTGTTTCCCTAATGACCCCAATTACATCCAAGCTGAGCAAGTAGTCAATAAACAATGGCATTAACATATGTAGAAAAAGTGTTTATTTTACATCTCCGAGACAATTGGCAATCTCCTGGTTGTCATCTCCAGATCTTGGACCCTCTGATGGGCAGGAGGAGCAAGAGGGTGGCTGTGGGTCTTAAAGACCTCAGGTCTATCAGGAACTTTCAGGTTCCTGAGATCCCACGCGTGCACACAAAGCCTATTTCTCTCTGACTGTGCCCAAAAAAAGCATCCTAAGGGGAAAAGATAAATGTAGAAGTTGACTTATAATGCACTTAATGCAATGCAGCGTGCAGTTGGTCATATAGGTAGCAGGGATGCAATTAAGCCTGAAAACTGAACTAAAATGCTAATGAGCTGTATTAAACTAGAGTAAGCTAGAAGAAGCTGGTGAATGAAGTCTCCATGTAAACGATATTTTCATAGCCATGTGATGCTTCCAGAAGATGAGTGGAAGCTACTTCATTGACCATCACTACCTTGCAGCATAGCAATATTTAGAGGCTTTGGAGATCAGGTGGTCTCAGTGTTGCACAGGTCAGAGTTTTTGCACCAGAAAGTTTTCTGTAAAAATGAACTATGGCAGAATGTAAGTATTATCTCCATTTTACAGCTGGAGAAATGACCTCAGACAGACTAAATCTCCCATTTGACGAGGACTTAAGTCTGTGCTTAACGTCCATAGGACTACACCAGCGTTTTAAATTAAACACCCATTTAAGTGCATTGCTGGATCACAACCAGAATCACAAAATAAGTCTGTAGCAGATCCAGGGCTTGAAACATGAGTCTCCGAGTTCCTGTCCAATGCTTTAACTCACGAGAACATCCTTTTTCAATTTAGGTCTTTATCTGATGAGTTTTCAATGAGAAATAAATTTTCAAAAGGTTTAGAAATTCCCAGAGATCAATGACAGATCTGAAGCTTTTCTGAATTGTGTAAAAAGTGCATTGTTTTTTGGATAGAGGGGAAAAATATGTTAGTATTTTACAATGAATCTATCTCTCTGTTTGTGGAAAAAAAAAAAAAGGGAAAAATAAAAGAAAAAAAAAGAATCAAGGGCTGCAGATTAGTTCTCATCCACTTTCAATGTCTGGCAAAGCTTGTCTTAGGTCGGAATATTTTCTCGTTTTCTTCAATTTTTTCCCAACAAGTCGATAAATAGAATAACATGACTTAGTGATGCTTTGTCAACCTCAATTTATTTGAAGGCAATCATAAAGTGTTTCAAGATAAGAAAGAAGTGTTTCAACCTTGTTCACGGAGTAAAATAAAGACCAACACCCTGCCTTGTTCCACCAAGAAACGGGAGTACTCACTGATAGGCGGTTCCTGATGAAGAATCCCTTCAGCCTGTTAGGCCCAAGACACTTCAGTGAATTGCTGGAGAAGTTTTTCCATCTGCAGTTAAATTCAGTCGAGGCTCTTCTGAAGCTTTGATTCACGTTGCCTCGAGAAAAACATTCTTCGAGGAGATTTTTAGACTGATTAGAGAGTGCAAGAAGGCTAGGTGGGAGAAGGATGTGCTGTCTGTCCCACGCTCAAGAAATGGGCTGCAATTATCATGCTATTTTCTCCGGGTTTATTCACTAAAGACGTAGTGGGGAAATGGCTTTGAATGCTGTCTTTTTGCTCTCGAGATCTGATACTGAATGAATTAATGTCATTTTTATGACATACAAATTCCCAAATAAGAACAGTTATCCCACTATTTTCTGGTGACCACCTCTTCTGCACTGTTTCTCTTCTCAGTTTCACCGATCGCAGCTACAAGTTCCTCCGTATTTGCCTCTTGCCGTGCGTAGCCCATGGTTCAGGTAGCCCAGTATCGTGGCAGTCATAGACAGAATGACTTCTTTCAGCCTGTAGCAGAGACAACCGTAGAGCAGAGTAAGCAGGTGAGGGAGGAGTCAAAAAGAAAAATGTAAATATAAAAGGAATTTTTGTCTTTGACTGTTGGCCAGTTTTGAAAGAATGGTAATTTGACTGAAGGCCAGAAAGACAGTAGAGGGCACAGTAGAGACTGAATGCTTGGAGCAGTGTCAGTGTAGGAAATCCTGGCTCCTGGGGTGCTTCTGTTGAATATGCCAGTTCAAGTGGTACTTCTGATAGCAAATCTGAAGCCATATCTGAAACTGCTAATGTTCAATGCATCGATCACCTCTTAGTTAGTTTTATTGTAAGCTGATTAACTGTTCCAGTTTGGGGACTTACGCAGCAAAGAATAATCAAAGTGGTCATTTCCAGAGTTCACAATTTTCATTATCGTAATTGCCTTTCAGTTCTGCTGCCAGTGATACCTATCCCTGCGTTACTGTGTGAGCTTCCATTGCTGTTTCGACTATGCTGGGAACAGAGGGTCTTTTACAGCAGATATATTATGGAAGCCAGAAGAAGAAATGACTCTTCTAAAGCACATTTAGTCTAATACTAGAATAATTACAGTACCAATATCAGATGTATTGGAAGTATTATTCTAGATGGACTTCAGGGTATTAACCAAGACGTGAAGCTTGGCAAGTGATCAAAACCAAGGGGATGATGTATAACAGAATCTGCTTGATACAGTGCACTAAGGGCAGTGGCAGCATGAAAGAAGAAACAGAATGTGGGGGAGTCCTGGATGTAGGAGGTGGACATTGCCAGAGCCTGGCAGGAAATAAACTCGGGAAGGAGAGAGTGAAGGTGTAAGAGCTGTGAAGAGGAAGGATAAGAATTCTGGTATTTGTGCAAAACGAGGAAGTCTGCGCTTACATGGTGAGAAACATAGTGTGAGGGATGGGAAAATATGGGATTGTTCCATTTATTTTCAGTGGACTCCTCTGCAGGCTATGTTGCCCTTGAGCTCTTTTTCATTTATCTCCTAATCTGGTGCAGATTTCTATTTCCCTTTTCAACTCTGGCAGTCCTTTAAGATTAGGTCTTGCTTTGCAAGACAGCGTTCAGGTTATTGCCCCTGAAAATCAGGTACCCGCTCTGCCTGTTGCTGCCCCTTTTCTCTCTTCCCTTTGTCCTTGACTCACAGTTACAAATAGCTTGGGAGGTGCAAACAATCTTTCGGTGTCCCCTAGTAGACCCTGGAGCGGTGTTTCTAGCAAACATTGAGCCTCAGCGAGTCCATTTCCCATGTAAAGTCTAATTCAAATCTATAGGTCTCTCTTGGGTTGTTTCCCTTTTTTTTTTTTTTTTTCTTTTTTTTTTTTCTTTTTTTTTTTTTTTTTTTTTGGGGGGGGGGGGGTAGCCTTCCTGCTTCCTTTGTTTGGAAGGGTGATTTGGATTTTTGCTCTCTTCAGTGCCTCTAGCACTTTGTTTTCAGGGCAATCGGAGTCCTTTTGGAAAGCAGCGCCGCAGAGAGCGCAGAGGACCGGCTCCCGTTCCCCAGCGCGATGACCGAGGTCCCTGCGTGCAGCTGCAACCCGTGCAAGTGTCCGAGGGGTGGCAAAAGTAGCCATCACGCTGCCCATATGGCTGCCACGGGAGCCCCGGGGAATGAAGGTCACGAGCAAAGTCGCGCCTGCCGTGCCTGTGCGTGTCGGGCTCCCTGGGCTCACGCTGCACGGCCCCGCGACTGCTGGGGTGCTGCAGCCCGGGGTGTCGGGGAAACGCCACTTTCATTAAGCCTCTTGAACCCTATCACATTACACTTCAGAAGGAGTGACCAGCTTATTTAAAACAAAGAAGCTTTGACCTTTCTCCCCTTTTGAAACCGAAAACATATGAAGCTCAAGTGACTCATTTCCGGCTTTGAACAAGCTCTAAGAAACATTTTTTTTCCCAAGTACAGTTTGTGCACTTTCTCTTCTTCCTCTCTTTTCCACCTCTTCCCTCCTCCCCCCTTTTGCATAAATATCTCGCTCCCTTCGTGTCAAGGTCAACATATTTATCACTTATATTCACTGTGTAGTTCTTTTTTACTTCTAGCTTTCTTTCTTTTTCCTTCCTTTCTTTCTTTTTATCTGTGTTGTTTATAACCATGACCCTTGATCCTCCAAGTCTTAAAACAGCTTGGCTTTCAGCAGCTAAATCTGACAAGGTCAGCATTTTTCTGTTTATTCTGAGAATACTATTTACCCTCTGGGGTTTTTAAAAGCAATTCTGTAAAACATCACTTGGAAAAAGTTTGCAGTATTCAAAGGCCTCCAACAAAACTTGTGCCCAAAACATAGTAATATTTAATTCTGATTGCAGAATAATTAAACTTGATTTCCCCCTCCAAAAGATGTCTACAAAAAACACATTTTCCAAAATTGTTGTTTAGTGTTTTCTAAACACGCATAATCTTCTTCAGCAATGTCAGATTCATGTGTAATGAAATCAGACCTATTGTATGACCAGCTAGTTCCTGGAATAACCTTATTGTTTTATCCACAGAGCTATATTAATTTCTCTTTCATTGGAAAGAAGGGTATGTTGTGTCAGCTTTCTGTCAAAATAGTAAACAATCCTGTAATCTTTAGAAAGCCAGAACATGACAGAACCGATGATACAAAAGCAAGGTGTCCTTGGGCTAATACCCAGACTCTTGTAAATGATGTTAAATTTATACCCATTTAAAACAAGCCAATTTAAGCAACCTGACTGTCTCAGAAGATTTTCAAGACGATAGTGATTGCTCAAATGCAAGTGTCCCCAAGGCCATAAAAAAATGACACTGCTGCGAGTGTCTGTTGTGGACTGCAGAAAATTGAAGATTTTCCCTCTGCAATTTCCTTTCCTTGCCTTTCTGTTTTCCTTGATTTTTTTTCCTTTACTTGCTTCCTCCCTCCAGCTACCCATTCATTGGGATCCAATGGGCATGGAGGGTAGGAATACGAAGAGTAACGGAAAAAGATCTGCAGCAAAGCTGGAGGATTTCTGTACAGAAACTGAAGTGAGAAACGCTGCTCTTTACAAGCGTGCTCTGTGGGGCTTCTGCATGCCGGCTCTGAGGACACAGCGGAGAAACCTGCCGGCAGAAGCCAGATTACCGGGAAATAAAAATCACCTTCTCACAGCTGCCCGTTAGAAAAAGCGACAGATGGATAGATAGTCGGACAGACAGGTACATAAATTCAGAAAGTATTCTCCCCAAATCTGTGGATTTAAGTAAGCATAAACGTCAAAATCCATGGCCTCCAGAGGAAATTGTTTGAGAAGTATTTTTAGAGTGAGCTTGGGTGTTTTTTACCCAGCTCAGCACTACTCAGCACCTCTTCTCGGAACGCTTCTCCAGAGGCTGAGATCTCCTCCACGGTGAGAACACGGTGCCCAGCCATCTTTCAGTTGCCCCCTCGTGCTTTCTGCAAGGAGGTGAGATCCGTAGAGGTAAACATTTGAAGAACTGTCCTGAATTTGCCATGCTTGCTCTCAGCCTGGAGGTAAATTCTTCTGGAAAGTTTGGTAAGATTCTGTTTGGCTGATTTCAAATTAGCCACGCATGAAGTAAAAGGGGTTTCATATTTTAAGATGTTTTTCAGGATGCGTTTT
>VZSV01000062.1:1796691-1823535 GCA_013398735.1 Nothocercus julius | reverse complement strand
AAAAAAAAAAAAAAAAAAAAAACTAATTTTCTTTTCACAATTAGTGCATTTCACGGTCTTGACTTTGAAATGCATTATTTATTTAAGACATCTCTCTGCTCGCTGTGAAGAATTAATTCTTCAAACTCTGCAGTAGACAAATATTCTGTAGCTGAGACTGGCAAACTCATTTTCACTTGTGGATTTGAACTCACAGGCCAGATTCATCAATGCGATAATGAGACATTTTCTGTATTTCAATTTTTAACAATTTTCATATCCGTATTCATTAAATTTTAAAAGAAGATAAATAATGGATGGTTCTAGTGATGTCTGTTAAATAAATTCCATAGGAAGAGAAAATAAGGACTTTATAAATGTTGAATTGCACTATTGTTTACATTTATAATGGGTTTCTTTAAATGGATAAATTAGATCATTATTACCAAAAATTTTCATTATTTATTAGTGTTTGCATTTTACAGACTAGAATTACCCATGCTTTCCTGAGATTTCAAAGGGAAAGACTTGTAGCAATTATTGCTTGGGTGCAGTCCAGTTCAGTGCCTTCGCAGGTAAAAGGCAAACACAGTCAAGTTCATCATTCTGTTTCTTGATTGAAAATGTACTACATATTTGTATGCGCCTGGAAAGCTCAGCACAGTGTTTCAGTTCTACCCAGCACACAATATTCACATGGCTTTGCATGTCAGGGAAAGCAATATAGTCCTACCTCTTGGATTTTATGCATAAGTGACTTGAATTTTAAGATGTTTATTATTGCTTCTATATCTGTACTCTCTATTTGTATACTGCCTACCCTATGTATAACTCTAGGATGCAGTTATAGGGTGGAAATGAAAAAAACGTTACCCTGCAAAAGGGAGCTACACGTGTAAATGGACAAAGTCAGCACTGCTCACCAGTCACACATTTCAGCTGCACAGTTCTAGACAAGAAATGTGTGCTAAAGAACATGCTCAGCCTTTCTTTTTCTCCATAATAATTTCATATAGTTGTTCCTTTAGTCCACGGTTAACCAACCAAGGCCTTTGCAGGATGTTACCCTCAGTGGGAGAAATGTGCCTAGTAATTCAGTGACGCTAGTATATAGTGTATAACCAAAGTAGTTATCGATCTAGGAAATCTTTGAAGAAACCTGTGTGGCCAAGTGTCTCTGTCCATCTCTAGGCACCCGTGTGATGAATATGCTGCTAATAGTGCCATATATCACATCTGTCAGAAGCAGCGTCACTGCCTGCCCGTGTGCTGCTCGAGGAGGTGAGCTACTTGTTAACGCAGACTTGGTGCCAAACCACGTAAATGGACTAAAAACGCCGTGTTTTAAGACACCTCTGTGTGCTTGAGACTGACACACAGGCTGAAGGCCACATCTCTTATGAGGAGCATGCGCAGTGTTTTCTGGCTTATCTGAAGTGAGATTCTGGCACCGAGGCAGACCTAGGTTTTGGTGGCCCTGGAGCAGTTAGTCCGTTATCAGATGGAGAAATGGTGTGATCTTTAATAGCATGCAGTCAAGACCTGTGATGGCCGTTCAAAGCTTTCCAAGTATTTGAAGAGGTAGGATCCGTTTTGAATGTGAGAAAACATACATTAGGAAAGATGGCATTTTTTAAACCACTTCCTTTGACTTATGCTCCATTTTAAAGGATAGTGATTATTCTGTGATAGATATAGGGCAGAAAAGGTAACTCTCAGCATGAATCTTGATACCTGTCCAACATGGACAGAGGAATTCAGTACATAATCCTGCTCTGATTTAAACATTTAGCTATTTTCACAATTTCATCGGAGGACTCACTGTATCTTTTGAAACGAATCATAAACCTATTCCCTTACTTTAATATATCACATCCTCTAAGCACATATGCAATAAATGGTTTATGTCATGAGGTACTCTTTCACAGTTTTCCATATCCATCTTCCTTGAAATAAATGCCTTGTCAAGAGGCGCCGTTTAAATACGACCGATGATACATCCAACGAATTGCTGGCACGCAGCACTACAGAGCTTGCGAAGAATTTCATTGTGCTTGAGCTCCCCGCGTTCTAGTGTCAGCAAATCTACTGTACCTTGAGCCACACACCTGTGCACTCTTCAAGAGAAAGTGTTGTTGGAGAAAAGAAATCAGAAAGAAAAAAAAATGTTACTGATCTCAATAGAATTCCTGGTGCTCTAAGGATGTCAATCAGCCTGACTCCCAAGGACCAAACTGGACCACGGTGGCATCTCTCTGCAAGATTATACCCTTTTAATTCACCACGTAGGCTGCTTCAGAAAGCTCTTATGCTCTTACGTTGATCCCTCAAGCAGCTGAGCAGGGAGCCCAGAACATCACTCAGAACGTCCGTGGGGAGCTGACATCGCTGCCTGTCGGGCTCTTGCCCTGGCTGCTCCCCAGCGCTTGCAGTAGTAATATCAGATTCTGCATTTTTCCCTGGGAGCTGAACCTTGAGCAATCCTTTTGGTAAGGGCTTCCCCAAGCCTGGATCCTGATGCCACATTTCGTTTTCTTTGCGAGCAATTTAATTTGGCTTTTTAGAAAGATGCGATGAGCACCGAGTGTAAGTTTGCTCCCTCCAGAAAGCAGCAGAATGGAGCTTAGGCAGCACACACTGCTGAGGGGGCCTTGACACGAGGTGTTCCACTTTGCTGCTCTGGCTTGCTAACAGCAGAATAAATATGCATGATGCAGAGTGCAGGAAAATGCAGGTGATTATGATCTAAATAAGTAATTAAGATAAATCATTAAAAGTAGATGTTCTGAGACAGGTATCTTTCTTAGTGAAATACCACTTATTTACAAAATATGTCCAGAAGTCCTCTTTACACGTGAGGAATGAGTATCAAGGGGCAGTTGCCCAGCTCAGAACTTAATTTGTAAGACTGCAGTGTCATATATGCCAAGAAGGGCCATCTTTTAACTTCTTTTCAGGGTTTTGCTTATATTTTCCTGACTGCCTGGCAGCTTTATGGTCTGACAGCCTTCAGGATATGGCAAAAGCAGTACCCCAAACTCTAGTCACTTTGCTTATTTCTGTCCTTGTCCATGCCTTCACCAACCACTTACTATTGCTTTGGGTATATACAGGACCCTAATTTCTTTAGAGTCTGAGAAAGTTTTAGGAGTATCCACTGACTTAAAGAAAACCCTGTGGTTATTCAGGGATTCAAGACTCACTCATCGTATCGGTGTATCAGTACTAGCATACACGGTGGCCAGTCAAATTTGTATGAAATTTTCTGGTGAGTTAAGAGCTGTTTTTATGGCATGCACAATGTTAATATTTCACCCTAAGATAAAGCTCTGGCTAGTATGTCTTGCTGGATAATCGCATGAACATTTGTGCTTCATATGGCCCTTCATAATAAAACGCCTGGGCAGGGGGGAGGGACGGAGTAAGCTCATATTGCCTATTTGAGATTCTACAATATGCGTTTAAAAGTAGAACCTCTTTCATCACAAAGTTCACATATGGCTTTACCTCTTTTTTAATTTATAAAGCTCCTCATACCTAAGTGTTAAATACTGACAATGGTCTTTAGTTTTATAAATGACTTTGCCTGAAAAACAAAGCCCTATTTCTGTTCTGCTACTGAAGCACTTCCATCGCCAAAACCAGCTCGTGCTTTTTCAGTGCAGGAGCAGCCATTTGGCAAAACCTCCTCGCAGTCTTTTAAGCCACATTTCATTTCAATTCCTTTTGTGCTGGAGCTGAAGTTCACTGCATTCAGTTGAGTTACTACCATTGATTTCTGGGAGCTTTGGATCATGCCCTTGGTGAATGGAGCTAGAGAGTTTGGTCACAGTGTGCCAGCATTTAATAACTGTAGATATGAGCACTGAGGTCACTCTTGCATAATTAAACCCTTTTGTGTACCATTTCCTTTAGTCTGAGAAAACTTGTGAATATGTGAGCATTGATTATGGAGTCAGTATGAACCGATGGAATTTTCCATAATATTCAGTATATTAAAAATACATTGACAAACCCTGGAGTCCTTAACCTGATTTATGCGATTTATTTTAGGCTGAGCTCTTATTGAACTCCATCCCAGCTATGCCTGAGTAAGAATGGAGTTAGAATATTGGGCTATCTCTATGTAAACATTGATGGGTTTTAAATGTCAGCTGTTTTGACCCTAGTATTGAATGTAAAAATGTGACAGACCAATCTATTCTCTGTTAGTAAAATCTGTAACATAATTTATGTTCAATGTGATCATTTAGTTTTATGATGGAGACAGAATAAATAATGGGGCTCTAGGTAAAACAGGGATTTACAGATGAAGTTCCCTTTGTTTCTAATGGGTATTGCAATCCCAAGGACTCTTCATGCATTATTGGGAAAGTAAAAAGCCGTGCCTTGTTTTTCAAGTAAATGTAATGCTTACCCTAAGTATTTAGCATGCACACATGCACATATTTTTTTCATAAGTTAAAGAGGAGTTAACGCAATATGCGAACCTTGAGATGAAAAAAAGCGAAAAAGCAACAAAAAAAAAGGAGGAATCTGACAGTTGAACTGAATCAACTGCATAGATTAGATAGGAAGAGGAAATTAGAACTAGCACAAAATGCTAACAAGCACAGAACAAATAAATGGATTAACAGGAAGGGAACTGAACCAATATAAACAGCTGCAAAGGGTATTGTTGGCAGGATTTCAGGCCTAACAGTTTGAAGAGGACAGAAACATTTCATTGTTGAGTAGCATTCTTACAAAGATGTTTTACCTCAACATAATTACATTTGAAAAATATTTTCAAAATCGCAAGCTTCTTGTAACCATGGGGCTCCTGAATTAACCTGAGGTTTTCTCTAGCACTTCCATTCCCTTTTCCTCCCCCAGGGAAGGGAAAGAGCTGTATTTGTCTTGTCCTCAAACACTGGGCTGCAAGTAGACCCTAGTAGCACTTACGTGCGTTGTTATGCTTTCCCCCAGCTCATGGACCCTGAGACCTCTTTCTAGCTCATGGTGTCCTCCTCTTTTATGGTGGGGCACTTTCTTAGTATGATCTTCCCTTACCTCCCTGGATCCTCCCTGGATGTCCTGCCCTGGAGCCCTTGGATTCTCTTCTAGGTGGCAGGCTCCATGAAGAAGATACCCCAGTAGGAATTTCTATTATCATTACTTTAATAAATTTCTGCTCTGTTTCCCTTTCTCTCCAACCCTGTCTGAGACTTCCAGTTCCCTCTGCAGCCGTTATGGTCTTTCCCAACACGGCCTCCCAGACCATCAGCCTCCGGAGAAGGGGCAGACGGCCCAAGCGGATGCTTGCGCTTCTTTCAGGTGTCAGAAAGAGAGCCCCTAATGACCTGTCTTCTTCAGCCTCGCTCTGAGGTGAGGTTGCAGTCCCGCAGCTAAACAAGGGATGCTGCCTGCTGCTGGACAAAGATTAAAGGACTGCTGACGCGCTCTAGCATAGCTGATGCTAGTGTAACTGATGATCTTCACTCACAAGTGGGTATTTGTGTCTGTGCTGCTAACTGGAAGACGAGTGGTAACAGCCTCTGGAATATTTCTCAGCTGGAGCAAGCGCAGCACGCTACAGCAGAAACTCTCTATCGTGGGCCTTGGGGCAGTCCATAACTCCACCTGGCACAGTGTACGGTCCCTCGAAAGCGCCACCCTATGGCACTGGTGCTCTCCTAGACCTTAAAATATACACTTTCTATTTTTAAGACCTCCAGTTAGTACTTAGGCACGTAAGCAAGCCGTAAGCTTGGCACATCTATTCAAAGTTCAAAGCTTCTTCATTTTTTTCCCTTTTCAACTATTTTTTTTCCAACAACTCTTTTTTCAGAGGGCAAATGATTGCTGGGAGAACAGCCCCTTCTAGATGCTTCAGACTGGGTATTTAATGCTCATTTTAAAAGAAATCCTAGATTATAATTTTATTTTAATATACATATTAACTCTATAGCGAATAATCTTATTAAAGTGTTTCTGATTTCTCTTACATAATCTGTTCCCCCACTAAGCATCTTCCTGGTAATATCAATTCATCAAATAAATTCTAGAGGTGAACTTTTTTAGATTAGGTCTTTTCCCCAAGTAGATTATTTCATAACGTTTTATTGAATGCGCTCCAATTCTGCGGCACATATTTTTGTTAGCGTCCTAGTTGCTAACAATCCAAGTAGCATTGTGTAGGGGATTAGGGGATATTTTGAAAGGCCCTGAAGATCCCTTCAGTGGACTATTTCAAAGAGGTTAGGCAGCTATGTGGTTTCAAAATGCCCTAACTGCAGTTCTTTAGGTGGCAAATATAGCTTCAAAAATCTGGACACAGTCGCTTCTGCATGGACCTTAAAACATAAGAAGTCACAGTAAAATGCAGAGAAGAAAAAGAATCATGCAGTTTTAAAATAATTTCAGTCACACGTAAATAACAACATTCCAAATCTTGTTCTACTTACAATTTGTTTTGTCTGTAGACCAGAGGAGATGTAAGGAGACGTCGTCGGTAGCTCTTAGTTTTTTTCGCATTCACCAAGGAATTCTCCTTCAGGTTTCCTTTTCTTATGTATGATAGGAATCTCCATGATGCGGTTAGGGCTCTTGATTTCTTCTGCAAAACACAAGCAGTTTAGAACTTGGGGAAAACGTGTAGTAGAACTCACCTTCTTTTTTCTTTTGCCTCTCTGGGAATGATCACTGCTGACATAAAGTGCTAAAGAGTCACCTCAACTTAAAAGAATAATAAAAATCAAGTAATCTAACAAATGTACTAAAAAGTCTGAGACACTTTGAAATTTGAACATGACTATATTCCCTCTGCAATTCCACATTGTAATGAAACAATCATTAGCATGAGAATCCAGGATAACTGAATTCTAGTTCGATTTCAACTACCCATATGCTTAAAATGTACCTCATGCTTATGCAGCACAACATTTACATATTTATTTTTTTAAAACCATAGCATTCTGCTAAAGTTTTATTCCAGTATGTTGCTGGTATATGTGAATTTTGCTTCTCCTTTAACAAAGATCTTTGGAATCACAGCATCTGACGTGCGAGTGAAATACAGTCTACGTGGTGCCACGCAGTGCTGTTCAAACATAATCTTATTACAGTGCCATGTTGGTCCTTTATTTTCATCTGATTCTTACTCTACTGCAATGATACTGAAAAAACAACTCAATAAGTGATTGTGGCAAAGGCTACTATGGTCCCGATAACCATATTTCCTTGCAGTTGTAGCCAAAAGTAGCTCATAACAGCTCAACCATTTATTTGTGGAGAAGATTTAACAGCGCTGTCTGATTTTCTACCTATCTGTAGTGCAAAGAGGACATTATCCCAGCATTTTGGAACTCCTCCTTGGGCAAACCGTTTGGCCCCACCTGAATGGCTAGTACTAAACCCACAGATCAAAGGTAAGGATTAAAAATCCATTACTTTACAAGGAAGATGAATCAAGAATACAGACCAAGCAGCAAGGCATTGACTCCCGGACTTGGCCGCAGATTTTGTGTGTAGCTCTTCATTATGAACAGTGCATTTCATTTGGGCTGCTACTAGCTGGAAAGGGAACTTAAATGTGCATTAATAGGTTTAAAAAAATGTAACCCATTTGTAGAGTACCTTGCTAGTAGAATAGTGAGCGCTGTAAAGATAGTTTGAAAGAGTTTGAATTGAGGCAGCATTTTAGCAGAGACACTGTAGTCCAGCTGGTTCATTTAACATACGTGGTAACAGAATCTGGTACAAAAGGAATATTTAGGGGAAAAAAAAAAAAATCTTTGGTAACTCTGGGCTTTGTTTCAGCCTGTAACTAACTCCAGTTACAGGAAGTATACAGTGAAAGATCAAAGTAAGAGACACTAAGTGAGCCTGTTGAAATGAAGTGTTACAGGCATATGTTCTTCATCTCACAGCTCCGTCGACTGGGTGCTGTAACAGCTGGGATACAAGAAAAATGTTTCAGGCAGATTCAACAGAAGAGCCTGTACTTCATTTGGCCAGCTCAGAGCTTGCATCTTACTGAAGGACCGCAACACTTTGACGGATGTACTTTGTTTGCTTTTTCTTTCTTTCTTTCTTTTTCTTTTTTTTTAATTGCACAGGGGATATAGGGAGCTTATTCTTGTTAATTGCTTTTACAGGCCACACTATATGAACCTGGTTGGATGGTGAGTAGGTGTAGCGGCCCCAAGGACCTCGGCCCCAGGAGCCGCCTCCCCTGCTTGCTGGCGAGAAAGGAGGGCGGCTGCGGCAGCGCGGCACCCACGGCCGGCGGGATGCCCAGCGGGGCCAGTTCCTCTGCGTCCTCCCTCGTCTCCCAGAGCAGGACCAAACTCTGCCTGCTGCTCCTGTGCTGAGGCTGCATCGTCGCCCCCGCTCCTGCACTCGTGCGCAAAAGCCAGCTGCAACCTGGATGTATGGTAACATATGCGATGCGCCCCAGAGAATGCAGCCAGGACTTACGCTGGTGGAGTCGGAACAAGTTAGAGTGATCCCTGCACGGTTTGAATTTGCCAATTAATTCCCTTAGCCATCAAGAGCTGCATGGTCAAGTGGATAAGCCTGGGAGTTAGGAGACTGGGCTCTCTTGCTAATTCTGCACCGAGCTGTTGTGTGACCTAAGGCAAACAGAGCTGCTCTCTGCTACCTGCCCCACCTTGGGTCTGCCCGAGCTACTTAACTGTCAGCACCTTGCACAGGGAAAGTTTGCTAGCCAGGCCTGGTCTATGCAGTGTGTCCACTGATTTGCCCAAATCCTCAGACTAATCAGCCACATTAAATTGTTACGTCTTTCTCACGAGGGAACATCATAGCAATATAAGCATCCGCTTTACAGGGATACCTTGTTTCAATCAAATTATATGGGATACTAACCATAACTGTGTCACACCTGGTGTAAGTATGTCTCAATAATCATAAATCATCATGGTACTCTAATATAGCTAATTGTTATTATTGCTGCTGTTGTTATGCCTATTACTATAGCCTCGCATATTAAAAAATCAGGTATGCACATGTATGCATCTGAATATAAATGCTGTAAAATTGATAGGCTTGCCCTGGTATTTCTGCCTGGACTTTACTATCTTGGAAACACACAGCAGTGGCAGGAAGGATTTCAAGGTGCAAAAGCATGTACTTGAGGTGGTTAATTTCTGTAGAGTATGAAATCCCCAGTGTTGGAAGCCTTGCTCCTGATTGGGGCTTTAATATAAACTTACAGGTGAACATAAAGAAGGTTAGATAAGACAGAAATTGTAGAAGCAAATACAGCCCAGGTATTTAGAAGATCAGAGAGTAGCTCATGCTGTGTTGTAATATCTTTCTGACTTTTTGCGGATCCTCCAGACTATTATATGACAGCTTAGCTTCTCACCAAGTAGTATTAATCACTTCCTAATCAAGGTATACTGGCTTTCAGCTTAAGACTGAAGAGAACTATTTAACAATATAGCTTTTTTTTTGAAAATGGTTGAATATTTCTTTGGTGGGGTGGGGAGCATAAATCTTTATTTATCTACAGAATTAAAATGTTTTCTGCAAGCAAAGAATATTTCTTACCCGCAGTGCAGCCCTCCCTTGCTGCCTGAAATGAAAATCTCATCACTGGGTCTCTGCACTCTAAGTACTTCCATTTCAGGCTGAATGCCTTGTGACATGTAAATTTGAGGCAAGTTTTATTTAAATGAAGTCCAAATCCTAGTTTAAAAACAATTCTGTTACCATAGCTAATTGCTGCATGTGACTAGCACTGTTAGTTCTTCTTTGTGCCTCTTGGTTCAGCCTCACGCTGTACAGTTTGGCAGTACTGTACCCTCAATGCTGCCAAGAAATCAGCAACATTTACTTCTTGATTTCTGGAGTGAATCTGTATTTAGTGGATTTGGGGAAGAAATGTAATCATTTTCATGTGCCTAAAAGCTATATTGGCAACAGTGGCTATATGAAGACCTTTCGTACCTACAAAACCAAGTAACTCAATAGCTCCCAGATTACAGAAAGGCTGGTGTTTCCATTTGTATGTGGTCCAAGGCAAATTTGTGAAGTCGTTTTTATTTATTTGCTTTCAGACATTTTCAGTGTTCGGCTTGCCCCTCAGCTGATGCAGTCGCCACACGAAACCCCAGCTTCCCTCGGTTGCTTCGTGTACTACGACTGATGAATGGCAGCAAGGCTCAGCTCCTACTCACCGCATCCACGTAATATCAACAGAGTTATGCTGATTTACACCAGCTGAGAAGTTGGCCCAAACACAAGCAAGGTTAAATGTGGTGCCTCTGACAGCTGCACAGCTGGTAAAGCTGAAAATGGAAGTTCTCTGTTTATGCAGACCCAAATAGGGAGGCTGCAGTCAGGAGGCTATCAAGATGCCGTCTAAGTTTCTCAATATAAACACACCAATTATTTCAGCCTTTGAGGCAGCTCTGTTTTTTAAAATCAATGGTATTTTACATTCCTTGATGTGACTTATTTTTGAACCTCTTAAGCAGAGGCTGACAGCTTTTGCCAAACTGTAATGAATTGCTTACTAGTGATTTCCTGTTTTCTCAACTGATATGAAAAACACAGAGTAAGTTGAATATGATGTGAAAATATTTCTTTCTAAAAGTCATATGACAAAGAGTATTTTCCAAGTAAATATTCTTTTTAAGTTTCTAGGTTTCATTTATTGTAAATTATTTTTTCTATTATTATTATTATAAGTGTCAAATGGTTTATAAATAGCTGTTAGTTAATTTAGTTTTGTAGCAATTCAACACGTTCATTTAATTTCTAAAGGAAAGCGTTAATCAAAGGTACATATATCAAAAATATCCAACCATAGAACAGAGTTTTCCCTCTTGGCAAAGACAGGGTGTATTTTGAGTCACCTATGTCCCAGGAGGATGTTTAAAGGTGTAGACAACACACACGGTTAATTTAATCTCTGTTTACAAACTGCTAGGTGAAAGGGCAGAGTGTGTTTATTCTGTTTTGTGTCTCATGACAGTTTGAAGCTAGTTCTTTCTCCTAATGCTCTCTATCAGTGATGAGGGCAGGAGGGAAAGTCATGACAAGCTTTTGGCAAAGTAGAGCAAATCGCACTGCTTCAGAGCCAGGTCCTGAAAAGTTATCGTCCAGGTGCAGGAGGTAGACTTTGGAACAACTGAGGAGGTTGCCACTGAAAAAAAAAAAAAAATCACAAAATTTAAATTGAACCCAAAATATGCTGCAACAGCAGTTTGGGAGCTTAATCAAGGCCTCAGAGGCCCGTGCAACCCAGTAAAGCTGTTAGTTGTGTATCCCAGTATGAATTCTCAACACTTTGATTCATGGAGAAGATGGTAATGAGGGACATAGAGTAACTTTACAGGTTGATTAGTTTGGTTTCTGTGAGTTTATGGGAAAGGCCTATTGAGTTTTCTGTTCCGAGACGCTGCTTCTTGACAAAGCTAATGGTAAATAATCAGTAAATACCCTAAATAGTAGTGGCAAACATAATCGTGGAGGCAATTCACAGGCAAAACGGACTGGAGTAACACACCAACAACCCAGCAACAAATGCCTTTACTACTGTTCTTACAGATATTGACCATTATTTTTGGTGGAGCATCTAGGAACGCCCCTAGAAAGGAAGTGTCTGAAAGGAATGCCTGAAAGCTGAAACTGTGCTAAGTAAGGCAATTACATTTGGTATAGTACTCCCAGAGAATGGGCTACTTTAAATGCATGTAGATATTGTGATTAGTTTACCATTCTTCCCTTTCCCTAAAATACCAATAATGAATCAGGATAGTATTTCTCAAGGTACGTACTTTGTGGGAATACTACAGCTGAAACAACACTGTTTTTAGGACTTCTTGAGCTGACTTCAGGAAGCAGTTAATTGGACACTGTAAGCTTCAAAAAAAAAAAAAAAAAATTCATGAAATTTTTTAATTGCTGTTTTTCATTAAAAAGCAATCTCGCCCACAACCCTATGGGCAGCCAACCCCTGCAGCTGCTGGGAAGCAGTTGCAGGGAGCCCGTGTGCGGCATGGGAGCACAGCCCAGCGTGCCCTTGGGCACAAGCCGCGGGCCCTAAGGAAGGGCCGGAGCAATCCAGGGCATTGAGGTGTGCCAGCCACTCCCCCGTCACCCCCAGGAAACTGTCCTCGTTAGCTAGGGCTGACGTGAGCTCCGAAGATTAATGATGGTCATTTAAATATCAGCAACGTTGGCTGTTTCCCTGCGATCATTTTACCAGGAATGTAGGTTAGAAAAGAGTGCGGGGAGCTAGTTGTTCTCATAGTCTTCTGCAGTGGAGACTGAGATAGTCAACGCCTCTGATTAATTAGATTTGAAGTTACCCTTGGTTCTTGCCTGAGGGTGGGGAAAGCCATGCACCCTGCTTTCCCATCAAAGCCCTATACTTTCCGTGTATTGAAAAACAGAACAGATTTAACGTGCTTTCTTTGGTGGCAAAAAGAGCAAGTCCATTTTGTTCAGTCGTTATTACCTGAATCATAGAGGCATAGCCCTGAATAAATCTGGTTTAGTTACAGGATTTGAAAAAAAAAAAAAAAAAAAGAGTAAAGATAGACTTTTATTATATATGGTATTGTTTACTAATTATTCTAAGAATCATTTCAGAATAAAGAAGTATGTGGCTGAGCAGAAGAAAGGAGAAGGCAGAGTTATGAGGAGGTTTGTGTTGCCTGTGTTAAATTTTGTATGCCATGTAGAATATGAGATCTTAACTATATTTGATGATACATGTTGAAGGCTAAATGACACACAGGTGATATGTCATCTAGCTCTTCTGAGATCAGCGGGCTCCTTTGATACATGCTTAGAACTGTATCTCCTCATACATTTCTGAACTGCAGAAAAAAAAATAAATAAAAAGAACACCCTGTGAGTAACCATTAGCTTGTCTTTCCCTAGTTTGCAGGGCCCTGGTGCCCTTGTGTGCTTTAAACCAGTGGCTGTTGCAGCTGAACATATGTAGATGTATGTATGAATTAGGGAATTAGAGATTGCTCTAATGAGGGTATTTTAAATGGGCCAATTCCAAACCTTAAAATTTTATTTAAGATTTTATTTCTTGCACATGCACATGCTTTCCTGCACCTCCTTTTGGCAACTACACCACAAGTCTCAGTTTGTTCCTTTGCAGTTACAGTTTTTACTTCTATATATAAGATTAGCTGTGTTACAAAATGCTGTTAGTGGGCTTGCAATGTTAGAAATGCTTGTGCACTGTCACTGGTTGTGTTATTTTCTTGGGCTTATTTCTGGGCTTATTTTAAGGCAAGCGGATATTAATTACATTCTGCTTCATCTGCTTCTGCTTTTTTGGTGCAACAGGTGTCATCTTTGGCTACACGACCCTGATCTAAATAAAATAAGGGAGATGGAGGTACCACCCCCAGCTGCATCTTGTAACATGGAAGGACACGCCAAAGTGACCAGCTAATGGGGTCAGTTATGCCATTTCAGAGCCCTTGGCAAATCAGCTTCTGGCTGCCGCATTGTTTTTATTAGATGACTGTGCCAGTCAGATATATCAACCAAGAGCAGAGCCCTATTCTGCTAAGTCCCTATAGGCACATAAGAAACTGCCTCTCCCTCAATAAATTTGAAATCTAAATAGATAAGAGAATTCCATAGCTCAGAAACAGTACAAAGACACCATTTGATTTTCTGGAGCTGAAAATGAACATAGTCCTGCCAGGTCTGATGAACTGTAGCTTTGCCTATACTGCATTCTGAGAGTAAATCTGAGCATATAATTGAATAAAAATGTGTCTTGCATGCACACTGCCTAGGAAGCCCTGTCTTCAAGTACCGTCTGGGAAAACTAGAAGGAAGCCCTGGTTATCTGTCCTGCTTGCTATGGATCTGCCTACCTGCCTGCTCTGTGAGCTGGGTGGATAAGCTTGTGTACCTGCTCCCGTGAGTCCCACCTGCCCGGAGAGCGGAGTTGCCTGGTTTGGCGGGATTATGGGCAGAGGGGATTCGTGGCAGCACAAGGCTGCAGCACCCCATGGCCGCTTTAGCTATGCGGACGAATGCACGAATGCCTGACCCTGCTGTCTGAAGCAGCACCTCCAGGACAGGACGTCTCCAGGTGGAGCAGGAGGCCAACTTTCCCCCGCCATCATTATGCAAACTCCCCCTCCATCAGTATATGAAACCTGACTTTCTTTTTTTCCCAGTCTCTTTGAATATAATCCTTCCAAAGCCAGATCAAAAACAGGGAAGACAATACCCTCTGAAACGCGAGCAACTGTTCCTGGTGATTGAGCATACAATTAGAGCTTTTCAGAGGAATAATTGTGCCAGTGATTGAGTTGCAGTTTAATTGTTATTTGTATCTCATTCTTAGAGATACATCAGCGACAAAGTGCAATTCATGCCAGCTTCTCTTGGAATTATATAATTGCATTATGTTACGTTAGGTGAAATAAATTCACAATGCCAAGTGCTATAATTAAGACTCTGTTGGCCAGCCATTTTTTAAACCCTTTCTTCAGTCACTGGTTTCTGAAAAATTTATCTTGTCTAGCAAACTAGATGACATATATCCATGTCAGCGGATAGGAATAATTACTCCGAGTATAATTAATGCAATCTGAAGGGCTTCAATAGTCATGGAGTTATTATGTAACTGCACAATAATTAAATGATCAAGTAACTACACACTAATTTCATGGTGATTTGTGCTATATATGATATTTGCCGTGCACAAACAAACAATGCTGCCATGCATTTCAGAATGGATGTGCATGTCTGCATGTCAATATGAAAATACATGCCAGGTTTTTGTGATGAATTGCTCCTGGAACAAACACTCCTTTCTGGCATGTTTTGGGTAGGTACAAAGATCAAGTGGCATGTCTACTTTTAATGAAAATGTGCGTTCGTGTAAATATAGGCACTTCATTGGGTGGAGATGGACCTACTTACGTAGGTCCATACTTGAAATCTTGATACTTGAAATCTATAACAGTGTATCAGAAAACAAAAGATAATGCACTGCACACTGAGGCCCTGAAATCAGGACCACGCAAATACTTAGGAACAAAACCTGACCATTCTGTCCTGCAACTCCACAGAAATACAGTATTTTTAAAAGCTGGTTTTTGAAAGAGGGGGCTGTTATGGTGACATAACTAAACTTCATTTTTGGAAGACCAGATTGTTGGTGTCTTCTATTCTAAATATTTTTGTTGGGGTAGGGTGGGAGGCAGGGAAGGTTTTTCTTTTGCATGCATATCAATTTGTATCAATTTTAATCAAGTAAACCAACAATAGAGTAATAGATAATATGGTTTGTCATTAAAAAGCTTATCTTTTTGTTTGTTTAAATGTCTAGTGACAAAGATGTTATCGCTACTTTCTGTATTGCTTAATAAAGCCATCTTGGGCCATACTCCTGATAACTAAACTATATCCAAATCAAAATATATTGATTCTGGTTAAATAATTCCAAGCATTTTTAGTATTTTATACTTAGGCAAAATAGTATCTGTGAGAAGCCTTCTAGCACATCTGCCCCTCCCAAAAATCTCTTCTAATTTGTCAGAGGCCACCCAGCAGCTAAGGACATCAGCCTGGACTTGTTCTGATGTTGCATAATGTTGTCCAAACAGTCCGGAGAGGAGGGGAACATGATTTCCAGGACTCTGGCGGAGTATTCACAGATTTTATTTTCTGCTCGTGATTCTATGGTACAACACAATACCAGGGAATTAGCACCCGGGGATGGCATGTTTTCTGGCGGATCAGGTAAGAGTAGGGCATGTTGCTCAAAACTGTAATAGGCAACCAAACTATACCCAGCAGGCTGTGAATAACTCACGTACGATGAGACAGAAAGGTGTGAAAGGCCTTAGAGAAAAGAGTGTTATCAATGAAACAGAGGCTCTGTCCAATAAAGTAGGCAGTACAAAGAAGTACTTTCAGAAGCTGACTGGGAAATGCTTTGTCATCTCCACTGGTGCTTTCATAACATTTTTTTTTTTTTTAATGTTATAATTAGTCCATAGAGGAATCAGCAAGGAACCTGGTGATCTGAAGTTGCTGTCAAATTTAGTTGTTAGGCTCTGTACCATGGACCATTTGACAACAAACAGAAAAAAGAGAAATCACAAGGTGAAAGATGAGAAATGAAGATGATTTCACAAAGATGTTGGCCCAAAGCAGACAAAAGACCAAGAAGCATACCAACTGCAGGTTATTCATCACCTGCTACCGAGAGAAAGAAAGATGGAGAAAAGTAAAAATTGGAAGAAATAGGAGGTTTGAAAAGACTCCAATTATTTTAATCTCTGTCAAAAGTGATTATTTGCCTTTTTTAAGTAAAGGTAGTGTATGTAACTTTTTTTTTTAATCAATACAGGGACAAGGGTCAACACCTGTTATTTTCTTGCTGTTATTTTCTTTAAACACTGATGGCAGTATATTTTCAGTTTTATATTATGTTCTTAAGTTGGTAGGTGTGGAGGGGGGAGGGAAAGAGGGAGATGATATGTATGTGAATTCAGTTTCTCTTAGAGTAAGAAATCTTTGTGAATTTGAGCTCACATAGACCTTGTGGACCTGAGTATAGTTGGGGGGACTTGAGCATAGTTCATGAAATCTTTAGTCGCATCTATCAAAGGCCTTTTCCCTCACACACAAGAAAAGGGATTCGTGGTCTGTAATTTTACCACACTGCCCGAAACTATTGACACTAACATGCAGTGCTATTTTCAAAGAGACATTGCTATCTTCTTGAATGTCTCAACATTCGTTACATGTTAGCCTCTGTATTTCATTCCCCCTCACTCGCAAACCCATAGGTCATCCATCTCCTGCCTTCAAGTGGTAATGTGGACAATAAACTTGACTGATTCTAAAGATGTCAGTGGAAGGTCCCCAGCAGTTACATGCACTGAAAGCCTTCCAATAACCCTAGATGTCTGGTGGGATCTTTCATAGGGCTCCCAGGCCTGAATGGATGACTAAACCCTAACCCCTACTTCATTTTTTTTGGAGCTGGCAAGGCAAACTCGAGGAACGCATGCACTACAATTAACAAGGGGAAAGGGTAATGCATAGCGAGACAGACCAAAGCCACCTGGACTAAGCTATTCCTACCTACAGCATTAATCTTTGCATCCCCAGTCCAGCTGCACAATAAATCTGCAGCTGGTGTAGGCTAAGTGGCACAAAGGAGATGACAGGGCATGGGGGCTCTTCTCCGCAAGGGTCTGGCACACAGTTTCTTCATGGAGGTTTTTTATTTGGGTCAAGGGATGAGGGAGGCATCAGCATCACTCTGAGACACTCCGTTCTCTTCACTTTTAGGGAGAAAGATTTCCAGAGAGGGTAAGCAATCTTGCTCACGCAAAGGGCAGGAAAAAATGAATGAATAATGTCCATGCCTGTTTCTAACTCTAGCCAGTGAGAAGCATGTGCTAGTAATGTTCCCATAACTGCCCAGCTACCAGAGGGCAAGCAGAGAGCCAGCCCAATCCTGAAACTGAGCAGGGCTGTCCAAAAGGGAATGCACGTTCTGTTCTGAACATCTTCAACTCAAAACAAAAGGCAGCAGAATTGAGGTTAATGCCATACAGGGGCCCCAGGGGATTTTTGATGGTAATGAGAATGTCATCTGTACTTCAGATGTAAAAAACTCCCGAACGACAGTAGCCTTTGCCTGTAGGAGGAGATAGTTTTTCACTACCATCATCTACCCATTGCAACAAATGGAGTGACCACAGTGGGAAAATGTAGGGGGCTGTGTGGCTATTTGTATTAAAATAGCGAGAAGCAAGTTTCAAAGGTACCATCTGCTCTAGCTTTAATTTTTAGCTTTGTTCTGTTAATTAAAATATATGGTGAAAGAGAGTGGGGTGAAGGGGGAAAAAAAAAAAGAAAAGAAAAGAAATAGGAAAGAACAGCTGCTTTTCATGGGCACTAAAAGCTGGAGGCTGAGTGTATGAAAACATCTTCTGGAGCAATAAACTATTTGGTGAGAATGTAGCTAGGATTTGGATTTCAATTTAGAAGAATAAACATCATATCTAATTCAAGACAGAGATCCTGTTTCGGAGGAATGTTTCTGACAAAGCCACGCTCTGTTTTACCAGATCTGTTGTCCATCCAGGTGAAGGAAACAGCACGTGCAAATAATTGCTTACATTCTGCAGGACACACATTGCCATACTTTCTGCCTGTCATGAATGTGATCCTTTGTTTCTATCTTTTCTTCATCTTGCTCCCCTGGACTCTATCCGCTGATGACACAATGCCACTCATTTTTCCAATGACAAGTCCGTAGATTAATGATACAAAGCCCCACCATTTCCTTTCCTGGGGGCAAATACTGAATTATACTAGTGTAAGGGCTGTGTAACCCTTGCCATCTCCACCACTTTACCGACCTCCTTCTCTCTTAGATTGTCTTAAGTGTGACCATTCTGTTAATCTGGTTTGAGTACTCGGTATACAAAATAAGGCTGAAAAGGAATTTAATCACTCTCAAATGCCTTATAGTTGCATCTACACAAGTGCCATACTGCATAAGTAACATCGTGCACAGGGAGGACATGCTGTCAGAAGGGACACAGCTGATTCATTTTACGTACCCGGGCTTGAAAATTAAAAGACTACTTTACGAAGCCCTTTAGCACTTAGAATTCTTAAAACTTGCCAATACATCCTGTTGATGTGGATGGTAACGCAGGATTCCAACCTTCTCGTGGCTGAGATTTAAGGAGCTAGACAAGCACACTGGGAGAGCACTATGTTATTGTGGAGACCTTCATGTCTCATTCTGCAGAACTGGAGAATCAGGCAATAAAGTGTATGAGATAAGGTTAAAGGAGGTTAGAATGAAGCAGAATGACCAGCAGGGTGAAATCCTACCACAAAATTATCAACATGTGGCAAATGTAAAATCCACTTTGAAGCGGTGTGTAATCTAGCAAACATCCAGGTGTTTCCTTGTCTAACGGTGTCAAAATATTTGTGGGTTTCTGAGCTAAAGTACTAGGAACGGGAGAAAATGTAATAGTACAAGGTGTAAGTCTATGCATATAAATAACAGGAATTGGCAGATAAACAGAGGTCATCCAGAGGCAGAGCCCTGGAGGAAGACGACGACCTCAGTGACGGAGTCCAGCAGAACGCAACAGTGATGTTGAACGTAGCCAGAAGGAGAAGTGTTGCTGCCATCGCTTGCAATACCAGACAAATAGTGACCAGAACTTGTCCTCAATTGTGTATCTTGGAGAAAGCAAAAAATGAACCTGCAGAAATGAGGACGTAATGTCATCGGGGAGCCGGGGTGCTCGGCATATGCAAGGAGGCCGACGGAGGGGGCTGAACCTCTTCAGAGGTGCCTTCGCCCTGCAAAGCAAAGGCTGAGCAGGGTAGGATTGCTCCCCTTAACTGCTGGCGTGAACACCAGGGAGCCAGAAGACTGCTTAAACCAAAATGCTGAAGGTGAAAGCCTGTGCATGAATATTTGCAGGTTAGACATTAGGAGTTTCTAGCAATCAAAGCTTCCAGGACAGCAACCAACATCAGGGGAAAGAGCCTAAAACAGCAGTAGGCTGTTAAACAACACTTGGATGTTTTCAGAAAGCATCACACAACACAGCTGCCCGCCACGTGAGGAACTCAGCGACCCAGGGGAGCTGCCTGACGAGGCGCCCCGCGCCACCTGCTCGCGCCGCCATCTCCCCGGCCCGGCGCTGGGAAGCCCAGCGTGCCTCGGGCCTCCCGCCCTTTGAAAATGGAGGGGGAGGCAGGGGCAGCCATTTTGTTGGCCTGCTCACCATGCTCGGCCTGCTCACCATGCTCGCCCTGCCTCCTGTGGTGAGTGCGCTTTGCATCTCGTTTCCTTTTTGCTTGTTTTGCTTAATGGTTTAAGCAATGGTGGCAAATGCTCGTGCATGAAATATACCAGGTGCCTGTCTTTGCACCTTTGCAAAATTTGCTGAGGGCGCTGTTGGTGGGCTGTGGTTTTGTTCTTCTTGGTATTAAAATGGGTGTTGTGGTATTGCAGTATCAAACTGCATTGGTGCAATGAGGTTAAAACACTGGCTCAAGGAAAAGCAGTTGTCTTTGTGAACTGGATGTTTTAGGTAGACATGCATGTTGTAGATGTGCATTTTGAAGCCATAGAGAGCAGTATTGAGTGTGCTATGCTGTGTGGATTGCAAGCAGGGACTTTTACTGTAGCATTACTTAAATGCATGCTTTGAGGACTGCGTATCTTTGAGTAGATGTTGAGAGAGGGAGAGTAAGCAACGGCAGAATGAAGTACTGCTTATTTGCAAGGTAATTTTTTTCCTTCACGTGCTTTTTTTTTTTTTAAAAAAATTTTTTTTGATTAACTGCAACATGGTTTTATCTCTTCAGACTGCGTTAATAGTGTAGGGCCAAGAGAAGATATGTTTAAGCAAGCAAAGCTTGGAAGTGCTTTTTCTGATAGCAATATTAATAATAAAGCTTGGAGAAGCCTTTGGGTTCTTTGGGTTCAGCTTTGTGGCTGGAGTGGAATTCCTAGACTTTTGTCGAGTACGTGTAATATTAGAGGAGCTCCACTACAAGCACCGTATTTTATCTTAAACTGAACTGGAAATCTGTTTACATAGGAGCTTTCGCTTCAGAGCAACACAGGAAAGCTAATACTTTGCAGAAAGGTGCCTGGAGACCACAATAAATTTTTCAACTGTCCGGTGAAATGAGCCCTGTTGCTGTCTCCTGCCTGCCATGGAGGTGATGATCTGATTCTCGCTACAAGCAGCTAAGTCTTTAAAGTCCACCAGATAAAAGCCCTGGTCAAGCCTTAGAGAGTAGATATTCCCGCGTGAAACATAATACAGCATGAAATAGACAGCAAAGAGATCCCCAGCTTTTAACCTGCAACACTCTGCAATGGGGCTGAGTGTAAGCAGATGTTGTTGCTACATAAACAACTAAGTCCTTTGTCCATCTAGGCCTTAAGAGCTCTATTTCTAATGGCCTGCTGGATGGCCTTGATTCACGCAGTTCAGCAGTGAGGTTGGGGATACCTTTCTGTAGCCCTAAAGATAAGTATCTTCTTAAAGCTAAGCATTTTGTGCTCACTTTATAACCCTTAAGGACAGTGAATGTACTGTGCAACAAAGCAAATACTTAAGGAGTTTCGCTAATGAGGTTTTTTGCTCTTGTCAGAGGTAATGACCAAGCAGTTAACTTGTGCTTCTAAAGGGAAAGCCCCAGACCTTGAAGCAATTTTATGAAGCACTTTGAACTTAAGAGGCCTGCAAGTGAAGCTCTTAGAAGTGCTTTAGAGGCTTTTTTTTTTTAAAAAAAAAAAGAAAAAAGAAAAAAAAACTGTCTCGCCCTCTTCTTTGCGTCTCAGTTGGACTTTCTCTGATACGGTACGTAGGCTGGTGGGTCCTTTCATTTACCGCTTGAATCTTACTGGTTCTCTGTGTTTTGTTAATGTTGTTCTGAGAAATGACTGTATGGCTGCTGCTTTGGGCTCCAAATTCTTGATGACAGCATGGCTAAAGTGGTGCACAAGGATAGGATCCAACCTCTGGACACTTCCTAAAGATCCATACTCATTACTTCAGCTTTGGTTATTAGCTGGTTCTTTGGTCAGGATTTTGTCCCCCACCAGACAATATCTCCTTTACACTGAAAGCTGCTGTAGAGTTGTTATAGAGTGTGTAAGGAAGAGTTGGATTCTGACTCCATAGTGTTCTCCATGTGTAAAGGAAGGTGTATTCATATCATGCTTTATGCTGGGCAAGCTAGGGCAGGAGAGGAAGTTTGTCTTTTTTACTCTAGAGCAACCTATGTTGATCTTGGGTTGTTAAGGTATTACAAGTCAAACATCTTAAACCATGTGTCTGAATAAGACTTGTTTCCCTTTTCTATTAAATATATAACTTTTTATTTTTATAAGAACAAAACACTGAAGGTACATAGAAAAAAATGAAAGGAAATTTTCCTGGCAAAACAGCAATATTATCATGATTAATCTTTTTGATTGTTAAGATTGTTTTTAAGAATTGTTTTCCTGTAAGTCTCTCTGATTTATGGATAATATAGCGGTGTTTTGTGTTTTAGATAAAACAGATCATTCTGAAAATGCCTTAATAAAAATATTATGCAAATAATGTATAGCAGGAGCTACAGGTAAAATTAGTAACAGTGATATTTATCACTGCAGATATCTGATATATATACTTTATCTTTTTTTTTTTTTAATCTGACAGGATGACAAAATATTTATCTGGAAAATAACACTGGACTTTAAGCAACTTTTTGCAATGTTTTCTCTTGTAATGTGTAGGCTCTTGAGAGTGTCCTTACCACTTTAATAAAAGGTAAGATTTAAATAAAAAGCTGTGTTGTTAGTGTAAGCAAAAGGGGCTCTAAATGACACCTCAATTTGGATTTCAGTTTTCTTTTCCCAATCTGTCTTGCATTATTTAAAAGCAGCTCTTCAGTATTGTATTAGATAATGCTACTAATATATTTGTGGATTTAAAGAAGTTGCATGTAAATCAGATGAGTATGTAAATTTTGAGCCATTTGAGTCATATTTCACTGCTGTTTTTCATAAAGAAATGCACTTGTTTATTTTAAATCCTTTTACAAAGTTTTCAGACAAAACAAGGTCCAATTGCATATAACACCAGATCAACCAAGAGCAAAGGTCAGTGGTTTGTAATGCTGGCTTTTAAAGGTGGTCGGTCACTGTGCCAAGCTGTAGGATTTTTGAAAATAAAGAAGCACGTATCTTATGCTAAGGATACTGCAAAAAGAGAGGTCTTGTTTTAAAGCATTTATTTTAAAAGACAAATACCTCCCTAACAACAAGCCCTTGATGTCTCTGACACGAGAGACATGCGAAAGTCATTAAGGCCGGTCCCAGCGGAGCTCCTACAGTTGCTTCACTTTAGGGTGGGTGTGAGTATGCTTAAAATTAAATTACTTTAAAATAAAGTTAGAGCACTAAGCAATATCCTGCTTTTGACTCAGCAGGGTTTCCCGTGAGAAAAGAAAGTGGGCAAAGAGAGCTTAGAAAGACAGACAAACATATTTACCCCTAGGTGGAAGGTACAAATTAAATTAGCCTGCCACAACAGGGAGATGTTTTCTCCTTCTGTTCAGATGTCATGGTAGTGAGGAAACATAGTCTGGGGCCAAGAAAAATGGCACAAATGCATTCATCTAAGCTACCATTCATGCTGTTCCAAGGTCTAAACAGAACACATAAAAGAACAGCACTGTTGAAGCACTTCCTCTCCTTAGTTACCAAATTGGGACTTGCAAAGGAACATGGGAGCGGAGGGTGGGGATATTTCCAGAATGGGTTTCACTATTGTGGTGGGAATGAGTGAGGATGTTAGAGACCTGATGAGACTGAGTTTAAAAAGCCATTGCTATGATTTTTTTTTTTTTTTTTTTTCCCCCCATCTTTCATGGGGGAAAGTTTCACTTGTGTTCTGCATGGTGCGTTGAAGGTACACTGCAAACTTTTCCTCTCTCTAAAACCGGGAGACAGTAGAGGCACTTCCTGAGAGTCAAGTATATCTTTTATTTTGCCTCATTAATATGCATGTTTTTGGCACTCGCTTGGGTTCAGCTGGTTTGCTTTCCAGTATCTCATTCTTTATTTATATGAGACTGGGAGGTGTGACCTATGGAGCCAGTTGGCTGTCATGAATTGGAATATTCATTAAGCCTTGTGAATTATGCATCGGACAGCTTATAACACTGAGATCCATAGTTGATCCAGCCAGAACTCTTAACTGCTTCCCATTAGGTAGAATGATCCACAGACTGGTAAAAATCATGTATATGTGTTCTGAACACTGCAGAAATTGCTGTGTCTGTAATCCAAAGAAATGCTTGGGGATTTTGTGACTCATGTTCAACAAAACCAGTTTAATCTCTGTGTTCATATTTATTTGAAGAGTTTCTTCGTTGTGTTTCTGCTCTTGAAAGTCACAGTCACACAGCACTCCTCTTTTTTGGGCTTTCCTATCATTCAGCAGCCTGTACAGCAAATTATTTTCTTCTCGGGCTTAGGGGTCTGCACGTGTCAAGAGAGTGCCTTTATATAGATATCAACTGCTATTTTATATGAGGGAGTCAGTGTTAAGTTTAAGGAACAAAGTGCAGAATTCAGTTAACCCCCTAAAAAGTACTGCTTGTCAGGATGGTCATTGCTTATTTCATTTTTTGTTTTTCAGAAGCTAGATTTACTTTTCAACTATTGGTTTTGAGCTTTGCACATGTGTTAAGATATGCTTGTCTAGCATTTTTAATTTAGAAGGCTGGATACAGAGTTTGTTTATCCTCTAAAGCCAATAGTCAGTACTTTATTTGTGTTTTCAAAAGCACCATTTGCCTATTCATCTTAAGCAGTGGTGTTTACCATGCTGTTGCCTTGAGAAGATTTTAAATGGAGACAAGAGGTTAAAACACATTTTTCCAGGATTTAAAAAAAAATTGGGAAATTAGACATGTCAAGAATAATGAAAGATTTTAAGAGCCTTGGCCACTTAAATAGCATCAACAGGTCTCAGTGAAGAAGAGTTGTCTTGTCACCTTGTGACCTTTTAGCCTGAGATTTGTGCCTGCCTGCCAGTGTGAGCTAAACCTGTTAATAGTGATAATGACAACAAAATCATTGAAATGTCTCCCACGGGTTTGCCATTTGCCATGCTGGGCTATGCCCTCGACAAGCCTTTCTTTCGATAAGCCTAAGCGATAGCCTTTCTGCTGAAGGGTTCCTGCCAAAGTGCGTAGCAACTCTACTTCTCACAACTGCATCACGTAAAACTCGTATTGCATAAACCGAGCTTGCCTGCTTGTCTGTGGGAAGTTCTGTGGCCTGTCCCGAAAGTGGGTAACCTGACCTCTGGGGAGGTCATGTGTGAGCCCTGTGCAAAATGGCATTGTTTACAGGTTTTTCTAGTGAAGAGATTAGCTGTCACTTATTTCCACATACCTTAACCGAAGCGTTTAAAGGTTCCCAGCAAGAGCGTGCTCTTTTCTCTTTCGCGGCCTGTCATGGGCCTGTCAGTTTGAATAAAATTCCTCACCTGAATTATGCAGATGAGCTTTTGTTGTGTCCAGCGCCCATCATTGTTCAGCTCCAGCGCAGCTGAAACGCCGCGCGGGCCTCTTGCTTACACGGCCCGATTTTGGCGCTCCTTAGGTCAAGACCTTTGAACCTCAGGGCTTGACTTATGCCACAACCGTTTGACAAATCGCCCGGGCCTTCACAAAAGCTGGTTGAGCTCCAAAGTGACTGCTCTCTATACACCACTGTTTCACTGTTTTGACATTTCCTTCTCACTTTTCCCCTCAGTAATTAGACAAAGGAAGAAAAAGACATTTGTGTCCAAGGAATGCTTTCATTTAGGCCTGTGATAAATGGCTACCCTTTCCAAGTAGCTGCAGTCCCGCTGTAGGAGAAAGTTTCTTCACAAGGAGGCTGAGCAAGGAGCCCACTCTCTGCCTTTGTGGGGCAGGGGGCATCTTTCCCTGTAAGACCTGCACAACATGTCCATTGATCTCATACGGCTTTTCATCCAGGCAATGTAATAGAGTTGAAAAAGTTGTCCAGACTCTAGGCTCATCCATTGTTAATAACATGGCATGGGGCAATGCAGCGTGTTTAGCATAATGACTGGAATGGCCTGCTAAGATTAAAATGTAAATGACAAACAAATGCAAGCATGCCTCTTAAATTTTTCCTTTTTTAATTGTAGATGTTGGATCTTTTTTATATAAACCAGACAGCAGAGATAGGAATTTTTTATCTTACCTCTGACACCAGTTCTTTTAGTTTCTTTAGTTGAGTCACTTCTCAGCCTTGGTTTCTCCATCTGTAATCTGTAAAATACACGTAGGGTATTTGCAGCCTTTGTAAAGTGTTTTGGAATCTGTAAGTGAAGAGTAAGTGTATAAAGCACTAGGCGTTATTAGAAGCAGCAACAGCTGTAGCTTCATTCTTCTCCTGAGTGTCTCCAGTTTAAAGTACTGCTTAATTCAAAAGAGCTCATTCTCATCGGAGCACGTTAATCCCTGCTGCCCGTTATTTTGCATGAACTTCTCTTGAAATAACATTAATTTATTGGACTATCAATGATTTGATGAATTACTGGAGCATGACACATTTTAGAATATTTTCAAGGCATTCAGGCCAAGATCTTTCAGTTGTATAAGCTTGTATGGTTAAAATGGACATCGTAATGTCAAATATTTCTTAATAGCGGGAACTTATGTCAGCCATGTTTTTATAAGCTTCTTTCGGATTGTGTTAATGCTTATTGTTCCATTGGGAAGAATGGCTGCCAAACATATAAAATAATTGAAAGTGCGTGTGACTCAGTTGTTAAGAGCTACAGTGAGAAATTAGTGTGTTACAATTCATGGTATGGTTAATCTGTCTCTTCTGTTCGTGGTAATGCATTAATCAGAACATTACCAAATCACTCAAATTACTTCTATGATCTGATACTACATTAGGATTAATAAACCAACAAAGCTGCCCTTGGAGTTCTGTGCATGACACATGACCCTTTTCTCTCAGGCTTCTTATTAAGAGCAGGACAAACACAAGAATCTTACAAGTACTTAATTTTGTGTGGCACAGGATTAGCCCAGCCTTTGCTGTTTGTAGACTTGCTATCTCATGCTATCACTTGCTCCTCAAGAATCACAGGAGGTGAAATGAAATGCAGGAGTGTGTTATTTTTACTAGGGTAGGTTACATGCATCTGCAACATGATATTTTTTGAAGCATATGAGGGGAAACAATTGCATCTGTAAACTCTGCTTTCAGGAAGCCAAAGTTGCCCATGCTTTCCTTTTCTTTTTTTTTCTCTATCT